>JAQMRL010000007.1:36655170-37255170 GCA_035578175.1 Catonia carolina | reverse complement strand
AATTAAACATTTAGTGGTATCCGACTTAAAAGATACAGATAAAGAAAACGAGAAGCAGGTCCCTCAGGATACAAGTAGTCGTGAGAAAGAGGCTGACCAGCCTGGTCAAAATGAACCACAAGAGTCTCAACTGGAGCAAATTGTATCGAAGGCTAAGCCTCAACGGCAACGTTATAAAAAATTGAGATTTTCAGAAAAGGAAGAAATGAAAGAAAGTGAATCAGTGACTCAATCTACTGAAGAGTTCTCGGGAGTGTCATTGTCTCAAGACACAAGTACTAAAACTGTGGCTGACAAATCAGAATCTTTACCTATGGAGCCAGAGATGAAACAACTAGTGGTATTGGACATAAAAGGTACAGATAAAGAAAAGGAGAAAGAGGTCCCTGAGGATACAAGTAGTTGTGAGAAAGAGGCTGACGAGTCAGTTCAAAATGTATCTCAACTGGAGCAAACGTTATCAAAGCCTCAACGACAACGTTATAAAAAATTGAGATTTTCTGAAAAAGAAGAAATGAAAGGCAGTGAGTCAGTGACTCAATCTACTGAAGTAGTAGATTCAAGTTCATCATCTAACTTGACTGCATCCCTAGATTCAAAACCTGGATGTAGTACTTCATCAATATACCAGGATGCTGAAGAGAGTCAAAGTCATACGTCTGTGTATGAAGATGTATCATCAGACCCAGTTTCAACAACACTTCCTGATCAACCAGGCACTACACAACAAGAGTTATTTACTAAGGAATCAATTGTGAAAGAAGCTTCAGTAACATCAGTTGTGCCCCAACACCAAGCAGTTGAGGAATCATCTACAAGAAAATCAGATCAGCCTGAAAAAATATTCTCTGAAAAGAAAACCAAATCAGCTGGCTCTAAAAAGAAAGGAGCCATTAGAAAAGAAAAAACTCAGATTGAGCCCCAAGGAAAAGCTTTCGAGAAATCAACCAGAGAAAAGGCGACTCAACATTTGTCTTATAAGGTGCTTCAAAAAGAAACAACTCTTGAGAAATCTACAGTAGATAAACCTAAAGATCCTGTTACACCAGCTGAGCTCCAACCGCAGGGAGTTGTACCAACCGAAAAGCAGGGGGCGATCAAGAAAACTAAAGAAAAACCAACACCTGCTGCGCCCAAGCAACAGCATGAATCAGTTTTATGGGAGACATCAAAACCAGTTGAATTTATTGAAGTCCAACCAATTGTTGATGAAACAGTTATAAGGGAGATAATTCCTGGTGTTCGGCTCCGATTGTCAGAAGATTTTGAGATGAATTTCTACGTAGCCCCTCCTCCTATAGAGGTAATTAACAATTTAATATTTGAAATTATATTATAAATAACAAATCCATTAATTTTTTTGTTTCAGTTAACTATTTAAATCAAACTACTGTTCATGTGGTTCATTAACATTGACTACCTATTTTCTTATTTGAAAAATTTGTCACATTAGTAACCTACAAATGCCCTAGCAGCGGTATTTCAATAGTTTTACTTGTAGAAGCAGTTGCAATGTTCTATTCAGAAATGGTACAAAAATTAAGAAATCAAAAAGTGTATTAAGAAAAAAATACATTAAAATCAGTTACATAATAAAACTGTACTGTTTTTAAAAATTAGGTATAATATTAACTTTTTACAAGTAAATTGTAACTGATTAAACTGCAATCTTAAATCTGGGGATTATCAATTGGAAAAAAATTGAAATAGTTCTATTAAAAGTAAAATGTAGTTGAAAAAGGTCTCTTCTTGAAGTGTTTTAAGACATATCTGACGACATGAAAATGGAAACTGTTATGAATCTAAAGTGGAAGTTCGTGGATGTGGAAAGATGGATGAAAGCTTGACAAAGGGCGTTCAATAATACCTCTATTGTGACCTGAAACTGTTGCACATAGTAGAATAGCTTTGTTTCTTATGCATGAATCATTAGACTGATTTGATCTTGAAAGATTTAAATAATGATAATTTTTAATTTTTTCTTGCCTTATATGAAATATAGGGAAGGAAAGTATTGTTTTCACTGGAAATGCACGTTTTCAGGTCCCCTGAACCCAAAAAAAAAAATGTTTTAACAATTGATCGATGTGTGAATGAAATATCTCAAAAACGAAAAATCATACTGAGTTGAAACTTAAGTTAGGTATCATATGGGGACCTGACAGAAACATTTAAATGAAAATGTCAACTGAAAGTAGTAGTTTTTTCGTGCAATTTCTCAAAAACAGCTTCTACTATTTTGTTTAAATTTGCCTCCTTTTTATTACATTTTTGTGCTCTCGTAGTAAAAAAATTGTTTATTTTTAATTGCATGGATTTTAGGGCAAAAGTTAATGTAATAAAAATAACATAAAATTTCAAAACCTACAACTTTTATTTCTGGAATTGTTTCTACAGAACTTGTAGTTTAGCGTCAGTTAGTGATTTTTCATAGTTTGTTCATTAAAATCTGTAAAAAATGGATTTTTTTTAAAGATAGTGGTCCTTAATATTCATTCTTGGGAAAAAGCGTATGATTTAGGTTATAGAAAATTTTAAAACCTACAAGTTTTGTTTCTAGTATTTTGTATAGAGCTTAGTCTTAGAGCTCTAGATTTTCTATAGAGCTTTGTTTACCATCAGTTAGTGATTTTCCATACTTGGCTTGTAAAAATTAAGTATAACAGTGGTTGATTTTCATTTAGTATCGTCCATTCATGATTAAAATTAAGTAAAAAATTTTATTTATGTGGGCAAGAGACAGTTATGTAAGTGTTTTCCAATGTTGTAGTGTAAACTGTAAGCTTACTACAATCGCAGTATATTTTTACAGTTTAATTATTATATAACTGACCATAAACCTGGTTTCAAGGGTTTATAATACATTAACCCTTCTGGGACTGATGGGATTCAGAATACTAGCTCTTCGAAAACTAATTCTGAGATCTCGGCAATAGACTTGGCTTTTTTTTTATCCATCTTTTATCCAAAAAAATTGAAATTTTTATGAGACATTAAGAAAAGTTCGAGAGATGTTTTAAAAAAACAAACATGAAACTCCGTTTTTTTTATGCCAGTTGCAGAGAGTTTACGAAAAATTTGTTGTAATTTATGTAAAGTCGCGTGTTTTTGTCAAAATTTGGCAATAAATATTTTTTTTTTTTTTTCGTCTGGTATTATAGAAAAATGTCTAGCAAAAAATTTAATGTATCAAACGCTCTGGCTTACCACACTATATGATTATTCAAGCGTATGTAAGAGTCAAATGTATATGGAATCTGTGCTAATATGCAGGCCGAATCAGTTTCTCTCTTTGAGCTGATGGCATTGACCTATTCCTACAGTTATTTGTATGACATATGGTATTATATGAAAACCTGGAATTTTGTGTATACGTTGATGTAGAAAAATATTACAAAATTACTATTAGAATATTTTAGTTCCATTGTGAAGAATGTCTGGAAATAGGCTATTCTACAAATTTTGGAGCATTTATTCCCTTTTAAAAGTCATATTCTAATCAACAAATTTTACTATAATAGCAACATTGAACAATTAACCTACCTTTACCATTCAAGCTTTCAAACGCAGTTATAACTCTATTTTTAAATGAGATACGGCCTTTACACGGTTTTCTTCAAAAAGTACCAGAATTGAGTGATATACCAACATTCACTAATCAATAGAAAATTTCCCACTAACCTGATTGTGTTTCTAAATAGCTTACTTTCTTCTTCATATATTCAGCTAGCTTACTTTCTTCTTCATATATTCAGCTATTATTTTACTATAATGTTTACCGGTGTGTGCGTACAATGACCTTCACTATTACACAAACTGTTGAGTACTTAACATACTCGTCATCCAACAAACATAAATGGGCTACCCGGCTTCTAAGGGTTAGAAGCTTATGCTTTTATATAGCCAGTGTTATGGAATGTTAACAGGTTGAATCTGTGCAAATATTTTGTACTAGTCTTGGATTTTTTAAATTTTAGCTTAATTTGTATCTCTTTACAGGTTCCAAAACAAGATTATATACCAGAAGAATTGAGGCAACCGGTGCGATCTCTTTGTCATAACTTTAGACCTTCATTCAAGGAGAGAAACTGGAGTGTACATTGCTCTATTGATCGAGCACGACATAGGTATGATTCGAAATACATTTTTTGTTTTGCTCTCATATTGTATAGAATTTCTAATTTGTAAATTCTTTTTTTTTATTTAATTTTGTGAACAGTTAAATGAATCCTATTAAAAAATTTTTGATTTCTTTCCACTGACCTTTATTTTAATATTTTTAATTTTCTATTGCCGACTGATATGTTTCGGTGGATCCACCATCATCAAAGTACACAAATTTAAAAATAAAATTAAAACGAAACTTTATAAAATTTATTAAAATTTTGAGATGTTGTATCTTCAGTCATTTGTTTAATTATGTAAAACTGTTTAATTATTTGGATTCATCTTTATATATAACCTACCGGGTTGGTCTAGTGGCAAAGTCATCATTGGGAGTCAGCTGATTTCGGAGACAGATTCTGTTGTTCAAATTCTACTAAAGGTAGTTACTTTTATATGGATTTAAATACCAGACAGTAGTTTGATGGTTGGGGTTAAATTAATTATGCTCTCTCAGGAATGGTCGACTTGAGTGTGTACAAGACTGCACCTCATTACATGTCATAGATATCTTCATCTCATTTAGTCATAGGGTTGCTTATTGTTCTAAATTGAACAGATTGCAATGCACACACATTAGGGATTTAAAAAACCTTCCTTTATATTCAGTGCAGATACATCTTCTTAAGATTTTAATAAGTTTTCTTAAGATTTCAGTTTTTTTTTTTTAATTTGTGTACTCTAATGATGGTGGAGCTATAAAAACATGTCAGTATATAATAAAAACTTAAAAAGTATAGAATATCAGCTATAGTAGGTCAATGAAAAGAAATTAAATATTTTTACAAAAGATTTGATAGTAGGCTACTGAATATACTTTCTAAAATTTTTTGAAAAATCTCTGTACGTTTTAATTTAAGGCTCTATGTTTATGACATAAAGACATGTCATGTCTTCACCACTACAGTAAGACCTCGACTTACGAGAGGGATGCATTCCACAAAATCATCACGTAACTTTGATTGTTCAGTTTAACCTTAAAACATTCGCTAATTGTCTGTACTGTTTAAATCCGCTAATTGTCGTTAGTGTTGGTTCACTAAACCCAGTCGTTCCTTTCATGTTGTTCGTTTCTTCACCCCTTTCATATTTTTTAATGACATCTAACTTTTCCTTTAAAATAATCGCTTTCTATAACCTTTCTTACCTTTTTATTACCTTTATCCGAACTCATATTGTACATAAAGTAACAACAAAAACAAGAAAATAAAAGACCTACTAATTGTAGCACAATTAAATGTACGTAACCGTTTACGATTGATATTATTAACGCACTAAACAGTACATACTAATGTTAAGAACAAAAGCAAATCAAGATAAAATTGCAGAGTAAAAATGGGGAGGACTACTATGATAAGGGTTTCGAGAGCAATTAGCAAAACAATGGCCATAAATATATACTTCCTTAAGATAAGAATAACTACTGTACACAATATTATATAATGTTCAACACATTCGCACTAATGTAAATTCAATTAGCAGCAATTTGCAAAACAGTCGGACGTTAAACAAAAAAAAAACTAATGTGAATTCACGGAAGTTGAGGTCTTACATTTGCAAAAAGTTTTTTTTTTTAGCAAAAAGTATTAAATACTATTAGCAAAAAGTTCTTAAAATTAATACTATCAGGCAATTAGGTTTGAAATACAGGCCAGGAGGTTTTGTTTAAAGTCTGGGTGAGAATAAGTGTTTGGCTAAGTGGAGGATCAGCTGCGTTGCAGAGAGATCACATAGTCATTTGCTTTTGGCACTGTCATAAAGAAAAAACATTTTATTAGTGTTTTTGTCAGACTAAAACTTTCTAAATCGTCAGTACAGTATTAAGCGTTATTTTGTTTGTAAATACTGTGTAACTACTAATTACATTTATATATCGTACGATAAATTTTATAGTTATGATGTAGTTCTATTGTTTTATGTCATGTTATATACCAAATCTAATTTCGTTGGGTACAGTATAATAAGCACTAGAAATAAAGTTTTTTTTTTATTTTATTGCTTTGCTTGCAATATAAGACATTCATTAACATAATCAAAAAATCATCTTCATAATTTTGCGTTTTATTAGTGATCTTAAAAGATGTTATAATTACCTGTAGTTTTTATTTTACAATTTAAAAACGAACTTTAAAGGCGTAGCTTATCGTAATACCAATGGTATACCATCCCTTTAAACATCAGTATGAAGTATGACTGAAGAAAGTTTGTTTTTTTTATTATTGAGTGGATCTATAAAGCTTGCGATAAAACATGAGTCAAGTTCTAATATATTTGGGCCTACATATTTTACTGTTGTTGTTACCGCCCCTCGCGGGTGCGCACCTAACTTGCACGCTAGTGATCGGTTGGCTGGGCGGAACATAACAAATAAGAAAAATAAAAAAAATTTAGGAAGCTGAAAAACAAGAAAAGTTGGTTGTTGTTGCATAAATAAGTAAAATACAAATATAAAATGTATAAAAACAGTTAAATTTAATTTAAGAAAAATATAATAATAATATTAACCAGAAATGCAATCATCAAAATCAAATTTTGTGAATACCGGTTAACACATTCAAAATCCCAAAACTTTAGCATTATTTGACAAACTATTAGATATATGGATTACCAGAAATAAACTATTTTACTTGTTTAGTAAATTTAGAAAAACAATACATATAATAATATTATCCAAAAATTAATATATACACTGCCGTAACAGTAGCAGCTATTATTTATTTTAAATATAAAGCTAACCATGGTTGCGTTAAATAAATAAATTTAAAAAAAATGTATTTACAGTAAACTTGTGTTATTTATAAAATTTTCCTGCACCTTTTTAAAGTAACTGGTAAATATTCTTAATTGTACAGTTTTTTAACATAAAATAATAAATATAAAAAAATTACAGAAAAGAAAACGGGTTAGTTAGAGAACAATGTTACCCAAAATTTACAACTAACCCAATTAATAAATAATTTTTTAAGTACATTTTTTCAAAATTTTGCTTGATTAAAATGTGAAATAACATAGTTACCAAAAGGTTTAATATCATAAAATAAATTTTGAAAAAATCCCATATGTTTTATAGATGTATAATAAACCAAACTGTGTAGTGAGCAAGGCGACCAGTTAAGACCCACTAAAACCTGCAGGTAGCCATGAAAAAGATGTTGCTTCGTAGACGAAGAAAATTGGTTGCATCTTGTTCAGAAAACCCACCCAAAAAAAAAATTTCATACCTGAGTCCAGTAACACATCAACATTAATAAACAACTTCTGGTTGTCCGTTGGATGATGTTAATGCTGGCAGATAATTCTGGAGACAGACACGGTTTTCACCTACGCATCAGGAAAATCATTAAAACAGCTTGGATAGAACTTCCCAAGTACAGAAACTCTGGAAAAGGAAAAGTAATCTCGGGGAATCAAAAATTCATCTCCTGGAATCAAACCCTATAATTATATAAACATAAACCCATTGACGATTAGAACGAATACCAAAAAGGCAGAAAGAAAAAGTTACAAGTTAACAAAACAATTACAAAAAAAATTTTCATACAGATTATTCAAAATTAATAACAAAAAGTTTTACAGAGCCACATACTGATTAAAGTAACCAGACATGCATAAATTTATTAAAAAAAAAACAAAACGCCAAATACGTATTACAAGTTACATGTTACTATGTAATAATAAAATTTTAACAAACATGTTCCAAACACGTTTAAACCATTATTTAGATACAATGTGTTAAGTTAATGACACAGTAAATTATCATTTCAAAAGTACACACATTTAAAAAAAACTAATTTACCAAGTTTTTGCAAAAAAGGTTTTTGAAAAATAATAAAATAAAAATCAAGGTTTGACATTCATAAAAATGTCTACAGTTAAGTTTTAACAAACAAATTAGTTATGTAACTTGTTAAGAAATATCAGTACCAGCTGCTTTTAACTACAACTAAGAAAATACTTGAAGAAAACATACCATATTTGGGTAAGTAAGAAATCATATAATCAAAAGAACTTTTCACAAAAAGTTATAAAATATAAAATTGGTTACATGTTAACTGAATGTAGCCAAAACAACAATTAACTATTACATCAGGTACTGGAGTGAAAGTAGGCAGACCAACCACAGCTGACAATGAGAACTACTTGCCCAGACAGAAGGCAGAGCGCACCACCAAACAATGACATCATGATGAAAAAGCTAGCGTGAAAAATTCAAAAGATAAACGGTCAAAATGTAACATACTAAAAAAACAGATGTTACATTGTAACGAATAAATAACTAAAAGTTCAGCCTATTTGATGTTTACAAAGTACTGATTAAGATCATATGTTTTAAAGCTAGAATTCTATTATGGTTGTATGTTGCTAGGGATAATAACTAATATTTAAAGTTAAAAACATTTTATTTTGAACACAGACTACATATCAGAGTTTGCGAACACAAAAAGAAATCATTTATAGATAAAAATAAATATTTATTGTACACTTGTGCAAGTAAAAATAGGTACCGGGTGATTTTTTAGTCCTGTTACCCAATTGTTAATGTCTGGTAATATTTTTCTAAAAAAAATAAATTTTGTTTTGTGACACTAAGTTGGTAGCCCTACTCAACCAGTATGGATATGGCAGTGTGAGTTGATTCTCCTTGAGCTGTGTAAAATTTTGTGCCATTTCCGGTCGTGCTACGAACAGAATGTCTTTTATCCTAAAACAATCTCTTGTTTAAATCTGGAGGCTGAAGCTCTAGAACTAATCGTATGTGATACGGATACAATTTCAATTTTTTAGCAGCTTCCTGAGCACTCGAACATGACAAATCAACATGCCAGGAAAGTTTTTGTAAACTTTTCCATGGAGAATTGAGCAATCTTGTTTTCACATTCTCTTAACGTCATCTGTCAAGAGAGTTGGTCGACCACAACGTTTTCTGCTGCAAACAATACCTGCCTCTAAAAATCAGTTAGTTAGCCTAGAAATTGACTAGAATAGAGTGGAGGAACACCAAAAAATTTAATTTGAAATGATTCTTTTACACTCGCATACGATTTTGTAGCAAAATATTGTTCAAGAATAAAAACCCGTTGTTCTAGGGTAAAAGACATTCTGTTCGTAACACAACTGGAAACGGCACAAAATTTTACGCAACTCAAGGAGAACCAACTCAAACTGTCGTATCTATACCGGTTGAGTAGGGCTACCAACTTTGTGTCACAAAACAAAATATCCCTTTCTTAGAAAAAAATTACCAGACATTAACAATTGGGTAACAGGACTAAAAAATCACTCTGTACAATTATGTTGTCATGTAGATTTTAGATATTTTGACTAAATTTTTTTAAATGTTATTGTTTCTAGGTGGTACGCACCATTGATGCGTTTGTCATTACCTTGTGACATTTGTGGACAGACCGTGAAACCTAAGATAAGACGATTCGAATGTGCTTCTTGTAGAATTGTATCACATGAACAGTGTATTCATCACACTCCATATTGTGAAGGAGATGAAGATGTTACATTGAGAATGTATAAAACTCCAGAATCTGATTGCTTGTGTGGATACTTATTAATGGAAGGGTATGAAAAATTTTTGTTATTATTTGTGTCGTTAGAGCACCTTTTTACAACACATTAACCGTAGAGCCGACAATCGTTGATTTTGAGACAATGTTACCACTTCTTGACCTGGTAGCGTTGCAACATTGGATTTGCTTCGTAGCATTGCAATGTTGTCATTTTAGTTTTAAACTTGTCAACAGATAGTGTTGTTGTATTGTATAATAGTTTAGTAATGAATAAGGTAAATTTTGACGTATAATACGATAGTTTTAGTTGTGTATTTTGCCTGTGCTTCTCAGTTAAAACCACTCCATTCTAGAGCTGATTTTGGAAACGAAACAAATTTATTTAGAATATTGTATTACAAATATAGTGTAGGTCTTTTTCATTAATGTACGAGGTATGTTCGGAAAGTAAGGTCACAACAAATATTAAAAATAAAAAAAAGTGAATTTATTTATGAAACTTACATGGAATGTTATGTAGGTATATAACTATTTTTCAATGTAATCTCCATTCAGTTCCTTAAATTAAGTGAGTCGTGGGATCCATTTTTCTATGCCCTTGAACTCATCTCCCACCAACTCCCTCGACCATTCATAGGCCGCGTCTTTTACCTCTGCTTCGGACAAAAATCATTTTCCACTGAGATGCTCCTTTAGGTGAGTGAAAAGGAAGAAGTCAGATAGTGCTAGGTCTGGACTATGGGGTGGATGGCTTAAAGCATCCTAACCAAAAGAGATCAAAAGGTTGCCTGGTTTTCTCACTGTGTGAGGTTGAACGTTATCTTGCAGAAGATAAAAACCTTTTCTTAGCCTCCCCTCCTTTTGTTTTGAATGGATCAACAAAGTCTTCGAAGTATCTCACAGTATCGATCAGCATTAATTGATTCTCTTCTTGGCAAAAAATCGATGAGCAATAATCCTTTGCGATCCCAAAACACACTGTCACCATGACTTTTTTCAGACTGCTGTGTTTTGAATTTTTTGCATCAGGGAAACCAGTGTACCGCCACTGCATTGATTGTTTTTTGCTCTCAGGTCTGTAGTGAGCAACTCATGTGTCGTCCTCTGTCAAAATAGAGTCAAGAAAACTTTCTCATAACGGTCGAGGAATTCTTGTGCTGAACAAACTCGGTTTGCTTTGTGTTTGTTGTTCAGCATTTTTGGTACCCAACAGGCACACAGTTTCTGAAAATTCAAATGATATGTGATTGTTTCATACAGCACAGTACGACTGACTTCCAGACACATTTCGTGAAGTTCATCCACTGTCAAACAGCGGTCTTCCTGAATCAACATTTTGAACAAACTCTTCCGTCACTATCGAAGGTCTTCCACTCCTTTCTTCGTCATGAACATTTGTTCGGTCTTCTGTAAAATTTCTACACCACTTTTTCATGCCTCATGACATTACTGTTAGCAGCAACTACTCCACGATGAACATACACAGAGTTCTGTTTTTTAGCAATACAGGTATAGCGGGTAAGGCCTCTCATTTCGCACTTGATGGGATTAGGAATGAGCAGGTTCATTTAGAAACACGATGTGACGCTACCAGACAAGCTACTAACCTGTTTCACCACTCATTCTCTTCCTCATGACCCTGCCTAGCATGCAGGAGTGCCAACTTCGTAAAAACTAATTTCCCTAGTGTTCCAAGCCTTATTTTCTGAACATATCTTGTAACCTAAATTAATCTCCTGAATATAAAGTAAGATAAATGATTTATGAATAAGTTTTTGTTTAGATAAAAACATCTTATTCACAAAAAATTAGAGATGTATATTTATTTCTTTAATAAAGGCAATGATTACCTGCAGCCCTATACTTTCTAAAATGTTAAAACTAATAACAATAAGCCATATAAAAAATGTTGCAATAAAGATGAACCTTCTTGCACTTACCTCATAAGATGAAATTTTTCCTGTTGCTGGTTTGTTCTTATGGTCCAAATATGGCTGCCCTGAGTTTCTTTTATACTTTTTGTCATTCCTTTTCCACTTTAGCATATTAATTTGTTTCCTCCTTTGTTTAATGTATTCACAGCACTTGTAATGATTGCACAGATTTGGGGTGAAAAATAGGAAAGTATAATCAGCTGACTATAAACTGGTTAGCCAACAATTAGAAATACAACAACATAACAGACTGTCATTACAACCTTCTTGAAGGCTCATATTCTTAATAAGTCTATGATACTTACAACTGCTCCATAGAAAACTAAACAAAGCAATACTTAAGTTTTGCCACTATTGATGAATTACATAGTAAAATTTTGTTTCTCTGCATTAATGAAACTAATGCCTTATTTTGGTTTCATGTGTTAATTTTGGGTCAGTTTTGCAGCATTGTACAATGCAGAGAAAGAAGTTATCTACCAACATTAGGAATGAGCGTTAAACAAACAAAAAATATCAACATAACTTCAATTTCTTTAGTATAGCCTGATTTTCGTAAGGAGAGCGCTGGGCAAAACGTGTGTCTGCGTTAGTATAGTCTTGTATGTACTGCAGTATGTAATCAACAATGGAACAGCATGCCTACAAAATACAATGGGTGTTGTCAATTTTCAACAACACTGACTGTAAATCTTACTCTAGGTCGGAGGGGTATGCGGGGTCAAAGTCAAATATGTGCATGCGTAGTCCAGCGCTCACAGCAATTGGCTTGGCCTTTAGTGACATTATAGTTGCCAGTGAGCAAAGCGGCCAGCTTTATTAAATAATATCTATCTAACCCTCTTGCAGCGGACTGTTTCGCGTAAAACAGTAAAACCGGTTTCGTATAACCGCGACCTTATTTAAAATGTTTTATCTAGCGTCATTACTAACGAAAAATTATCAAAAATTTACAGCTAATTCATATACATTTTGCACATTTTGAATGTAATAACATGAAAATCGCTTTATTATTCTTTGCGTTTAGAGTGAGCGAAATGTTCACCCGCGAAAATTTGGTGTTTACTTTAGATTTTTTACTATAACGGGCTTAAATTTCAGTTTAACAAAAATTTGTATAAAAATGTTTTGTAGGTAAGAGTTTACTGAATAAATTGGTATTTTTCATTTTATTTTCCGTAAATATTTCACGGAGTTACAGAGTTTTCAAATTATTAACTAGATCAAGAATTGAACGTGCGAGCAGTAACATATATTTCACAACTTTTGAAGTGACGTCACACAAACAACATTATCTTTAGGGTGCAGCTATTATATAAGATATATAGGAAATTGTTTTATCTACAAAAACCTGTTTTCAAAACGTTTGTAACGTGCCAGACAAGGAAGAACATACAATTTACTTTTATCTCTGTTTTTACCATCATTTTTTGTTCCTGAAACTGATAAACCCCTCCACAGAATAACATTGACCTCTCCGTCTGTCAGAAAGAGCACGTTTCTATTCAGAAATGTCCCTTCTACAAGCCAGACCAATCAGAATTCATCTACGTTCTTTTTTTCACGTACACCACATGAATGAGTCGAAAAAGGGAAATTCTATAACCTTGGCTTTTAACATCGCACTGTACAGGGAATAAAAAATGTCCCTTTTATGATATCTTTATTCTGAAACGCGTATTACACGCTTTAAGAAATCTACTACCAGATTCATACCATATTTTTTGTTCTACTATGTATACTGACTGTGATGTCATGCATTTAGTGAATGACCGCGCGATTCAACCGGTTTGCCACAATTGTGGTGTTTCGGTGTATAAGGGTTAACAATAACATTTTATTTATGATGTTTAGTGTGTATGTATGTATGTATAAATATGTGTGTATGTCAAATTTCTTGATTACATGCTTAGTCAAGAAATTTGACTGGTTACTTACTCTCATTCAATTATTGCTGTTTAAGCATTGTATTATGTAATTCGTCTATGATTACGCTACTATTCACCTTGCACGTATTGTGCAAAGTGCATGAACCTTGGTTTCATAAAGTATTAGTTAATTTGACTTGATATATTTTGTTGTCGTAGCTCGAATGGTGTAATCGAATTTGTCTTTGTTGCAATGGAAGCAAAGAAAATAACATTTTATCGAGTTGATGAGACTACTCCCAGCATGACACCTTTCGGTCCATCTGACTTGAACTTTCAAGATTGTGAAGTCTTTTTTATTCCATCAGACTGCAATTACTCATTTCAGGTATGTTATAATACTGAAATAAAAATTAACTGAATTTTGTCTACCGAAATCTGATTTTGGCTATGTAACAGGAAGTGTAAGCATTGTATTTAAGGTTTCTGCCATCTTATGGCTCTTTTGAGAACTATGGCTTGTGTTTTCAACATAAATAAAATATTCAATTGGAAAGTTAAATTTGATTCTATCGACCTGTGTTTAATAATCTCAATCAATCCAATGTTTTGCTTCATTACACAAGCTTATTTGTCATAAAGTTATTCATATTTAGTAAGTACCAATATCATTCTGTAAAATTTATACAAAACAACCAGGTTTACATCTGGGGGCTGTTTCATTTGTTATCCTACTATAGAAAAGTTAAAAAATACAATTTTTTTTTGTAAAATATTTGTCAGTTGTTACCAAAAATCTTGTATCACAACTTAGAATGTATAGGTCAGAACTTGTTGATGAACTTACAGAGTTGAAAGGTTTTAACCCTTTGCATGCAGAGTGCATCAAGTCAATTGAAGTTCCATCTAGCGATGGGAATAAAGTTATTTTTTGATAATGTGTTACTGAAAATAACAGCCTGCTCGATAACAGGATTCTATAACCTGTTATTGTCCCGCAATAAAATATAGTAATAGGTAATAGGATGACACGTGAGGAAAAGAAGTGAACTAAATTATTCATTAACAGGTAGACTTTCTATACAAAGGTTATTGGCTTCTTTGTTGGTACAGAAAATGGTAGTCGAAACAAACCAGTGAGACCTGATGTTGCTGCCGGACGATTTGTTTTGAATATTGACTTACTTTAATCCTGTAATTTACTAACATTTACTAATTTTAATCGTTTTCAGTTGTTTTTTACTTTCTCTTGCCTATATGAATTTATAGGAAGGAAAGTATTGTTTTCATGTCAATTTTTCGAAATCGAGTTTTCACCGGATCTACATGTTTTCAGACCCCCTGAATCCAAAAAAACATGGTTTTTAGCGATTGGCCCGTGTGTGTGTGAACAGAATATCTCAAGAATGGAACATCGTACGAACTTGAAACTTAAGTCGCATACCACTACCAGACCCGACACGAACATTTTCATCTAAATCGGTCAACCGGAAGTAGTAGTTTATTCGTGTAATTTTCACTTTTTTGCAATTTTCTCAAAAATTGGTCCTACGATTTTTTTAAAAATCACCTGGTTTACTAAATTTTTTTATGCTCTACAAAATAGGGTAGGCGCCATGTTTGCTGTAATTCTTGGTGAGGCTGTTTTCACGTAAAAAAATTGTTTTTTTATGATTACAGCTTTAATATGCATTTTAGCGCTAAAGTGTATATAATAAAAAATGTAGAAAATATAAAATTTTACAACTTTTATTTCAAACATGTTTTTGTATAACGCTTAGTTTAGCGGTAATTAGCGATTTTCTGTTTTTTTCTCACAAAAACGTGTGAAAAATCTATTTTTTTAAGATTTCGGCCTTAGTACGCATTTTATGACAAAAGTGTATGTAATCAAATTTATAGGAAATTAAAAGATCTACAACTTTTATTTAGAGCATTTTTCTCTACAGAGCCTAGTTTAGCGTGAAAGAGTGATTTTTCGTATTTTTTAAGCCAAACTGAGGTTGATTTTCATTTTAGTTATTCACTCATGATTAAAATTAGGTTATATTTTTTAAGGTTAGTTTTTTGTTTATTTCTAATGCTTTACTACTAATGTTACATTATATTGTTAATTATTTGCATTGGTAAGAGAAAGTTGTGTGAGTGTTTCACACCAGATTTTTTCACTTTGGTAAGATTAGGAGTGAAATCTTTCTATCTGGATTCCTTTACAAAAGGTATCGTAAAATTGTTTTCTCTAAAACCTTACTTGTTACATTTAGTCTTATTTGTAGTAGTAGATTAATGTCGATTTATGACATTCATGAGGAATTTTTTTTGCAGATGTCTGTCCACGTGGATGAAGTTTGTAAAAGTACTGTAACGTTTAGGGCACAGTCTCCCATGAATAGATATTTTTGGGTATTAGCATTATTTGATGCAATAACTCCACCTATATCAAATCTATCAGCGCTGATCAGTGCTCGTAAGCAAATGTTGAAATTATTATATGAAGATTGTTTTAAAATCGCTTTAGATGTACATCTGCATGTGAACGATGTCATATTTCTCAGACAGTCGGTATGTAATATTGTTTTAATTATTTTATTAATCTTGTCCAGTGTTTTTTGTGATTGATATAGAATTTCTTAGAAAATTTTCATGACTTGAAGTATGATATAATACTTCATTATATTATACTGTACTCTCTACAATAACTGTGCTTTTTATTGAATTAGTGAGGCATGTATATGCAACAAATGCTGTATTTGGTGGAGCATAGTGCCATTAGTTTGTATACCTTAAGTCCAGACTCTTAGTTTGCTCCTAATGTAAACAAATAATGACGTCACTGAGCATGCGCATTATATCAAAATGTGTACATGCTGATTAAAAAGTAACAACAAAATACTTTTAAAAGTACTTTTCTAAACAAAATTGTTAGGCCTACATTATATCATGACTGATGTTTTAAGTACTTATAATTTAAAACATAGTTAACTTAATAGGAATATGATATTCATAAAGTCACAGACTCTAGCGTGCACCCTGTAGTAGGTGGCTTTTGTTTGTTGACAGTAGGAGCAAACTAAGAACAGCTGAACTGTAGACCTACTTGTGTTCAAAAAACCCTAGTTAAAACTGCAATGTCAGTTGAACGAGAAAATTATTGTATTCTCAGATATAAAAACAGTATAATTTTATACATAAATATTGAAGGCCACTTATGCACTAAAGTCTCATAAACCTCGACTTTATATGAATTGCGAGGGTGTTAAGTTTTATGGAAATAAAATAAGATGCAATAACATTCATTAAACCTTGTCTTTATCTAATGACAGCAACTTGTTTATTAGCAACTAAAAGTGCACCTTCATGATTATTTACTGCACATTAATGTAAGTAATATTATTTTAAAAATATTAAACACTATAGTCGTTCGCAAGTTCAGTTGACACAATGGATCTTATGAGTATCATCACTGCTATTAGTGCAACAATAAACATCAATTAAAGGCATCTGGATGCGTTTATAATTACTTTTTTTTACCTCTATAGAACACATATTTTTTAAGGTTGAACTACAATTCAAGTTTTGCCTGACAGAAAAAAAATATGTATTATGTAGAATGCTCAATGAATTGTAAAAAATCAAAAAACTAAAAAAAATTTCCTCTATTGGCGGCGGAGGGGGGGTATAATGAATATCTTATCTATTTTACTGCAGATGTACTAATGCCTTCTCCACATTCCCTTGTCAGACTTTCTAAATACTGCGTGATGAATGTAAACAAATGGTGCAATCAGTTATTACAGTTTTAAAAATCTTTCACAGTACAAATATCGAAAAATATTTCACATTTGGAATCCGCATACGTATGAAGTTGAGTATAAACTTATAGTGTTAATTATTAATTAATAGTCATATAGACTACTGTACATTATATAGGTTTGTTATTGATGGGGCGTAGATGAGGGGAAAGTTATTGGTTATGAGGGCATTGATTGATCTACGAAGCTGATGTTTGTGAACGTTCTAGTAGGAGTCTGAGCCCGATAAGAAATACATCTCCGTTGTATCAACTGAACGTGCAGGCGACTATAGGCAAATATATTGTGAAAAATTACAAAAATAGTAAATTGAGCTTAGGTGTTTTTTTAATTGTTTTTTTTACGTTGGTTTCTATGTTTAGCTGCGTCATCATGTAGATATAGAATGTCTACTGCGGACATGTTGTTCAATGAGGTACTCCCTCGACTTCTTTTAAACTTCCACTGTGGCTCATCTTCTCCCTCTTTACTCTTCTCAACGTTTTCCTCAGTCTTCATTCTCATTATTCTCTTTCCCTCTCAAGGTTGATATGATCTCATCATCTGCCAATGGTGCTTTGGCTAAATCTTGATTCATCCATTCCCCAACGTCACCATCTGTAGCTTCTCATCCTTGAGTTTTCGTGAGCAGGTTGACAAATTCTTCAGAAGTGTCTTTTCTTTTTTCTGAAAATCATCTACAGAATGATGAGTAGCTTTTTCCAAGAGCAAACAATAATTATAGGTTCAAGGTCTTTCTAGGAATCAGCAACCCAGCCCACTACATTCAACCAATCAGCTTCTTGTCCACCCACCCTCCTTCGCCAAGCTAATTCTGGCAAGCTGTTGAGTATACAGAGTGTCAAGTTCCAAAGATCAAGTATCAGATCATTCTGTATCTTTTTCAGAAGATATGGTTATTCATCAGATTGCTGAAAGTATGAGTGGTCAACTTACAGTGATTGTTGCATAACAATCAAGATCTTGATTGTTATGCTTAAAACAAGCAAGATCTTGTTTTCAGTTTTGTATGTATGAAACTATACAGTTAATTAAATAAATTTGTGCTGTTGTGTAGTTTTATTACAGTTGCATTAAAACTACATATCTATAGAGATGTACACTACTATCGGTTTCATAATCATAGACACCCGAGTTTGAACCCTTGCGTCTCCAAAACTATGAGTCGGATTTCAACATACTTTACATCAAAATTTAGCTCATTTTATTTTGTGTTGATCTATAATAGTCCTATATTTTTCATTTTGTTTAAAAATTGCCATGCCTAGGTAGGAAAACTAAAAGACCTGGTTTTTTTGATCTGCAACAAATTTCATGCGTTTAGAGGTGTAACTCGATAAGTATTTGACAAAAAGTTTGAAATTTTAACAACGTAAACAATTATATTCCTATAGCATGTACAAAATTTCAAAATCATAAGTTATTTAAATTTTAATTTATTAACAATATTGTGAACTCTTGATATCTCGGTAACCTTTGATCGTTCGGCACGGGTAAACAATCGTTTTATTTAGTGTAAAAAACTTAGTACAGATATGTTAATAACATAAAATATTGATTGGCCAATGTTGTGGTAGAATTTTTAGAATTTTGAAAAATAGATGGGTAATGTGGGGATGGGCGCTACTGTCCATTTGCCTGAATCTCACTGTCTACCTGTATCGACAATGCAGTCTGTCAATTCAGGTAGACAGTCCGACAGGATGTCACGTACACAGACTAGCAACATGGATAATAACACCCCCTCCCGCATTACCCATCTATTTTTTCAAAATTCTACCACAACATTGGCCAATCAATATTTCATGTTATTAACACATCTGTACTAAGTTTTTTACGCCAAATGAAACTATAGTTTGCCTGTGTCAAACAATCGAGCAGTTACCGAGATACCAAGGGTTCACAATATTGTTGTTAAATCAAAATTTAAATAACTTACAATTTTGAAATTTCGTACATGCTGTAAGAATATAATTGTGTATGTTGTTAAAATTTTAAACTTTTTGGTCAAATCTTTTTTTTTTTCAAACTTTTTGGTCTATCGAATTACACGCCTCTAAACGTATGAAATTTGTTGCGGTAGCAAAAAACCAGGTCTTTTTGTCTTCCAACCTCGACATGGCAATTTTTAAACAACATTAAAAATATAGGATGTATTATAGGTCAACGCAGAATAAAATGAGCTAAATTTTGATGTAAAGTACGTTGAAATCCGACTCATAGTTTTCGAAATGCAAGGGTTCAAACTCAGGTGTCTACAATTATGAAACCGATAGTAGGCAGCACGATGTACAAAGTTCTAGAACCACATGAAAAATGGATTTTTTATGTGTACTTTCTGTGTCTACATTTACGTCTATATATTGTTATATTTTTCAGCAGTTATTGTTATGTTGTGAAGAAGGAATGTTCTTTTATGAAATGGATCGTGGACAACTAACGAGACTGTTGGAAGGATTTACAAGAGTCCAGAGATTTTTTTTCACTTATGATTCCAGATATAGTTCATACCTCTTAGCAAGTAAGTTAAAAAACACAGTACTGCCCGTTCCCAAGCTTTGTGCAGCTGAGAGGTATGCATTACGTCACTACTACTGTGAGAGATTGCGTTAATAGTAGTAGTAACGTTTTACTTGTACTATGTTTGTAGTAGTCAGGGGTACTATCCAAACTACATATATTGTGTGTCGCCGTCTACAGCGAATAGTCAAAACAACACCCACATATGTCACCGCACTAGGCAGTCTACTGCCTAGCGAAGAGCAATGAGATGATTAGTAGAGTGTTATGACGTACCAGTAGTCTGGTACTTCGTCTGTCCCCTTCATCCCGCAGCTGCACAAAGCTTAGATTCATACAGTTCTAATTTATTGCAATAGTTTTATAAGAATCATCATGTTTCTAAATTCTGAAATGTAGATAAATGTTTGTTTTATTACTACTATTATTATTATTTTTTCTTTCTCTTTTCTATATGAATATATTGGAAGGAAAGTATTATTTTCATGTCGTTTTTTTTGAAATCGAGTTTACACTGGACATTCACGTTTTTAGACCCCCTGAATCCAAAATACATGTTTTTAGCAATTGGTCTGTGTGTGTATTTGTGAACAAAATATCTCAACAATGGAGCATCTTACAAAGTTGAAACTTGAAACTTAAGTTAGGTACCACTAGAGGACCCAACACAAACATTTTCATTAAAATCGGTCAATCGGAACTAGTAGTTTATTCGTGTATTTTTTCACTGTTTTAAAAAATGGCTCCTACTTTTTTTTTAAATCGCCTCATTGACTACATTTTTTATGCTTATTAACTAAAGTAGGAACCATATCTGCCAAAATTCTTGGGGAGGCTGTTCTCTCGTAGAAAAAAATAATTTTTTTAAGATTGCGGCCTTAATATGCATTTTAGTACAAAAGTGTAATACTAAAATTTGTAGGCAATTTAAAATTGTACGACTTTTATTTTAAATATTTTTTTGTATAACGCTTAGTATAGCCGTAATTTGTGATTTTCTGGTTTTTTTTTGTGAAAATCTGTAAAAAAATGCATTTTTTAAGATTTCGGCCTTATTATGCATTTTACAGCAAAAGTGTATGTAATCAAATTTATAGGAAATTCAAAGATCTACATATTTTATTTCAAGCATTTTACAGAGCCTAGTTTAGCATAAAAGAGTGATTTTCTGTATTATTAAGCTGAACTAAGGTTGGTTTTCATTTTGCGTCTTTCACTCATAATTAAAATAAGGTTTATGTTTTTTGAGGTTAATTTTTTGTTTACTTCTAATGTTTTATTACTAAAGTTAGGTTATATTGTTCATTAATTGCATTGGCAAGAGAAAGTTGTGTGATTGTTTCACACCAGATTTTAATTATTAGGTTTCAGCCAGCTGTGGGCTGCGATTGCACAACTTTCATTTTTGCCAATAATCTCTCATTCTCTGGCCAACCCGTCAGCGTAGTGGTTAGTGCAACTGGCTTCTACACCGGGGTCCCGGGTTCGATTCCCGGTCAGGTCTGGCATTTTCTCATTACTCATTTTCATTTCATTTATTATTTTTTATTAATCCTTCCCTTTTATGCTCCGTTTAAACCTAAAATCTTTGTCATTAGTGATTGGTCAGTCTATTATTTTAAGCATTCTTCTGTAGCACCTCTTTCCAGAAGATTCAGGGGTTTTTTTATCCTCATTATCAACTGTCCATGTTTCACATGCACGAAGTGCCACATTCCATACAAAGATTTTTTTGGTATTTCTTGCCTGATTGAAGTGTTTTTGGTGAAATTTACAAGTAACCTATGTTAAATTTTTTTCAGAAATTTTTAATGAAGTATCACTTGTTAAAATTTCGAATGAGGATGTTTTCCAGCAGATTTCATTCTTTACCGAATCTCCTACAACTCGTTTCACTCGTGGTGAAGAACAATTAAGTGTACGTTTTGAAATGATTCAGCGGAATGTAGGCGGTGCTGTCATGAATGAAAGCAATACGTTTTTGGGTTACTACTCAGGACATTCGGTAATGTAAGTAGCCTTGTGTCATTAAAACTTTAAGCATATTTGTTTGTTGCTTAGCTCATAACTCAACTACTGGATCCAGCAGAAGTACTTAGTCTCATTAAATTTATTTTACTTTTTGCCTTAATTAATGTTGGCAGCTCCCATACCCTACTGGAGTGTGTTATATATTATAAACAGATCAAAACTCCTTGTCAGGTATTTGAAATAAAGATTCTTTATTCTTTGGTTTATATTGAGAAATTAGTTTTCTTTATTTCAAATTTTATTGCAGAGTTTTTGTCTATTGACATTTGTAATCCCTCAGTTGTAATTACTTAATTTGTTATGTAACATATGAAATGAACACTTATTTAGTGCTTTGGTATCTGGAAGGCCTTCTGGACAAACTTTTGTGGATGTTTAAACTATATTTTCAGGTAAAGCCATGTATTTTAAAATTCACTGAACTTAGAATTCAGATTTTAAGTCTTGTTTTGTTTTGAGTTTTGTTGGAAATAATTGGTCAGAATATTTATTTATAGTTTGGTTTAGTTTAGCACGGGTTTTGCTCTTTTAAAGAGGGGTTTTAGAGACGGGTTTTTAGCAATAAAGGAAATAAATAAATAAATAGTAGTTATTACAAAACTGATAACGATATATTTTAAATGTATATTTATCTTGCTATACCCACTAATTATTATACTGAAAAAGTGATTGTATTGCTAGTCTATTACAAAGCAGCAGGTAAACCTCAAAACCGCTTGTTTAGAGCGAATTAAAAAATTATGCTTCTTAATGTCATAATTGACATTTCTTATGTCATGCAATATAATTTGAAGATAGCGTTACTGAATTTAGCTCCACCGGAAGTAATGTAAACAAGTACAAAGTAAATAGAATATGTGAAAAAAAGGAATTTTAAAACAAGCACCATTGAATTATTAATAAAAATATTGGAATAATTTAGGTTAAAGAAAAATGTATTGTAAATTTCTTATTTGAAATTACAAGAATTTTTCATATGTAAAGCTTATCACAAAAAAATACTAAAGATTAATTTTTGTTCCAGTCTCACCGAGTTGGAAGGGAATTACGGAGGAATCCTTAGTGATAGAGACGTCCAATCATATTTCAATGATCCCGTTCAGTATTTAACTTTCCTCGATGACAAAACAGTACTAGTTTATGCTGGAAATTTTTACATACTTCAGCTAAATAGAGGAAGAGCTTGTGAGTATTTGGTTATTAAAATCTTACCTAATTACATTTTTTTAACTCAAGAAATTTTTTGTTTACTGAAAACAAGATTAACCCTTTGACTGCTATGAATGATGATCACCTTTCTAAATGTTACTTCTCTTTTTATAATGGTTGGTGTGACAGCTTGTTCTTCCTATTGGTTTAATTTCAATATACCATTAATTATACATTTTTGCAATTTTTTTACTTTCTCTTGCCTATATGAATATATAGGAAGGAAAGTATTGTTTTCATGTCGATTTTTCAAAATCGAGTTTTCAGTGGATCTACACTTTTTCAGACCCCCTGAACCCAAAAAACATGTTTTTAGCGATTGGTCTGTGAGTGTGTGTGAACAGAATATCTCAAAAACGGAACATCGTACGAACTTGAAACTTGAAACTTAAGTTACATACCACTACCGGACCTGACACAAATATTTTCATCAAAATCGGTCAACCAGAAGTAGTAGTTTATTTATATAATTTTTCACTTTTTTGCGATTTTCTCAAAAACTGGTCTTAGGATATTTTTTAAAATCACCTGGTTTACTAAATTTTTTATGCTCTCAAGATAGGGTAGGCGCCATGTTTGCTGAAATTCTTGGTGAGGCTGTTTTCACGTAAAAACATTGTTTTCTTAAGATTACGGCTTTAATATGCATTTTAGCACAAAAATTTATATAATTAAAGTTGTAGAGAATTTAAAATCCTACAACTTTTATAAAAACATTTTTTTTGTATAACGCTTAGTTTAGTGGTAATTAGCAATTTTCTGTTTTTTTCTCACGAAAACTTGTGAAAAATCTATTTTTTTAAGATTTCGGTCTTAGTATGTATTTTACGACAAAAGTGTATATAAAATTTGTAGGAAGTTAAAAGATCTACAACTTTTATTTAAAGCATTTTTTTGTACAGTTCCTAGTTTAGCGTGAAAGAGCGATTTTCCGTATTTTTAAGCCGAACTGAGGTTGATTTTCATTTTGCGTCTTTCATATATGATTAAAATTAGGTTATGTTTATTGAGGTTAGTTTTTTGTTTATTTCTAATGTTTTATTACTATTGTTAGGTTTTTTGTAATTATTTGCATTGGCAAGAGAAAGTTATGTGAGTGTTCACACCAGATTTTTTTGTTTTGTTTTTGTATTTGTAAAATTTCTAATTTGTTATTTGTAAATAGTTATGCGGTGTGTATATTTTGGGTTTTTTTTTTAAGTAATTATATATTATCATATTCTGAAGTAATCTCTTACTCTTCTTACAATGTTTGCCTTCTGCACCACTACAGAAATTACTAACATATAGGTAGTCCAAAAATATTTCCCTGAATAAAAGGACTAAAAAGGGTGTACCAAAAAAGTTGTGGGGTTTGTGCTGGTAGAAAGGTCCGGGAAGATATAATATATCTTTGTCTTACGTTTGTAAAAAAACCTAGATTTTTGTTTAGAAAAATGTATTGAAGAATTTTGTAAAATATTAATTAATGATGTATTTGACTCATTAGGTTATTGTTTTATTTGTTTATTCGTGTAATTTGTATAGTTTTGTAAATTCTGTTTATTATTAACATAAAAATTTACATATTTCCATAATCCCTGTTTTATTTATAAAAATGCTTTGAATTGGTTTAGATTTTTAAAAATATACATTTTTCAATGACTGTACTGATTAGCTGTCAAGTAATATAAGCTAATATTTATAAGAGATCAGAAATAAAATAAAACTAGCAATATTGCTTATTTAATAACACAAATTATGTTCAAAATACGGATTAAATTTACATAATTTTTAAAATGCATTCAAAATTATAAGTCACAGTTGAGTATGCATTTTGAAACGCTGATAAGCGATGATCAATATCCAAATGTAAAACAGTAAGATTTAATACAATACAACATACCATAAATCTGCATGTAAATTATTTCATTAATAACATCTACGTACACTAACTAATAAAGGTGAAATATATTAATGTTCCATACCATTCAAAGCGTTAATAACTGTATTAACAAAGTACGTTTTTTTTTCGTCTAAATGATTTGTTCCTAAATTATGCTGCATGCAAAATTATCCTGTAATTATGACACTGCTGCTCTTTTTAGATCAGAATCTTTTTTATTTTTAGCAAATCATCTGGCCATCTTCCATTGTAGTTCTCTTTATACTATTTCACCACCCCTCTTAATTCTTTTTATTAACCCTAGAGCCGGCAATCATAGATTTTGAGATGATGTTACCGCTTCTTGTCCCGGTAGCGTCACAAAATCGGATTTGCTTGCAATGTTGTCATTTTGGTTTTGAATCCGCCTACTGGTAGGTAATTTATAAGGTAAATTTGTATGTATAAATTACAGTATAAATTGACACTTATCACCTTCCCTTTGGTTGCTTTTTAAGTTTAAAGAACTTACACATGTTTAAGTAATACCACATTCTTCATTCTCATCACGCGGTCTTGGGTTCGAATCCCACTCGGGCATGGCATTTTTTCATACGTTACAAAAATTTCATTTCATCCTTCACCGTCTGCATTAGCAGCAATTTGCAAAACAGTCAGACGTTAAACAAAAAAAAAAAAAAAATCTTCAGAGCAATATTATTAAAATTAAAATTTAGAACGGTGTTTCCATTCTGTCATTTAGATTAAAACTAAAGAGTTTCTTAATCTAAATGACTGAACGGAAACACTGTTCTAAATTTTAATTTTTAATTTGAATAATATTGCTCTGAAAAAAGTGATACCAACAAAACACGCGCAAATTTTTTAAACTTAAAAATCAACCAAAGATAAGGTGATAAATTTCATGATGAGGTTATGTTTAAAATCTAAGTTTGATAATTTCTTTACGGTTTAGTGCCCACCTGGTAAAAATATTATTGCCGGCTATAGTGTTAAAGAAGTGCTGTAATTATTTTTGCTTTATTTTATAAGATCTAATTGTCTGTAAAGAAAAGAAAAACTGGATCTTTAACTTTATCTAAGAACCATTGATCTCTAAAATTATAATTCATATTTATTTGTGATGTCACTGAAAAACTATTACTGGTTTGTGAATAGCTTATACAATTTTGAGAATCAAAGTGGGGATAAAATGTGTGGTGAGTAAATTAAAGTGCAATCGAAGAGCGGCACAAAAATTATATTTCAACTTATGGAACCATTTATTATTTAAATACCCAGTATATGTCGCAAGCAGTTTTGAATCAATTACTTTTTCAAAGAAAGTTAAGTCTTTAGTAACTTTTCAAAGATCAATAAAGTAGACATATGTTGTATTTTTTTGTTCAGTTATGCCTTTGATGTCACGATCAGCAGCTTTACAAGAAATTCAAAATATTATAAATCAAAAACCGAACCCATATATTGGTGTGTTTCCTGTCATTGGTGGTACAGAAATGAATTTTTTTATTTGTGTCGGTCAATACGCCTTCAAAGTGGCTCTGAGGGTTGATGGGTTTGTAACTCAGCGTTATTGTATCCCTGGAATGATATCCGCAGGTAATTACAAAATATATTTTGTTATTTATCTTTATTCTTACAAGTATTCATTCAACATTAAGGTGGTCAATTAGGTTTCGTTGAGCAATGTTGGTGTGTAGAGCCACATAATAATCATATAATCTCCCTACTGAGTACAACATTCATTAGCATATTTCCCATTGTGTTTGGTCAGCACCAACATCAAGGTATGCTTTATAATGCAATATGCCTATCTGCTGTTGATGGCCACTCAAGATTTCTTTGTGCTAATGTTTACCAAATTTGCGCCTAAAATCTCAGCCTATCCTGCAATGTAAAACTCAAAATTAGGACTGACTTGAACCTTCAGTTGGTAGGACTTCATTTGCAGAAGAAATACATTTTTGTCAGACTCTCTTCAAATACCTCTTACCCATTGAGCATACTTTCTCAAGTCCAAGTAACTCTACCATTGTAGGATAACACAGTACATGGTTTTGGCATTAATTCTGTACAATGCTACAAAAAAACTACCGAGAGATCAAAAAACATGTACATCAGAACAAATGTGTTTTTGATCACCATTTTTTAAGTATTTCTATAGGCTACCAAAATATAGCTCCACTTGTATTGCTGCTAACAAATCTACAAACCACTGTAATGTGTACTGTTCACATGAAGTCTGTAGTATTGCAAAAATCATGGCTCCATAAGCATGTTGTTTTCCCAAGAGCTGTGAAAGTTCATTGTTGAACAGTACTTAGTCAGTCGTTCATATGCACTTGTAGATAAATTTTTTATGAAATATGCAAATGTAACAGTGCCTAACGGCCATAACCCGATTAATCACTAGTTTTTGTGAAAATTGATAAGTTGCAGACAAGAAGAGAATTGGAAGACCGGTCATTTTGACTGACACTAAACTGGCTCAGGTTAGAAATGTGATGCAGGTTTCACCTTCAAAAAGCTTGCAAAGACTGTCAACACAGTCAGTCAGATTTCAAATGGTAGTGCTCAGAAAGTGATGAAGAAGTTAAAAGTTTGCGCATGTTTGTAGTGTTCAGATATTGAAAGTGCCTGGTGTACTGTAGATGGTTTCAGTCATTTGTCGAAAACCATATAACTGGAGAACTTGATCGTGTTTTGTTTAGTGATGTGGCTTGGTTTCACCTTAATGAATATGTGAAGTGAAAACTCAAGAATTTGGTCAACCAAAAATCCTCATGTTTTTCATGAAAACCCCATGCACTGTCAGAAAATTGGTGTGTGGTGGCCATATCACATCAAGTTATTTAGGAGTCGGTCCTGTTTTCTTTGAAGCTACAGCGAACATGTTGTGTACCGAGACATCATTACACAGTTTATTTTATTGCTTGAAATCAATAAATGTGATTGTTGGTCATCATCAGGATAGTGCTACATGTCACACATACAGTGAAACAATGCATTTCTTTTTTACAAGTTTTTGGCAATGTATAATATCTAAAGGATTATGCACCCCCCTCCCATTGTCATGATATAACATCTCCAGATCTTTTCCTTTCGGGTAGCCTTATAGGAAGAGTTTAAAAACCAGCTGCACACACAAATTGGATGAACTGAAAGTGAACATAACAATGGAGATTAACAATATCGTCGTAGGCATACTTCACAAAGTGGCCACATGCATGGCAAAATGAGTTCGTGCAAACATTAACACGTTCACTGCGGCCCGGGTGAAGCGATGTTATTCGCTGTGGTTGAACCGTCGCCTGCCGCATTTATATGTTTCCCGCACACAGAAAGCGCACAAGTCCGCAGCGTTTCATATCTTCATATTCCCTCTACAATTACAATTTCTCGTGTGTATTTTCATTCAATACTTTTATTTTATATTTATATGTGTATGTTTATGTATTTTACTATAGATAAATGTATTTGTTTTTCGTTTTAAAAATACACACATAAAAGTATAAATACAAAACAAATGTAAAAGTCTGAATGTACTTTGGTTTTATCACGTAAACCTATGGGAAAAAATTAAAAACTTATAGGAATAAAAGGATAATAATAGTTCATTATGGCACTCTTAGCTGAATAACTGTGGTGTGGCCAAAGGTTTTTGAAAAGTTGAAAGTAAGTAATATTACGGTACAGACGGCAGACAGATATCGGTACCTGTGAGGGCTTTACGATTTTTTCTTGTTGTCAACAATATTTTATTACCCTTTCTGTTCCCACGGCAGCAAGTCTTTCCTTGGACAGGTAAAAATGCAGTTCCAAAAATGGGATCACCTAAGAAAAGAATTAAATAAGCCTACTAGTATACTATTATAAGTAAATGACCCTGCCGCTTTGTGTGACCGTGCACGCCTCGTAGGCTCCTAAAATTATAAGTACTAATAAAGTATTTCTATAACCAATTTTTAAATAAGGCAAAGATTTAAAAAATAACTTAATACCTACTAGTTTCTTTAAAAAAAGTTAACTTTAGGTCTGTATGTACGAAAAAATAGGCCTACTTAAATTTAAAACATTTATGTATTACATTCGTATACACATATTTATTTATTTAGTTGCATTTTTGCCACACTTAATATTTATTAAGTATAGTAAATGTTGCGTAATTGTAAGAAAAGTAATATTATGAAATAACATTTTATTAATAACAAATAAAACAGCCCGTAAAACTCGAAACATAGAAGAAAATATATCAGTTTTTAAAACTCCGCCAAACGTGACGTTTCTTCAAAAGCTGAAGGTATACTGGCATAGAATGAACCTTTTTCTACGGCTGAACAATATAAGAAATACAATTTACCCTAGCTGAACGCAGAAAGAAGAGATTATAAAACTGTATAAACGGACCACATTTTTGTGGCGGCCCGCACCCTGGGACTGTTCAATACGCCACGTAAATGTAGTGGCCGCACTGAACGTGTTAATGAACAAGACAGCCATTTTGAATTTATGTTGTAATACATGTAAATGTTAGTAATAAGTATATAAGATATAAGGTTTTCAAAATTATAATAATAAAAGGTTGTAAAATACATTTATGGGTAGATCGAGGGGAACCCAAAAAAAACTGGACTGAGAGTTCGCTCCCAATCATAGATGTAGTAGAGAGTTCTCTACTAGATGGAGCTAGTAGAGACCTTCAACAAACAACTGCCCTTACGGCATCAGTTTGTAGATTAACATTTGATCGTAGTGTTGTGTTTGTGTTTCTCTTACTGTTGTTGTGTTCCACCTGTGACATCGTTAAGCGTTAAACCAGTCTTCCACTGGTTTGACACTTGCTTGGTTTCTGGGTTGTACCTGTAACACCAACTCTTGTCACCTGTAAATGACTTTGGGCAAAAAGTTTGGATTACTTTCAATCTCATTTTTCAAGTCCTGACTCAAATTCAGTCAAATTTTTTGTTGATCCTGTTTGAGAAGGCGAGGAACAAATTTAGCAGCACACATCTCATTTGCAAATCCACTGGTATGAGCTCCAACTCATGCCTGTCCCTTCTAAAATTTCATCAATCGTGAAACAATTATCCTCGTTGCTTTTTTGGCGTATTTTTTCATCGTTTTGATATGTTGAAGGGCGCTCAGAACAACCATGGCCTTCTCAATGCTCATCTAACCACGTTTAAAGCGCCCAAACTACTCGAAAACTTGTGTGCAGCTCATTACTTCCTTCTTGAAAACCAGTTGAAGCATTTGTTAAGCTTACGTTGCCGTATTTTCAAGCTGGAAACAAAATTTTAAACGCACTCTTTATTCTTTTAAATCTTCTTTAGGCGGAACATGACAAGAGTAAGAGAAACAACACTACGAAAAACGTTAACCTACCAACTGATGCCATCTGGCAAATCTCTAGATCTAGATCGCTCCATCTAGAAGGAGAACTATACTACATCTACGAATGGTAGCGCACTCTTAGTCGGTTTTTTTTTGGGTCCTCCCTCATATATTTTATTACCTTTTTGATGTGCATGATTTTTCAATCTCTGTATAAAATATTGAAAACTCAGTATTATTTTGAACGGACAACTGCAGTCACACAGCACGCATCTTATGTAATTTTCCACAAACTCTAAGCACTAGTAAAGGTCCTGCAGTTAGACCATAGTTGAGTCTGCATTGGTTCATGTGTGAAGATCTTGTTCCTAGAATTGACTCGGGTGGAAGCACTCGCTAAGGTTTTTATTTGGCACTTAATGTGTGAGTCAAGTGATATGCCTTCAAATACATGTTTTGCTTTGAATTCCTGTTTGTTGAGGCCATATTGAATCTTATGTCTGTTTCATTTTCAGAATTGTTTCGCGGTAGTACACTACGAATTCTTCAAGAAGATGGTATAGCCTATTACGATTTAAACCTGATCAGATCAGATGACAAATCTAAATTTTTGATACTGAATGAAGACTCCAGATCTCTTGTACAAATTATTCATTTTCCTAGACCAAGACTTGTTCGAGGTATTATTTTTCTTAATTCCTGTAAATGGTAGTTAGATTGTTTTCTATTAAATTGTTCATGGTGTTTCACATCAGCAATAATGGCCTAGAAATTTATACATAATTTTGCAACTTGACTAATCCTGTAGGAAACTATAAAAATGTTCTGTAGTCATCTTAATTTTTAGTAATATTTTAGTGCTCCCTATTAATAGACCATGTTTTCAATGATAGGAATTCAGATATGCAAGGTGTTACTAGAAAGTTTTAAGACTGCTTGTAATTTTAAAGTGGCAGGCTACTGTAATGGATCTCCTAAGTAACTCCCCTTCTGACTGAACATAAGGACTTCTGTGGTGTTTTCACTTCTATTCTTTCATTCTTGGAAATTTTCTTTCTTAAGGGTTTTAAGACCTCTATATTTACCTCAGTATCTTCAATTGAGTCTCTTGCAGCAACAATTTACTTTTGGGGAAACAGGTAGAAGTCAGCTATTCCAGGGAATATGGTAGTTGTGGAAGCACAGGACTTTTGAACTTGCCAAAATCCCGTGTTTAGAATGCTTGATGAGCCCTTTTCTTCTGTGTATTTTCGTACAAACACTGGAGGACATGCCTACAGTTGAGCCAGTATTCCCTTGGGTTAAATTCATCATGAATCATACAAGAGCGTACTCTTATTTCGAAGGTATTAAGTAGCTTCTCTATAGCCCACTTCAGTGAAATCGCAGGGCCGGCCATCTCCGTATCTGTAGATGATAAAATACCTCCATCCCTTGGTTAATTAAAAATTATGATAATAATACTTAACTATTCTTACAGATTTTAATGTATTACAGAGGAATAAATATTACTATACTTTTGTATTTTAATAGCATCTATTAAAACAAATTTCAACAAACAGTAATTTTTTATCAGTCACTGCAGTGTTGTTAATTTTCTGTTTTTGTAACTACTGATGGTATTTACTTCAGTAAGTTTCTTGCCTAATTTATGTTTTTATTTTCAATGAGTTCGTTATTTTTTTAATTAAACAAAAAAAATTACTTTTGACAAAACTGACAATGTTTTTCAGTACCACTAGCTCACGTTTCTCTAAAAATTCAAGTAGTTATGTTCATTTTCTTGAATATTTAACTTAAAATTCATTATGATTGGAAATTGTATCTTTTTTAATTTTTGTAGCGTTTGCTACTTATTTGCATTTCTTTAATTTTATCACTTTTAAATATCTAGAAATTTTTATTTAAATTTTTAATTCTACACTGGGGTTCAATTCCTGGTCAGGTCTGGCATTTTTTCATCACTTATTTTCATTATCATCATATCAACCATCTGCATTATCAGAAATTGCAGAACAGTCAGGCGTAAAAAAAAATTAAATATCTAGAGAAATTGGATAGTACAGTTGGCAGGAATCGTACTTTAACTTTGGTTGATGATAATGGAATGTTACCGTTTTACCAGAAGTATTTCTAAACCTTAAACTGGTTAAAATACAGACTTCTTCAAAATGTTTTATACAAACTGTATTTTCAGTAATAACTAAATACTGCCAAGGGATTAGGTATTGTGAACTTGGTCCCTGCTGCTGTGATATTTTGTTATATTTCTGGGTGAGTTTCAGCCCAATAAATCAACTGTTGAGATACCTAAAGGTGGTCTCACAACAATTTCAGGTAATTAGATTTTTACATAAAATTGACTGAATTGTGTTGAAACTTAGTTTCATTTCATCAACCTTCTCCCTAATTCTAAATCTAGAATGCAACAAATCCTAAACGTTCACAAGGTGTTATTGGTTTTTGAAGCTGAAGATTTGCTGGACCGGTATTGATCTTTGGCTAATTCATGCTCATCTTTAAATATGTTGTACAGTAGGAAACATCTGACTGGCTAAGAACCGAATGCTGTATTTAAGAGTTCATAAGTCTCTGAAGCTGATTTTTAGGTTTTAAAACAAAATTTGATAAACCACATACTGTTTTTATATCCATTTTACAAAATCAATAATTCATCAAGACCTAAACACGCAACCTCACTCACCAAGATGTCATTCTTAGCTGAACAAAGATGTGATTATTTGATGATGTTTTAAAGACAAAACATGCTTCCTCTTCCAAACCTGCAGGCAACCCCCCCCCTCCTATAGAATAATGGTAGCACCTGTCTTAAAATTTACTAGTCTCATTTTGTACTGCTTGTCTTGACTTATCTCTGTAAGGTTTTCTCTGATGTATAGATGTATTATTGTTTTAAAAGAATATAAACTACAACAAATGTGAACTCAAACCTAAGTCGCTGATGAAAATTTCTTCAAACCCATTTTTAAATTGTCTTGTGTGTGTAGAGTAATGTAACATAACTACAAATTTATCTATTGACAACAACCATTATAGTAAAAAAAATTCACTCTGTGCATTGTTTATTTCAGTTACTTATCGTAACACCCTTCTGCGACGATAGTGCTGACAACGCCACCCAGTTGCAAACAAACTGCAATGAACCATATCAGTTAATAACTTACAGTATCTCAACATTATTGTCTGCAGTAACAGTCAATTTGTTTTCCAATATTGTTATACCGTTGTTTGGTCAGTAAAGTACCTATTATGCGGGTGGTAGTCTAAACTGGTGATTTTTTGGTAAATGAATCAAACTAACATAATATGTCTAGAAAGTCATAAATAACTACAAAAAAATTATCTGTAACTGAAACAGGTATATTAGCACATCAAAATTGGTTCATTGCACGTGTTCAGTACATCAAATTAGAGCTGTTTAGCTAAATACAAATCATCACATCTGAGTAAAACGTACAGCTTGACAATAGAGAAAAAGTTGTTGCTTTTTTCACCCATTTTGTTTGTAAACTGTTTAAAAAACTGTTCTTAATGTTAAATGTAATGTAATATGTTAAAATTATATTCAAAAATATCTATAAATAGACTTTTTAAATAAAGTTAATACATTCAGATCCGAAAGAATATCTGTTATCTAGGCTTTGCTGGTATGGTTTTTAATAATCTTTTGTAAAATTAATTTTTACACGACTATTAAACAAAAACTGCCCCAGCCAGTTAGTCCATGAGTGTTTAATGGTTTCAAAATAAGTGATTTTATCATTTTCATGTAACACTTTTTTTTAATTTCAGCTCAACATGGAGTTCAGCCTGAAATTGAATTTGTTATTGGATCAGATGAAGATTTTGATCTAATCGGAATTTTAAATAACGAAATGGTGTTAGATAGGTTAACCTTGCTATTGATACAGTCAGAATTTATCTTAGGTAAAGATTGTTTTGAACATACTGAACTTTATAAAATTATTCGAGAAGGAGGAGACGAAGAAGCACTTGATAGTGACGTCCAATCTAGTTCTGAAACTAGTGAAGTGTCTGAGCAAGAAAGCCTATATGAATCAGCTGGAACTAGTCAAAGTGGTCCCATTAGGCTTTCAGGGATAGCTGAAGTCTCAAGCCACATACGTAATTTGCAGGAGTTTGAAGAAAATGAAAGGATGTGTCACAGTAATATTTCTCGCCTGGAGAGAGCCCAGAGGTCAGTTGAATAAAATAAAATAAATTTTTTAGTGCATAGGATTTTACAATAAAATATATTTTCAGCAGATTACCTACTAGGGTGTTAATACAGTTTAAAATTGAACAAATATTTAAAATTCAGTTTGAAATTATTATTTATAATTCAGTGTGTATTTTGTGGTTTTAGTAAATTTCACTTGTCTGTCTTGTCACTGTAAGCATATTTCTAACACTTAAATATTATAATGTTAGGTATTGAAAAATTCAGTTTACAATTTTGTAAACTTGCATAAATGATCAGTAGGTTGTAAAAAGGCTTAATAATTGAAACTATAAGCAATTTGAAAGTCTTTCTAAAGGGGTAAATGTATTGATTCATTCCTATAAACATTCAGTTTTACATCACTTAATTTTATATACTGCTCTTAGTATACACAGTATTTTACGTACTTCTCTACAATTGGCAGCTTGAAAAATCATTCATGTTTTTTCCAGGGCTCAAGTTAGAATAAATCATAAACATAATCAGGTTTAATAAAACAGTAATTGTATGAGGCAATATGACTGTTTGCTACTATTGGTTCAGAAAATTTAGATTAGTATTTTTAATCCCAAATTTCAAAAGTACTTTGCCATGATGGACAGTTCACGCACTGCCTTGAGTCATACAAAATGTTATACCTTAAAGGAATTGATTTCTGTGTACGTTCTTTACATTAAATAATACAATTACACAGCATATTTTTGTTGGTAGGGATTTTCATGAGGTCATTGTATTTACATACCTTGCCACCAAGTACAAAAAAGGCGTGAATTTTTTGTGTTTCATACTTTTCTTTAAATTTCTTAGAATATGTATGTATAAAGACTTCAATTTAAGGATGATTTTGACTTATTTTTCAGGAATATAAGCCTATATGGTAAAACTAGAACTCCATTGGTCTACAAGATTGAAACTCTGTACAGGCGTAACTTACATTACTTAAAGCAAATCAACGCACTAAGAGAAAAGATTACAATGGATCCTCGGTAAGTTTAATTTTTTTTTATATAGGTTTTACATGGAAACCTTGTACCATAACAAAGTTGAGAAGATCAACTCTCTCAAAAACCTTATCCATGACAAGCCTCCTGTAAACTCTGTGTAGTTTGTCCAACCTGAGTTGGCGCGCGTAGCTACATAGATGTGATAATACTTCTCTTTGTCCCTCACCTATATGTACAAGATAACTCAAAACAGTGTGACAGAAAATGAGAGAATTGTTTATTTATTTTTCTCGATTAGAAGGATAAAATGTTTTAACAGTCAGTGGTCTTAGGTATTATCCTGTACTTTTATAACTATTCGAGTTGATGCACCAATTCAGTTTGGACATTCTATACTTACCTTCCATGATTAGAACTTGATACAGCAAACTGTTTCTTAGATCTCTATAATTTACTAGTGGCATAAAAAACACATCTATAGAATAACAAAGTACACAATACTCTTAACTCAAACAGAAGAACAGCCAACCTTTAATTATCAGAACTTATTGGGCGCAAACTGGAAGTTAAGATAATTTCAGATATTTTAAAGCAGTGGTAACACTAAAGTAGGAGTAAACAAAGAAAACAAACTTCCGTATTATATTGCAACTGGTAGTGCTTTAGAAGCTGACAGAGGTACGTTGCGTGTGTGCCACAGAGTTGTCAAAAACATTATCATTGTGTAGTGCTCTAACTGTGTTATCAAGGGTATTCTATTGTCTTTGATACCACACCATAACAAGTGGTAAATAAATAGCCTATTGTGCCACACATCTCACCCTGCCTGTGCTGTCTCTTTCCAGCAGAACTGCATTTTAAAGCTCTGTTCATTGTTCTGTTTTGAACCAAAAGTAATACCACTTACTACAGCTTCATTGGTACAAACTAATGACTGGACTGAATTAGTGATGCCTAGTAACTTCTATTGCAACTGTTGCTGTAGGTCAGCACTGCTTCAGTGCACTACATGTGTGACAGCTGATACTAAAAGATCATTGTTCAAACACATCAGTTAAAGTAACCATTAGCACAGTGACAGTACAGAACATGACTGCTCAGAACATCTTCTGCTGTTCAGAACATGACTGTACAGTAATCCCTTGGTATCCGCAGGTTTTAGTTATCTGCGGAGTTTGTCCATGGGCGTAAAACCTTAAAATACGTATGTAATCTCACTTTGTGTACCCCGTATGTGGTGGGAGGTGGGGAAGTCATACAATTCCAAAAACATTTATGGTGGGTTTGAATAAAATTTGTGGCGTTTGTATCATGTTTTATAAGTATTTTAAACACAATCAGTAAAATTTTTGAAAAGGTAGTATTTATTAGGTTAATCAGTTTCTTGACTGAAAACCTAATCATCTCAGAGGATCAGCATGGTTTCCAAAAAGGTAGATCAACTAAAACTGCAATTGTTTCACTTGTGGAGCAAGTAGTTGATATATTGGACGCCGGGGAGAAAGCATTGGCAGTGTTTCTGGATCTGAGTAAAGCTTTCGATTGTGTTGATCATGAAATTTTATTGAAAACACTAGAGTCATTAGGCGTTAGGGATGTAGAGTTGAAATGGTTTCAATCTTACCTTATTAATAGATTACAGTGTGTGGAGTTAACTAGGGTTGTTAGAGGGAAACTTATAAAAGTTGTATCTGGAAAGCTTGAAGTCAAAGCAGGCGTTCCACAGGGGTCAGTTTTAGGTCCAATTCTGTTTTTATTGTACATTAATAGGTTACCAGAAGTCATACCTAATGGCAGAGCTTTGTTGTTTGCTGATGATACTTCAGTAATCAGTAACAGTTCACTGGTAGATGCTCTTGAAGTAAATACACATGTTAACATAGAGTGCGTAGTGCAGTTCTTGAATCAAATGTTATTAACAGTTAATGGGAGAAAGTGTCAGTACTTGCAGTTCAAAAATAAACATAACGTTAAAGAAAGTAGAGAAGTGGATGTATTTATTCATAATAATAGTTTAGAGCATGTAGAAACAGTGAAGTTCCTGGGCGTATCTCTAGATAGATCTTTGTCTTGGGACTTCTATATCAATCAAGTTTGTAGTAAAATATCATCTGGGGTATTTGCACTAAAACAAATCGCCAGATTAAATGATAAAAAGTTACTAATGGCAGCTTATCATGGCCTCATTCTGTCTCATATCCGGTATGGTATTTTAGTATGGGGTAATTCTAGCATGGGTAATATGAATAGGGTTTTTAAAATTCAAAAGAAAGCTATTAGGTGTATGGTGGGAGCTAACCAGCTAACCTCATGCAGGCCACTATTTAAGGAGCTTAAATTGCTTACAGTTCCCTGTCTCTACATTTTTGAGGTGATTATGTATGTTAGGCAAAATAATTTTATGCAGAATTTCAATGTTCACAATCATAACACGAGAAACAGGAATGATTATTATGTGGCTAATCACTCCACAAAATTGTTTGAACAAAAACCTACTTATGCAGGGAGAAAATTCATAAATAAATTACCCCAATCTTTAAAGTGTTATGAGGATTTGAATTCCTTTAAAAAAAATTTAAAAAATTACTTGATCGGTGAAACTTTTTATAGCGTACAAGAATTTCTTTCTTGATAGTAGTGATACATAGTGTGTTTCTTATATGTATTTCAGGTGTTACATCTGACGACATGTCCTATACTCCTCCTGGAGTCTCCAGGGCGTAAAAAAAAAAAAAATGTTGAGTCACACACTAGCGATATCCACCATGAGCCAAGCTAAATTTCCATGTACTGTACGTAGTGAGCGCATCACTGAGTACCGGGGCCCACCAGTACAACCCCCCCCAACACCCGTACATACGCCCAGATGCCATACTGTAATTCCTCTATATGTTTTCCTCCATGTGTCAATCTAACTATTAAACACTTTAAATGACAGCAGGGCTTTTTTCCTTCAGAACCTAACCCCCTCTTTTCGTTCATGTAAGGTATTATCCGCGGTAACCCTCCAGAACCTAACCCCGCGGATACCGAGGGATTACTGTACTAAAATGACAATACACAACCTTAAATTTATTTGTATTATACCAACCCAACTGTTGAGAGTAGCAGTGTGCGTAAAATAAATCTGTGTTAACATTTATTTTGTTTCTTTATAGATTTAATTTTTTATTTTAAAATGTTAATATTTTATTTTATTTTTGTTTTCAGATGTGCTGCATACACTTTCCCAATCTTTCTCCCGCCTGAACACCAATGCTAATTATGACAATGCTGTGCATTTCAAACGTTTATTATTGATATCAATACAATTCCTGAATACTAAGAACTGTTTATGTCTTTACAGATGTGATGTAAAATAAGTCGGATACCTGATCTTAGGTAATCAAATTGTTGACTTTATCTAGATATTCCTATAAAACCTTAACTGTGATTATTATTTACATTGAACTGTTACCAGTTGTGATATTTTGTACTTGTTGATGCAATTAAGGAAATACTATTGTCTAAGGTGCTAATATTTGTGCAAAAAATGTTATACAGTAGTATGATTCTGACTCTTAGTTCTTACGAGAACGCTTGCTGAGTAAATAAATTATGCCTTAATTTTGTGACAATATATTTGATTATAATAATTTTTATACATGCAACAATTTATTCTACATGGCATATATTTTATATAGATATGCCATGACAATTAATAATACAAAAATGTATTTTCTCGTAATTATTTCTAAAATGTTGAAACTTTTTGCCAAACTCGTTTTCAAGTTTTTGCTTTATTTAGGTTAAGTTTTTTATTATGTTGCCTATATCAGTATTATCTAAATGTAAGTCATTAGTTTATAATTTATTGCAGTATAATACTGCAATCCAGACTTGATGGATCACCTAATCCATAAATAGCAATTTTAGTTGTTATAAATGGTTGCTAACGTCCTGATAATATGATGTTTTATTACCATCCGTCCCAGATCTTAGAACATCTGCTTATTTTCTAATAATGGTTAGCACACCACCAGTCATTTGATATTTTTTGTAATATGTAAAATTATAGCTTTATTAAACTGTTGTATCACGCGCTACAGTGTATTCTTGCAAAAATACATCAACATTCAATTAAAAGAAAAATAATTTATTTGTTTTCTTTTTTAAATGATAGTTTACGATTTATTTAGTTTAATTAAAAGTCTGGCTTAATAGTATTGTATTCTGTAACAGACTGATTATTATTAATAAGGCATACCAAATATAATAATAATAAAATTAATTTTAGATAATAAACCTGTGGGAATAAGGTGTCATCAATATGTTTCACCATTGTTATAGTATGATAATTTGATTTAAATTGTTTTGTTGTTATTTAAATAAGTTACCTTTTTTTGTAGTATTATCTGATATTAAGTTGTATCACTGCACAAGGTAGAGTAAACAAAAGTCATAATGAAAATTGGTATTCACCTTAATTTTGTTAAATATACCTTTGGGAAGTAGGCCTATTGCATTACTAATTTTATTAAATCTGTTTCATACGTATATTTTGCGATCTTTTTGTTTAAATGGTCTTCAAACTGTTTAAATTTACATGTAGGTCGAATAAATTTTTTTTATTTTTAAAGTAATTCAGTTTTTTGTCACTAATTTATTTTCTGCGAAAGAACAGTAAATAAGAAATAAATAATGGTTAATGCCATTGAATGGCATTATTCTCTCTATTCCTCTTCCAAGTTTCCTCAAGTCAGACCTGACACAATACCTCTCCACCACCTCTCTGTATCTCTTAACCAACTCTCCACTGTTACAGTCATAGCTTTGCATCTTTTTCCCTACTTCTCCAACTACAGCATCTTTTTAGGCAGACTGCGCTCTTTCCTCTTTACTGTATGTCAGTTATTGGCACATATTTTGCATTGTACAATTTTTTTACAATTCATAGGAAGAAGTTCTTGATCCCAGACTAAACTTCTTATATTGGAAGAAACTACTTGATTCCTACACTCTTTTGGTCAACTCCTTTTCTAATTTTTTGTCTCATGTAAATTCTTTCATTTACTCCAGCACCTTTAACATTTTTTCTTATTTTATGTCCTTGCCTTCCCTCCTCATATCTCTTCTGTTCAAGCACTTGGCTATTTTCCTTTGAATTCTAAACCACAAACCATACTTAATCTCTCCACAACTCCTGTACCTTTTCCATTTCCTCTCTTTCCCAATATAACCAGATCATCTGCAACAATATCCCAGTATGTTTCTTGATCTACTTTTAAACTCGTACATATTCCATCCGTGGTTATTGTAAACAAGTGGTAGATAATACATTCTCTACCTCAGACCACTCTCTTGTTCTTACACGTTCCCTTTTTACATCTGCACTATCTTCTTTAACACGTTCAGTGTAGCTCGGTAGATGCAACATCATTTGCCATAAAGAAGTAATACTTCTATGGTAAACTGGCTCGAAGCTATTAAAGCGACTTGCTCCTATAAAAAAATTTAATTATTTACTTCATTGTTTTCCCATACATAATATTTACTACAATTAATTTTCTGTAATTGAGTAATTTTAATACAAGTAATGCCATAAAATAAACTTTTATAGTATTATTACTATGACTAGAAAACGTAGAAAAATATTTGTAGTCTAATCACAAATAAAATAGCGCAGAAAACTTCAAATGAGTTTTAAGTATATCTGATTTTAAAATCCATCCAGAAAAACTTGGTGACGTCTGTTCAAGAACTGATCGCATACAAGCATTAAATGAACCTTTTTCTAGGACTGCACAATAATAGAAATACTCTTCACCCTGACTGAATGTAGAAAGAAGAGATAATAAAACATAGACTGGCCACATTTTTGCATTCGCTAGTCACCTGGTAGTGTTCGATAACGCATAAATCTACTGCCGCACTGAACGTGTTAACTATTTAATTTACATATTATTGATAATAATTCATGATCATAAATTAAATTTAAATTCTAAATTGTTCAGCATCATGGTCATTCATTCTGTTACAAAAACAGCTTTCATGATTTTTATTCGTATGTAGAAAACTTGTATGGTTACAATGATCTTTACAAAAAAATACAAAACAGGGCACTGGATGAATGTTTAACCAAAAAGATCCTAATTTATTATTTAAAGGCATAAGACAATTTGTTTTTTTATATTTATTTCCTTTGTTTGTATGATAGGCCTACAGTTTGTTAATAATTAGTTCATAAGTTTTCATTGTATTTTTATTTTGATAAAAAAAGGAATATTTTGAAATGTCTGCATTTTTTATTTTCTTGTAATTGGTGCATTATTATAAGGCTATTTTAAGTTCTAAGCCCTCTCAAGTCCTCTCTCTGTTTAATACCAACATGGTTGTTCTAATTATAGATGTGTGGTTGTTCAAAAACCTGAGTAAATGTTGTTACGTGGTTTTTTTTTTGGTAAGTCTTAGTGAATCCAAATGTTTTGAAAATATACTATTTCAAATTTACAAAGATTAGTGGTGGTGAAAGGTGCACATTAAACAGCATCATTAAGCTGATGTGCTGGAACTGTATGAACATAATATAAACAAATGCCACAAAAAATAATAAATAAATAAATAATGAAATAATATAAACTATTCTATTCTGTCGTGGATGAAGGCTGTTCAGTCCATTTTGATCTGATGATTAAACAACACATTAAATCAGTGCTTAGTTTTAACATTTTTGTTTCAACATTTTGTTCAGTTGAGACCAAGTACAGTATTTGTTTGCTTCTGCAATGTGAAAAATATTTTGTCATTGAAGAACCAGAAAGGTTAACCGTTAACGCAGAAAGGTTTCTGAGACCTAAGTCCACCTAGGTGTACCAGCTTAACCCAAGTATTTTAGATAAAAGCTCAATATACAATTAAAAAACAGCTGCAAGTTTTATAACTGAAGAGCTGTGTGGATGAAAGTGTTACGTAACAAAAAATATTTTGAGAAGAATCCAATCAAAGTTCTCTAAGGCTCCATCGATCATTCTTATTGTTTTAAATTCTTATTGTTTTGGTGCATCAATATTGCTAACATTTCATTCATTGTATGTTTTTGAAGTGATAAAGTATGTAAGGTATGTATACCTTTTTACATAATTTAGATGTCCACTGAAAACAGAATTGTTTACCTAGTTGCTAATTGTTAGAACAAATACCTCTACCCAAAAAAAATACATAAATAAAAAATTAACAAGCTTTAAAAAGTTGTGGTAATCTTTACTTGTTTAGAAAAAGGTAAAAATGTACTTGATTGACGAGACATTTTACAACCCACAAGAGTTCCATTCTTAATAAATTTTGTGAAGTAAACCCTAAGATAAATTGAGTATTTCTGTATTGGGGAAAAAGTTACAGATGACACACTTATGGATGTAAGTAGTAGTAATAAACACATTTGGAAGTAATGAATTTAACACAGTGATATATTTTGTTTGACTTCAGTCACTTTTCATCAGTTTTTCTCTTGATATGTACTATACTCCCTTTTTTAAAAGAGGCATCTGACAAAAAATAAATTATGGCATCCACAATGGTTGTTCACAAATCTGAGTTATTGCTGTTGTTTGGTAAGTTTTTAAAAACCAAATATTTTCATGCTTTGAATATGTGTGAATTAATAGGCATAATAGCAAAAGACGGGCAGATGCCTTTGCTCCCTTCTGTTTCAGGTTATTTTTTCCTAGTACCTATATGTTTTTATGTTATACTTCTGGTACCTTACCTTGCTGGATGTCATAACTTAAAAATTTTTTGTGATTGATTCCATATTCAGTATTAGACTATTATAACTATAAAGGTTTCTCAGGTCTCTTTAGGATTAAGAAATATATTTCGGAATAAATATAGATTAGCAAGCTGCAGGGATTATCGACAAATTGATTAATGAAGATTTACGTTAGATACATTAAAATAAACTGACCGTTGATGGTATGGCTTATAACATACAGGACTGAAGTGTGAAATCACTTATTTTAATTAACGTGTAATCCAGCTCAGAGAAGAAGTTTCTCATGATGAGTTTAAACCAAAATATGGATAATTGTAAACTTAAAAAACAGATTTGGGGTGTAGGAAAGATGTTGGAAAATTACAAAACTCCTCAGATTGATAGCAACCAATGAATTACACAGTCAACGTGCTAAGAAGAAGATAGATGTCAACACTGATGAGGGTGAGATGCAAAGACACCTATTCAGACTTACGGGGATAAAGATTTTATAATTATTTAACTGAGCAGTTTTGGAATGTACAAGAATATAAAATTTAGGAAAAATGGTTCTTGAAATTATTGCTTGATTTATGACTTTAATTATCTGATTGTTGTGCCTAATTGCTTAAAAAATTACAATGTTTGTTATTTTCATCCTTACGAGAAAAATGCAGAGGAAGAGCCAGCAGAGGTACTGTTGTTCTGATTGAAAAGAACTTTTTAATTTTTACTTAAACTTAAACTTTATTTTAAACTTTTTAATTTTATATGTCTCGTACCATTGGTCCCTGTCACATACCCCTAACACTAAAATAATAAAATATATGTCATACATAATCAAAATTTTTAAACTCAACAAACAAAGCAAGAAGTGCTTACTAGCTAACTAATTTTACTAAACTAGTAATAAACACAACCATTATAAGGCTCAAGTGTGAAAAAAGTATTTAACTCTTGGGACTAAATATTTTAAATCTTTTACACCGCTTGAAACTGTGATACAGGTACTTGACTCAAGCTCATTTCTAATTAAGCAGAAATTTATATATAATAGTTTTATTTTGGGCAGGGTTTCAGTTGCAACTTAGGGATATAAATCAGTGTCGGCAGTTCAAAACTTGTACAATACAAGAGTAAATTTGACTGCATCATAAATAGAAGAGGTATTAGTTTGGTTGAGCGTACAAAGTACACTTTGTTGTATAATTGGTATGGGAAATCTGTGATAAAGTGATGTGGCGCTCATGAGTAACACAAATGATCTCTTTTTACTGATAGGTGTGCTACTAGCTCTTTTATTATGAACAACCAGCACACTGAATATTTCCACACAGAGCTGAGCAGGACAAGTATTCGTAATGTCCACAAAGGTAACTCTGCCTCTGTAAAGAATCTGTATGCCGGGTGAACAGGACAGCTGGGGCAGGAGTTGTCATTATTTTTTCATTCTACTACAACAATCTAGAAGACAAGGGGTAGTAAAAAATTACCAGTTGTATTTGAGGATACTATTACCTTAACCAAATCTATATGGATAAATGATTTGATGAAATACATTAATAAAATTAGAATTGTGGAAACTTGGCAGATAAAATTGTTTGTGTGAGAATGCATGAAGTATCTGAATACTTAACACTTGTGCAAACACAACATGCTGTCTGTGAAGTGGTGAGTGAGAGTCACACACCTGTCACTATCTGCTTATTTACTATAGCTCAGAGCTGTGCTTGAATCTACTAGTTCACTTTCATATTTTACCCCAATTGTTAAATTGAATGGCATACTTTGTGCCATTCATTTGTGAGTGGAGTGGGGTACCTTAGCTCGCCTATTTTACTCCATCATGTTCATTCAGGAAGAGGTTTTCTGAACACAAATAATTACAAAAAGGGAAGTATAAATTTTCCAATGTTATCAAACACTTCAATTAATTCAAAGCACATTATAAGAAATGTAGAAAATAATTCGGAAATATTAAAAACGAACAATAAAAATAGAGAAGTCTGCAATTTAAATTTAAAAAGAAGTTTAAATTAAAGAATATGCAAGGAGTACAAAAAACAGTGATCTAGTTAGGTTGGAAGTACCGACTTAATGAATTTTAAATTAATAGATAATGTTATAATTAATAAAATAATCCTGTAATTGTCAGTACATACAGAAGATGTTTACATCTCTGACTAAATGTAAGTAAATGTTACAATTGTGTCAATTTAAGTTCTGTGTTGAATGGACAATTTGGTAAATCAACTAAGTACTTTTCAGTTGGTAAGTGTTTTTTTCAGTCTTTCACCTTTAATTGTTTTTTTTTAAATAATTTAATTAACAGTAAAATAAAATATGATATGATTCTATCAGTGATGCAGAGCACGTTTACACATTTCATTGAGGAGAAAGTATTGTAAGTTCTAGAAAAAGTATGGGCAATTCTTATTAGCTTGTACAGAATATTTATGTTATTAATATTGTGACACTTATTGCTAAGGTCCGTTTCGGGATCTAGGTTATTAAATAATTAATACGCTAAAGTTTACAAATTACAAATATTTATTGACTAAAAGATTACAAAATAAATGATTAAACTAATTATAACTAAATAACACAATAAATGATTTAATAATTCACCTAAACTAAATAAACAATAAATAACTTAATAACTTACTTAGCCTACTTACAACCACTTTTATAGATTACACTAACATACAACACAAACTGAATTCACAAAACTACACATTAACTTTACAATACACACACAACAAAGAGACGGTATAACAATCTTACTCGGATACGTAATCTGTTTATGCACCTCGACAATCAACGGCAAAGATCACACGAATACTGACTGACCACACTCGGGGGTCTCTTTTTATACCTACTCATTCATAAAGATGTTCCAGAATAAAGTAGTGAAATCTACTCAAGTACAAAAATAACTCTTTATTAATGAATGCTAGAAAAATCCCTTTGTTAACAAGTCAACTATTGTAAATAGAAAACGAAAACGACCTCATAAACAACTTCATAAAAATACCCTTTTTATAACACACAATACCCTTTTATAATAGGCGTACCCTTTATGGTTAAAACTGTCATTTATAAAACTGATCTTATTGTGTAAGTTATTGTTATTTTATTATTTCTTAACTATGTTTATGAATGGAATTCTGGAAGATTCGTGAGCGATCCCGTCTTTTCTCGATCTTGTTACAATATTCTGGAAAAATATGGTATATACAATATAAGCTGGTCAATGTTAAACATTAAATTAGTTGAATTTTTAACAGAAGATTTGTGGTTCATTTATTTGGAATGAGATGGGTTATTAACTAAAATTTAATGTATATATTTCTAATATTATTCTATGTAGTCGCTAACATTAGCTATTTTCATAATCCAAGCTTTTTTATCTGATAATAATTTTGAATTACGTTGTCAGGTTCAGCCAGCAAAGAGAAAAATATTTGACGTATGAATTAGACGGTCAATGAATTTATTTTTTTTAAATTATTTAACGAGTACTTAATTAGAATTCTGGTAAAAATTTGTCAAAATCTGAACAGAACTGTCTATTACGGTGAATATTACATTATTTCGGTTATGGGAATATGTTTGCTTACTGTTAAACCAAGTCTCTTTGCAGCAGCGAGTGAGTTCATAATAGCGTTGCTTCATTATTTCCTGTACGGTATTTAAAATTTTCATAAATTTGGAGGGCTTTGTAGGTTACGACTGGTGTTTGTTTGTGGTAGTGTTGTTTTTGGTGAGTTAATTCATGATTTACCTACGGTTACATAGGATTATTACATGTTAGAATAACTTTCTGGTACGTAGAGATAACAGAAATATCTTAATTTTTGAAATTTATTTATTTTAAACTGTTACTTACCCATGGACCGAGGATTGGGTTGTAGACGCTATGGCAATCTCGTGACTAGATATCGACCTTGTCATTGTATTCCTGAATTCTGAGTATATAAAGCCGAATGGGTGGCTTATATTCACAGTTCATAATCTTGTGCAAGCGTTTCGTTGTTTCCTTTAATAACTGCGCGAAGTATGTGAGCCTAACTTAACCAGTTTGCACACAATTTGCTAATGTTAAACCGTGATTTCATGATCGGTGTACATGTTTAAATAATTAGCTAATACTCTGTTTTTGGTAATATTTAGAATCTGTTACTTTAAATCCTTCCTTTTATCTTCTTTTATCCTACACTGCAGTAGCTACAACGACTCGTTGCAACAATAATTTTTTTAAATTTACAAATTTTAAATATAAACTGTGTAGTATAAACTGTTATAAAAAAAGTTTACAGCAGTTTAAACTTCTATTTTATTATTTTTTTAAATGTTAATTGTTTAACAACCGGATCTGAATACTAGATTTTGGTGTAAATACATGCCATTTGCTGAATGGCAGTAGTGATGGACAACTGTTTCACCAAGATGTGCTCTTGATATTGGATGAACAAAAAATTATTTCAAATAGTCCATTCACACCCACATGATCTTGTTAAGTTCAAAGTTTAAGCAGTTCAGAAATTAAATGCAGTTTACACCAGCTGCTCAGGTGCTGAAAAGTGTCACATATATGAGCATCTTATTATTAATTGAAATCTTAACAAATTTTCTGATAAGTTTGTTTCTAATTACTGCTAAACTTGGATGAAAATAGCCAGACTTTTCTCTGGCAGGAAAATTTTAGATCATTGTAACCCGGTCTAAAATAGGCCATCTCAATTGAAACATTTGGGGTTTGTATCCTTTCATACTTGTTGTAGTTAATGTGGTCATTATTATTTTAATCCGTGTAGGTTTCTTTTGTATTCGGTTTTTATTTAGCATTGTGTGACTCCAATTATTTTGCTGATTAAATCAATTGTTTTATCAGTAAGGTTCGTATTTTGAAAATTATTAAAATTGTTTTTTTCAAGGTTTATAAACTTATTAACTCTATAAACCTGACCAGATCAGTTCATTAAGATAACTAATTATTTGTAATAATAAAATCCAATCAAAATGATTGTCTTTACAAAAAACGTTTAACAAAAAAAAGATTGTCTTCACAAGTTAACATGGATATTTCAATAAATTATCAAAGCCATTAATATTGTTAACAATTTTTATTAAACAGTTAAGTTGGTATCAACTTGCTTAATTTTATATAACTATTTTTCATTCAAGCAGTATACAATTAAGGTGATTTGATGACTATGAAAGTGTTGTAAAGGAAGTAGAAGATTTTGTTTCTATGTAATGTTCTTTAATTTGAATATACCTCCATGTTTATTAATATTTGCATGTAGAATCGCTGTATTAATGATTGAAACATGTGTCTGTTTCTCTTTTCTAGTTTAAGCATGTATTTACTGTTATTTGGCTCCATAAGATTCGAATAACTAGATATTTTGGAATGGTTTTTGCAGCAAAAGTTTGCTTTAGAGCTCTTAAACTCTGTAATCTGTAGTGTTGTCTGTAATTTTTTTAGTGATCTTGTGAAGGTCTAAACTGTCTCATCAAACATCTTAATATGGTGTTTCTAAACATTAGTTGTTTGTCCATATTTCATTTATATAGTTTAAATAAATAAATAGTTTTTGTAGTTTATGTAGCTAAATATCAATACAATTCTATCTCATAGATCTTCACTTTTTAATAAAACCTTTTATATATCCAAAAAAATACAATTTTTATCTTAACATTTTGTATTAATTTTTATACACACATCCATTATTATTTCCACATTCATTCCAATAACTGAGGTGGTGGGAATTAGCATATTCAACTGTGGTTAAAAAACTATGTGCCAACCATTTGACAAGGTATGTCAAAAAAACATTATTTCACTAATCTTTAAACTATTTACAAAAAAATGGGTAAGTGAGCTCACAGTTAACTTTATGCATCACTTCAGATCAGTTCAGATCTGGATTTTCAGTTTTATCTAGCATCACTTCCATGTTGTCCCTTCCAACTTTAATTATCTGTTTTAGCACTTCATTCTTAAATTTATTTTTATTCTGTTCCTGTTATAGTTTAGGTAGCAGTTTATAAAATTTGGGAGCCAAGTGAGAGAGGTGTCGCTCAAGCAGCATGTTTCTTGTTTTATTTAGAAGAATCAGATACTTGTTTTTTGTACTAAATACAATTTATAGGCGTAATCATTTGTATGTTTGGAGTTTTATAGGCCTCATCTTATTACCACTCTAAATCTAACCTAATTTATAGGCCTAATCATTTCTTTATGATGTAACTTCAGTTTTCATTTTATTACGTTCGATATACTAGGATTATGAATAAACACTATAAACTTTAATTGTCATGCAAAATAACATAAGTTATTACATAACTTGTGACATTTTCAAATAACATACGTTATTGTGAACGTTTTTGATAGGGATTTGGAAGGTTATGCTACTGCGCAATTGGTGGCTGACCAGGAATTCGCTTGGAATGTTCAAGGGAAACTGTGCGAAAACCTTGACCTGAACTTGCATAGGTAATAAATACAACTAAATGTCTTGATTAATTTATATCACTCTTTTTCTTCATGAAATGTTTACTTTGACAAGTCATCTTAACTATTTTATATATGTATAGATTAATAAAAACATTTGAAATTAATAGAACAATTAACCAAAGGTTAATTTAAAGAAGTAAATAAATAAATAAACAAACAACTGAAGATATTAATGAATAAAAATATAAATTAGAGAGTAGCCTATATACAATATTTAATAGAAAAATAAATAAAAACAGCTCATCTTCAAAATCTAACTCTAGTGATTGGAGGCTGTTAGTATTTAGAAAATTTTGATTGTATGTACTAAAATTTTTTATATGTTTTTTAATTTGTTTCTACTTATTTTGGATATGCTTGTTGTATTTCACCAGAACTTTCGTAATGTAGTAAATCTTCAAAAATTTCTTTTTCCAAAAAATTTATGTAGGTAGGCCTATTTTTTTAAAAAGAAAATACTATCAGAAAATTTGTTTATTTTTATTTAGAAAAATTTGTACCTAACACAAATTACAACAAATTTGTTACACAATTGGAGGGGGCCTAAGCATCCTTATGATTTAAATGATCAAAATAGGTATCTTAAATGGGCTCTTGATTTGTAGGTATTTCTCGTTATAAAAAATCAAAAGTTGTAAATGATTCTTCTTTGTAATCCCTTACTGATTAATATTGCTTATTAAGTAATTATGATTTTAATTTAATTTTGAAGCTACTGATTGGTACTTTTTCAATTTTGAGGCGAACTAGCCTATTGAAAATTGACAAAAGTGGCGTAATAAGGCGCTTTTTAATGAGAGGCTGTGTTGTGTGTGTTGATGTAAACCGAAATTATTTTTGAATCTAGTCGGGTAGGAATGAAGATCCTTTTTTATAAATAGGTGTTCTATTTTCTTACAAATAAAAACCACCATTCTTTTATATAAATGCAGGGTAGGGAATGCAAATAGGTACAAAACGATAAAAATTGGTTTAGGAATCATCGTTTTTTTGTTCCTACAATAGCCTGAACTCCTCCTTTTTGAATTTTAAAAATTTGTTCTGATCTTCCTCTTGCTCCCTAGGAAATGATATTGTACATCAGGCGTGAGTAAATGTAAGTGAAATAAATATTAAAAAAGTTTGTGTACTTTATATTGAGTTTAATGGATTTATTGTATAGCAGTATGGTATTAACCATATAATTAACCACACTGCTGTTGTTAGTATGGTAAGTAAATTATTGTTATAAGAATCGATCAAAAGACAACCATTGTTTTAGAAGACTATAAAAAGTGTTATGTCACATGTTTTTAGTTCAGTTTGTACAACATAAACCTTATGTAGGTAGTTACAAAATTAGGCCTATCCTTTGTTTGTATTGAAGACTATTTCCATGTGTTCTGGTAACAGCAAATAAATATAGTTTTTACTAACGTTGGGTTACGCGAAGACTGTTAAATATGATATCATTTTTATCACAGAATTTTAGAGCAATTTAATATTCCTATCATAGAAATGTAATTTAAAAAAATTATTGAAACAGTGTTCTTTTCATATTGATAAGAGGCCTAATATGCATTAGATATATGAGCACTTTATAAAAGAATTTATTTGTTAAGATTTTGCTTTTAACAAAATTATTTTCACCAACAAATTACTATTCATTATTATAGGCCTACAAGTTTTTCATAGCCACCTAGTGTATAAATTGTTATAATTTTTTGTTTTACCTTATATTGCAAAATTATTCAGTAAATTATAATTAGCTATTGCAAAAATTAATAAGCTCCTCTTGGAGCGAACAGGGTTCTACAAAATTATTTTCACTTTCTCGCAACTCTCTGCCAGTAGAAACGTATTTTTGGCCATGATAAAAATCTGTTCAATTTCCCGAAAGTTTCAATTCCACGATACATACATATGCCAAAAGAATGTATTATTCGTGAGAACTAATTTGTTAACTTATTTTCATAAAGAAGGTCACAATTGGATGTCGAGTATGCTTACGGTTACTTTCCAGTGGCGGATCCAGACTTTGCGGGGCCCTGGGCAATTAACTTTGGTGGGGCCCTATTTTACGGGGGGGGGGGGTCCCCCAGGATTTTTTTATGATTAGCCCTAAAAATGCGTTTTTCATGTGTTTTTTTAACTAGTTAGCTGTGTTTGACCAACGTATAAAGCTGACCTTATTTGTGTATAATGGTTTCTAATGTACTAAATTTACAGCCTGAAAATTTTATCAGCTGGCACTAGGCCTATATGTAGTACGCATTGACTGAATTTTTTATACAAAATAATGCGTTTTCTGGATCCGCTACTGTATGAATATCCATAGATATAGCTATAATAGTAATTATAGGCAATATCCTTGGTTTATTACTGACTGACAGTTTTCGATTTATGACCGATTTCTTTATTTCTAGCACAGAAGCACGTAGGCCGACCTATCTTTCAATCGTTTACTTGAGTTGTGGCGGGGCCCCGCACTTATGAATCAGCTTTCTTTAGACCTCTGCGGCTCGAATTTTCTATAGATTAAAAATATTCCATTCTCTATTCAATCCGAGCCACTTTAGGCCCCGGAGAGGTCTACAACCATTTGTCAACAAATGATAACAAGAAATATCTGATTTTGGTTTTATTTAAGTATTTCAAATTGATTCACTATTTGCTTGCTTCTGGGTCTGGTTTAAGGGGTCGCGATTCTAACTGACCTGCGTTTTTAAAAAAAACTGACCTGCGTACCAATACGGTATACAATACCTATTACATAAAAGAAAACTGGCATAGTTTCAAAGTAGTAGGGCAGGATTCATTTAATGTTTGGCATGTGCTATAATTATTATTTAGAGGATAATATTCAATTTTAACCATTTTATAATCTTCAAGATTTATATATATATTTTTTATTTACGTACTTTATTCGATTTAATTGTGCCATGCCTTGATATCTAAGGATAGCCTTCAGTTCTAGCTAGCATACATTTTGTAGTAGAGGGGATAGCCCAGCCATGTTGTTTGATGGTTTTGTTGGAGGGGGTTACACGATTGTTTGAAAATGTTTTCAGGGCTGTATTTAATAGTTTTTAAGTGATACGGTACATTTAAAAATTATAAAAATTGGATTTATGATCAATTTTTCTTTTTGAATTATTTAATTTTCTGAAGTTTCAGTTGGTAGCAAGACTATTGCGAGGAGTGTAAATTACTATTCCCGCCAAAGAAAATAGTTCCCTATTATTTCAAGTTTTATTTCTTTGTTTATTAACTAGTAAGATTTTTAAAAATAATCGTATTTATTTTTGAAATATTTTGCTTAATTTTTTGTTCTTGTACCACTTATTAATCAAATTTCATAATTAATATAGTTGTTGTTTACTACCAAGCGCGCGTACTAATCATAAACATCATGACAGCCATTTTGGATATCCTATTCATCCAGGCTGCTTCCATAACGTTTTGTTCCGGATTATAATCAGAATTTTTTGGGTAAGTTTGGCTATTTCTGTTTTAAAATATTTGTATTTTAAAATTCAGATATTATTTTCGTTATTTGTGAAATAACCGAGACCTAGTTGTTTCAATTAATTACGAAAATAGGTATGAAAGTAGAAAGGCGCGAAGCCATGCTTTTCCTGTGTTGTGCAACAGAATTTCGATTTCAGTTTTAGTGCAGTCTAATTTCCTTGTGAAATTTGGTTAATTGATAAAATTAGTTTAATAATTACAATTATGAGTATGCATTAAATTAATATTGGTTCAAATTTTTGTGATAGTAATTATGTGATGCTACTTACCACTCGTGGCTAAGTAAATTGCTTTATTCGTAGTACAGTAATGTCCTTACACAATTGGTCGTAAATTATTCCACCGAATAATTTGTAATTTCCTTTTTTGTTTCGATATCTGTACAATAATAGGAATGTGCAGTGATAATTATTAGGTGTAGAAGTAAATTAAAGGATTACTACTTTTTCATTTTAACTTAACCTTGAAACAATTAGGCCTACATTGTACAGATTTTTAATATGTAAACATCTGTGTATCTGCCGCAACATCTTTGATAACTTTTATTTAAATGATAGCCTATATTAAAATTAACTTTTTGTTTTGATTTATACTTTAGAATTTTTTTTTTTTGGTCTTTTCTGTTATACCCCTTACCACAACATAATTTGTGGATATTTCCTATGTAAGTAATCTTACAGTATTTTTAATGATAAAAACGGAAAAAATATTTTAATGATGTTAATTTCATTTAATGATGTTAAATTAATTAATTTAATGATCTCATTTACTCAGTTAGTTTATATTTAATTATTACATACAGTAGGTAACAATACTGAGAAAAATCAATGTATTTACTCTACCTGTATTTAACCTTAACTTTAAGAATATTGGCGTGGGATTTTTAAAATATTTTTTCCGTTTTTATCGTTAAAAATACTGCAAGATTACGTATGAAATATCCACAAATTTGACAAATTATGCTGGGAGTGGAATAACAGAATAGACCCTATTTTTTGTGTTTACATGCAGTTTAAATTTCACATGACTATTAAAAGCATTTGTTTTTTTCCTCTGTCCATTCAATCATGAACTGTATGTTTTGAACTTACCAGTAGCTAATTTATTCAATTACGGTTGTTAAATTAAATTAACAATTACAGCTAGAAGATAGACTAATACATTGAAGTGTAATATTATCTTGGCTTAGAAACATCTGAAAATACTGATATTAGGAATGTACCCAACTAAATACAAAGTAATGATAAGATTTTGAGATTAATTTTTTTTTAATACCTACTTAAAAGAATAGATAAATCGATGATTAAGCCTAACTATAAAATACACAATGCAATTGAGAAAATCACTGCCTCATAAGAATTATAAGATTTATAGGGTCATTTTCATAGAATGCTTTGCAAAAATACTCACGAAACTATATTTAACAAAAGATGAAAAATTAAAAAAAATATTTTAGCGGACAAGAAATGAATAGCTAGAGAAAATAGAGGAATGGATAGAAAATAAATTGCTGGGAGAATGTTCCAGAAGGAGTAGAGAACTAAAAGAAGCTAAATAGTCATAAAAGGCGGGGATAGGCCCTACTGTGTGTAAAGAATGTAGGAATGTTGGTAGAATGTGGACAAGAAGGTTAAGAAATGCAAGACATACTGTAGTCCATGGTTGAATACATTTAAAATAAGATATCTGTGAAAATACATCATGGTATGCATTATATTTTGATAGGGAGGGAAGATATCAAAGTGCTAGTCTAAATTATTCATGGCTAAAAAGTGGTCCATTATTTAGACAGCAATGATTTAAAAAGTCCACTTATTTTACAATTGTAATAATTATCTTAAACAATATACAGGGTGTTTCATAACGTACTTTGGGGTTCCGAAAATTCAGTACAAAAAAAGTATTTCACTTATAACAATGAAACAAGTACTGTACAAAAGAGCACTTCAAATAGTTTTTTCCACATATTCTGGGCAGTTAGTTAACCGTTTGCCCACTAGGTGTAAACAGTAGAGAAAATGGCTGCCATGGGAAGCGAGAAGTTATTTTGTGTGTTAGAATTTGTGCATCTGACGAAGACCAACACATTATGCTGTGACCACCAAGATCACCAGACCTCACACCATGTGACTTTTTTCTCTGGGATTATGTGAAATACGAGGTGTTTATCCCACCATTGCTGAACGATATCGCTGAGCTGAAGGATCGCATAATCAATGCAATCAACTCTATCGAAAGGGACATGTTAGAACGCGTTTGGCAAGAGCTAGACTTTTGTGTTGATATGTGCCATGTCATCAAAGGAGCACAAATTGAACATTTATAGATGTTTAAAAATAACTGTTTGAGTCCCTGCATCAGACTGTACAACTTTCATTTAGGCAAGTGAAATAGGTTTTTGGACTGAATTTTTGTAACCCTGAAGAACATTATGAAACACCCTGTTTATGTATATTTTCTCAAAAAAAAAAAAAGTTGAATATTATCTAGTAAATTTTTATAATGCATCCTCGAGCCTATAATTAATCCTGTTGTAAAAATATTGTTATTATTTACTAAACTTTTACAGATGCTGTATTATTATTTTTTCGCCTGTGATTTTATATCTTAACTTACATGTTTCGGTGGATCCACCATCGTTGGAGAATTTGTATTTTAAAAGAATTGTTAGGCCTAATTTTAATTTATTAAAATTTTCTGACAGATGTATCTTCAGCCATTTGTATAACACTTCATTTTGAATTTAATCTATTTTATCTTCTTTGCAGAGTGCAGCAAAAGTTAAATTCACTTCTCCATTTTAAAATTTAATTGATATATTAGCAATATAGGTAAAACGTACAAAAATATGTTGTACAATAAAAATTTAAAACAATAAATTAAATTTTATGAGACATGCTCTTCATTTAAAAGGACAACAAAATAATAACATGCTTTTCGTAAAAGTATATTACCTGACACTACTGTTTATAAATCCTCTAACCATCTACATTTGTATAAATTGGTAGCTTATTGCATTATGACATATCTTAGCAACGGTATTACATATTTAGATGTCACAAAATAGGCGAAATAATAAAACATGTGTAGGTTAAGAAAAGGTAATGCAGTTCTATTATTTGATTTTTTACACACTTTATGCTATTCTTCCATCACAGATTTTTTTAAAGTTGAAATTAAATCGGAAAATGTAGTAACAAAAAAAATTTACTATTTTAACCACTATTATTAAGATTGAAGTGATGGGAAAAATTGTTCATTTTTAACCGAGTGCTGGACTGATGTTACTTTCTAATTATAAGTTCCTTTAATTGCCTAAAATATTTTTATAAAAGTTTTGGACATCTTGCTCTTCCGATAAATCTATATACAAACATTGTATCAATGGCACCGCATACGCTTGTAAGTTTGGGTTTCTGTGCTAATGATGCATCCTCGTAATTGTGGGTTTTTTCTAATTTGAAATGTGTTGTATTAGAGTCCGTTATAGCGAAGACCTACTGAATGAGCATTTGAATGAACAGAAAGAGAAAGGATATCTTAAATTTAAAAATGTTGAACTGATATTGACTGCTGTTGCTATCTTAACACAGTATGAAAAGGTTGAATACAAATAAATGAACAGTTTTGTACAAAAGATTGAAAATACAACATCTAGAAAATTTTTAAAAAATTTAGCTTCAATTTTTTAAAATTTGTATACTCTGATGTTGGTGGATTCACTGAACAAAGTAAGTTAAGAAAAAAAACACAGGGGGTAAATGAATAATATAATAGCAGTTGTAGAAAGGTAGTACAAATCACAGTAGGTACTTTATAGTACACTTATGTCGGAGCTTTGCTCCTATCCTTGAAAACTGAATGAACGAGTAACTTTGAAGAGATGAGATGTGTGGAGTCAAAAATATTGCCTTTACTACTGTAGTTAACAGCATCATTTAAGATAATGTCATGTAACTATTAATGAGAGTGTCACAAACATACTGTAAGAATGTTATTTTATTGGCTAGTATGCTACGCTTGACAATAGAGCTCACCAGGGGTAAACCTTTGTTCTAGGAGTAGTATATTTTGCTGTTTTATAATGAGTTTTTTTTTACCCTAACAGGTTGTTGTTAGCAATGTCAGATAGCAATGGGCCTGTTGAAGGGACTCCCAGGAGACAGGAGTCTAGCGAAGATGAATCAGAAGGATCTTCTGATTCTAACCAGTCACCAGTACAGGGAGTTAGTGATGAGCAGGCTACTGGCACTTCGATATCACCAAGGCAACAATCTTTACATCAATCATGTACTGCATCTCATTCGGTAACACTAATATCAAAACCATCTGAAGGAGTAGGAAGTTACGTGGGTACAAGTTCCCGTCAGGTTCAAACTTACAGACCCTCAGAAATGATACCTTCACCTGATGAATCTCAAGTCATTCAAGGTTCTCAAGAATCAACTGGTCACCATAGACGTGACCAATTGGTGACTAGACCAATGGCTACAAATACTGACACTATACATATCGCTGAACCTGGTGCTGGTCGATTAATGCTCTATGAAAAAACCACTACGGTGTGTACTGAAATTTCAGTAGAAGGGCCATTAGAAGATGTAGATGCATCTCGCTTACTTGTAAACCTATTCAATTATGTACAATTACCTGTTCAAGATAGAACAATACCATTTGTCACCATGCATACTCCAAGGCACCTGAGGGTAAGTGTATTGATTAATTATTTTAATAATTACTATATTGTATTTACTTGTTCATAATCTGCAACATCAGTTAATATTTAGCTTTCAGTTACATTTTAATTGATGTTAGATTTTATATCTTTGATAAAGAATTGTGTTTTTCCAAATCTGTTCTTCTTCTTCTTCAGGTGCCATCTCCGCTTCGAAGGTTGGCAATCATCAGAGCGATTTTTATCTTTGATGTCACAGCCCTAAACAATTCGTTGTTGCTGCAACCATACCAATCTCTTAGGTTTTTCAGCCAGTATTTTCGTCTTCTTCCCAAGGATCTCTTTCCTTGGATTTTCCCCTGGACAATCACTTGTAATATTCTATATTTTTCTCCCCTCATGACATGTCCCATATACAATAATTTTCTTTTCTTCACTGTTAATAGTACTTCTCTTTCTTTATGCATACGTCTCAACACCTCCACATTCGTCATTCTTTCCACCCATGAAATCCTCAGAATTCGCCGATACAGCCACATCTCAAATGCATCTAGTCTCTTTTCATCAATCTTCCTCATTGTCCAAGCCTCCATCCCATAGTACAGTACGGATAGGACATAGCATCTTAGGAGACGTGTTTTTAATTCAAGGCTTAAATCTTGGCAGCAGTTTCTTCATCTTTATAAATGTTTTTCTGGCCTGTTCTATTCTGATGCGAATTTCTTGAGAGCTGTCATTGTTTTCATTAACAGTTGTGCCTAGGTACTTGTAAGCATGGACTCTTTCAATGCATTGGTTCCCTACATATATCCTACCAACGTTCTGATATGCTTTAGCTATTAACATATACTTTGTTTTAGTAATATTAAGTGAAAGACCGTACTCTTCACTAACTGTGGCCACTCTGTTTATTAGCATCTGAAGGTCTTCATGTGTTCCAGCTATAAGAACTGTATCATCAGCATATCTCAAATTATTTATCGTCATGCCATTGATTTTAATGCCTGTGTCCAGCTCATTAAGTGCCTTATTTACTATATCTTCCGAGTATACATTAAATAGGATAGGTGAAAGTATGCACCCCTGTCTAACACCTCTCTGTATTTCTATTTCCTCGGATGTCATGTCTTCTATCCGTATTGCCGCTTTTTGGCCATAGTATAGGTTCGATATTATTCTTATGTCTCTGAGATCTATTCTTCTCTTTATTAATGTTTCAATGAGTTGATCATGCCTAATTTTATCAAAGGCTTTGTTATAGTCTATGAAGCACACATGTAGTTCTTGGTTCATGTCCAGACACCGTTGAGATAATACATTGAGAGCAAACAGTGCCTCTCTTGTTCCTAGGCCATTACGAAACCCAAATTGTGTGTCACTGATATCTACGTCTAACTTTCTGAATATTCTATTATGGATTACCTTCAACAGGATTTTCAAGCTTATTGTATGGTAGTCAGAACAGTACTTTGCATTTTTCTCTTTAGGGAGGATCTATTAAAAATCCCAAATCTATTAGAAACGTATTATTGTCTTACTCCAAAATAATAAATCATCCTGTCTAACTGAATAACTTTCTTTTTCAACTGAATTAATTGTGAAAAAAAAAATTTTTTCTGGCCAATGCAACAGGTGTTAGATTCAGTTTTCCTAAATCTATAATATTATTGATATTTAAATGATTAATATTTGAATAGAATTGTTATTATGTTCAGTTTTAATTTATCCCTCCTTTTTTGAAGTAATATTTCAATGCAACAATTTTATCCATGTTTGTAATTTGTGATTGGAATCAATTTTATAGTTTTCTAAAGAAATAGTTGAAATGCATTGTGGTTTGTAACCTGTAGGAAGTATGTTTTTCAAGAAAAATTTTGTGGCATTGCTAACATGGTAGAAACCAATTTACCAAACTAATATTAAGCTGAAGGCCATTCCTTAGAGCACGTAACATGCTTATCTGTATGTACGCCATGCTAGCCACGTGCCAGTTTACATAGCAGTGACTTGTGATGCTATACCAACCACGTTTTTCGTGAGTATTCAGAAAGATGTCAGCTCAGGGCATGAATCTGGGTTTTCATGGAGCTAACGAATGGATGATAATGGAACTTACTTTCTGGGCATACCTTGTATTGAGTTCAGCAGTAAGAAAATTCTTCTGTTCAAATAAAAATTTTGTTTTAGTGATTATTACGTCCAGGTCATAGTGGTGGGTCAAAAGTTCATGATCTAGCTGGTATTTTGTCTTTGAGAGTAGTTGTGGGAAACGATGTAGACTGGATACAGTTTGCATAGAAACTTTACTGATAAATTAACGGTGAAACCTTAAATGAGGCATGTAATTTGTTTTGTGTCCATATAGCTTGTAGGCATGGAGACTCTGACTGATGATGCAGCTTTTAGCCTACTGTTTTTGGTAAAGCACCACTTTTTTCGTCATATACAAAGATATGCTAGCATTGTAATTGAACTTTGTTTGTTTTTCGGGTTGCTTCATCACTGCTCACATTAAAAACCATTCACTACTTCCTTTAGTGCATGGTTTTTTTTATTTCTGTTTTTGTATTCGGTCGTTATTATGATCTACAACATTGAATGGAAATGGATCCCTCAATAACCTGCCCTGTTGTTTCCGGGGTCCATACTCATTTGCCTGTGCTTATGTAGGACTGATGCATGATAACAAGAGCAAAGAATACTCTAAAGCAGACTAACATCTGGTAGAATAGGATTGTTTGATTCCCACTTGTTATCAAGATGCGTGCTTACTTACATACTTGAAACAAAAACAGCTATATTTTTTGTGGTTTTCCTTTTAAATAAAAAAAAAAATGGGAAATCATATTTACTCTTCAAGCTATCTACAAATAATGTGGAACATCACCACTACTAATCAGAAATAAAAAAATACATCTTTGGAACAATCTGGATGCAATGTTTCAGATGCTGTTTTGCAAAAATAGAGAAAGTGTTAGAATTATTTGTCTTTATAAAATTACAACCATTACACCAAAATAAAATTTCTTAACAGCTTTGTTCTTAAATATAATTGTAACTGTGGTTAAATTTTTGCTTCTTTTAAAGTATCTTTAGCCGTTCTCCATCCAGTGTTGGATACAGGCCTCTTTCAATGTCTTCCAAGATTCTCTGACTTGAGCTCATTCAGCCCTCTCTGATATCATTCACCCACCGGACCTCACAGTCTTCTGCAATTTCTCCTGGTTTAAGAGATCTTCATTTAATCGCTTTGTGTACCTATGTGTCTATGCTCTTACCCATCGCTACTTAACACGCATGATACATGTTCCGTGACATTAGTTACCTTTGTTCTGTTTTGATAATTTTTTTTATGTTAATACACTGTTGATTATTAAATTACTGTTTTAATGTGTATAAAAATGTAGTGAACAGTATAATAAAAATGTTGTTATATATTTGAAGGATGCATTTTGTTCACTAATAATTTACAGGCTGGAGGTAGAAGAGAAGATCCGGCACGCTTGTATGAAACTGTGGAACATGTTCCACCTACTCCACAATCTGTTCATTTGCAACATACATCTCAAATCCGACTAGAGTGTACACCTCAGCAGTCACAAGGTATTAAAAATTATAGTAATGTTTGTAAGGAATCAGTTCCTCAACTCTTGCTTTAATCACAGTTAGCAGCGTCACTCGAAAACATAATGCTGCTGCTTTGGCAGCGTGATGCATGGGATGCAGCAGTATGTTGCCACAGTGGCAAGGATCGAAATCATACCTTTAGATGATGGACTATAGTCTCCAACCATATGATTTGAATACTGTGACTGTTGATTTTGTGACATGCTTTGTATTGATGAAAAATTATACAGTGTGGAAATTTTTTTGGGGGATCTTATCTTTGAAGCCCATAAACCAATGACATCTGAAATGTAACCTTTAATTAATATTTTGTAAATATCAGGTGGTTTGGTTTTTTCACTGTAAAGAAATGAATAACTGAACAAACTGCTTGGATGTAAACTGACAGAAGAGCAGCCTTTACGACAAGTGTCTCTCTGGATTGAGTATTCCTACTGAAACCTACGATGGCTCTTTAGATCCTGAACAAAACAGGTTTTCCCCCACCCTTTGATGAATAACACAAGAGCAGTACTAGTGGCATTAAATGTGAAACAGATGTTACTTTCTGAAGTTAGCTTGTAAATAAGACAGATGAGAATGTTGGTATTGGTTTTAGGCTTTGATAAGTTGTGACGATGAGTTGAAATTTTACAGTTGGATTACTTTCGCATTGAATACAATTGGTCAATATAGCTTGTCATACCTTCTACTTTCTTGACATTAGTATAGAGTACAGAATTTTTTCCTTTTTTCAGGTAAGCAAGATACATCTGTTGTTCCACAGTCTCTTCCTGAAGGCAGTAATGAACCAACAGAATCTGTGAGTCAGAGAAGAGCTTTTTCAACTAATAAGATTGAAGTTGTGTTACAGAGGGTATGTATCAGTTCATCTTAATGTAATTATAAATATCAATAGCCCTTTTAATGACTGCTTTTACTCGTGTAGTAAGTTGATGATACTTTGAATTTTCATTTTCTCGTTTAATGAACCCAGTATCAAATATTGTTTTATTTTTCACATTTGTGTGTCCTCTCAATTCTTTCATGCTAAACTTTCATGATTAACTTTCATCCAGGAGACTATTTTTATGAACAATTAATCTGTTCTTAAATTTTCCTATGCAAAAAATACGTTTTTCCTCATCTATAATACAAAATCTCTATTGCTTCTGTTTCACCTATGCTTTTTCTGTGAGTTGTTTTTAAGTTGAAAAATCTGGCATGAAACACACAACTTTCTCTTGCCAGTGTAAATAATGAACAATATAAACTATGTTTAATTGTGAGTAAACAATGTAATGAAAAACATAAACTAATTTTTATCATTGTAAATGACGCAAAATAAAAATCAACCTCTGTTTGACTTAAAATTATGGAAAGTCAGTAACTGATTAAACTAGGCTCTTTAGAGAAAAATGCTTTAAAAATTGTTGTAGGTTTTTAATTTCCTATAACTTTGACTATACACTTTTCTCATAAAATGCATATTAAGGCCGCAATCTTATAATATCCCATTTTTTACTGCTTTTGATAAAAAAAAACAACAGAAAATCGCTAATTACCACTAAACTAAGCATTGTACTAAAATATGTTTGAATTAAAAATTGTAGATTTTTTTATTATTTTTCTATAACTTTTATTATATACATTTTTTTTTATAAAATGTGTACAGGAACCCCTCACTTAGCGCTGTAATTGGTTCCGTGAAAACCCAGGGCTAAGCGAGGTTATGTTAGTGCCTATAAGAACACCAATAGAATTAAACGGGGGTTTTTTTTTATCCTGTATGTATACATTTTTACTACTATCTGTTAATAAAGAATAAAAACTTAGTAAAAAATAGTAATTTGTACATAGGGTACTTACAAAATTTATAAATTGCAGTTCATAGGTTGTTAGTACATAGTACTGTTTTTATACGAAAGCACACGCACACTACTGTACTGTACAGTACATACATACTGAACACATCAACTAAACCTACTACATAAATACACTGATGCTATTCCTATTGTGATGGCCCTGTTTCGTCAACCTTTGGTTTTATTTGGGTTACAAAATGAGTGAATTAATATTGGTCGTTTTGGTTTTTTAAATTCATTCAATATTGCTTTATATCAATTTAATTCATTTTCAATATTGTGTATAACTTTAGTACTGTGAACATTGTCTGGATCATTTTCCCGGAAATAATCACACATTTTTTCAAAATGTTCAAAGTAAAAAAAACACAACATGAATATATAACACAAAAGTACATAAAGCCTTGCACCTCTAGTTATCGTCCGTTGTAAGGCTTCACGTAAGAAGCAACCATTGCATTTGGTAGCAAGCCAAGCCACTCAGTGAGTGAAAAGGATATGGAAGACACAGGATTAGGTGGGGATGAAATGATGTAAAGTGACGTAATACGGGATAATGTAGATGAAACAGCGCAGATCGGAACTATATTAGAAGAAACTAATAGACACAGACCACGTAAATTTGAAGATCAGTGCAAAGGCAATATAAACGAATAACCCCCGATGAATATGCCTTAACCTTTTGAGGACTATTTTTTTCAACCTAGAACTCAGCTCACAACCTGAGTTCTTTTTAGGTTTTTCGTCTATTTCTGCTTCCCTTATTTATTATCTTTCTGCTATTTTTTTTTACAAACTTCCACCCCTTGAATACTTGTACACGTAAATAACCCTCACCCGCACAGTCAAGCACCCATACGTGCATGCGCGCGCACACATACACGCGTGCGTCCCTCTATGTACGCGTATAATATACGGTTGTACAGTAAAGAAAATACACTAAACAGAAAGAAAGAACACTTATAATATATTTATTTACTATGAAAATAAATCAACCGCATGCTAAATGCCCAAATAAAAAGATTACATGCACAGTTATGGTTTTTACACACTCACCGCATAAAGTAAATGTATCCGCAAAATCCTACGTCAAACACCTTATAGTCAAAAATGTCACTACACTACATTGTCAAAACAACTATAAAAAAACTTCGCACACTAATAAAACACATATACACTATATTATTTATTACACTTATAGTCTGTGAAAAATTATAATGTTATTAGAAATGTAAACATGTATGATAATCTTGAAAACAAGGATATACACAAAGGGCTACGTCACAGTCTTTACACATAAATCTAGTGTCTTTCCTACCTTTTTCTCTTTTCGTTGTATGCTTACATACATGGCACTGCCGCTGGGACCATGAGCCTTTGGCTGCTGTTTGAGGTACTGGTACTGGGAAATGGCGTTGGGTAAGCCGTAAAGGGGGTTCTTGTGAAGAAGTTCGGCCTCCTCTAGGATTAGCTTTCGGCTGGCTGAACCTTTCAAATAGCTGCCCCAACATTTGTAGTCTAAAATCTAGCATCTGGGGTTTCTTCCCAGTCCTCACCTGATAGAGGCAATGCGAATTTAGTACCGCAATGTCTAGAAGATGCACGAAAAACTTGATGTACCACTTCATAGATTTTCTGGCACACTCTTACGAACTTATTTGCATATCTGACCTGTTGACAGCACCCATTTTTTTCGTATATTCCATCGTTGTAGCATGTTTTTTTATTGCTTCACCTGATGCCCTGTCAACTTTATCAGAGTCTTCTACTATATTTTTGTGAATAGTAGACAGCATATGAACAGGCTTCTTATCACAAAATTTTATTGCCAATAAGTTGTCCGTGTTGCGAGATTCATAGACCCCTTTAGCCATTTTATTTGGAAAATCTTTGGGCATTCTGACTCTGGTTGGTCGAACAGTACCACAAGCCCCTGTTTTGTTTTCATGTAAATACTGAAAAAGTTGTGGGCTTATGTACCAATTATCACAGAACAGGCTGTGTCCTTTATTCAAATAAGGTTGCAATAATGTTGCAACAACAGAACCAGAAATACCTTATTTATCTGCAGGTACTATTTCTGTTTCACTCCCTGTACACACGATGAAATCAAGAACATACCTTGATTCCACATCACAAAGCATAAATAATTTTATCCCGAAGCGATGTCGTTTGGTAGGAATATATTGTTTGAAAACTAATCTGCTCTTCCATAACATCAATGACTCGTCAATACACAAATCTTTGAATGGAGTGAAAAGAAATTAAAATTTTTGCCGTAGGTGGTCAATGACAAATCTTATTTTGTACAATCTCTCATTTGGGGCAGTAGTTGGATCAGAGAAATGTAACATTCTCAAGACAATTAGAAACCTATCCCTATTCATAACTTTCCCAAAGAAGGGGGTTTCGATCATTACATTGGTTGACCAGTAGTCCTTCACTCTATTTTTTTGGACATGAGGCATCAAACAATAAAGTCCTAAAAATGTAAACATTTCACGTAAATTAGTGTCCTTTCACTTTTTGGTTATATTTTCACTGCAGATAATTTTATTGTCAAAGAGATATTTGTAATAATTGTTAGTCTGTTCCACTATCAAGTCTATTAGTGTCTTGTCAAAAAACAACATAAAGTATTCTAATTCAGGGGATGTTTCTTGTATAGGTACATCAGGATTTATACCAGAATTATCATCACTAAATTTATGAATATTTGGCAAGAAATTTTCATCATTCTGCCAGTTACATTCAAAAGATTGACTTATTTTTGGTCGTTTCGTAGGCCTCCGTACACTAAAACTGGGTTGCAGGATTGCTGGTACAACAATGTCGGTATCAGTTTCGGAACTTGAAATATCGTGCCGTACATAAAATGAATTTTCACTATCACTCTCATTGTAATTTTCAATATCTGAATCGGGATTAGTTATATATTGTAATATATCGTCATCCTGTAGACGCCTACCACTAAAACTAGCCATTTCCACTCGTATATACAAAATAAACAATGAAATGAAATGTTCAAAATGAAAAAAATATATACACGACACACGATTTACATTATAATAAAACACACTTATATTCACAAGAAATAAAAATTCTGTATTAGTAAACAAATGGTAGCAAGAAGCTAACACAACAGAACTATAAAAACTTTTCGGAACTCATAAGTGAGGTTAGACAAAACACACGTGCTGTTTCAGTCGCATAAAACAAAGCCTACTAAATTAATTATTCATTTATAATACGTAGTACATGGAGAAAATGATAGATGTCAGCACAAGTATAAAAACAGAAGCAAACCTACCGATACGTTCGTAGTATTTTGGACCGAAAAACATGAAACGTACCCGTACGTGCATAGTCCTTTACGATCGCAGAGCGGTAAACGTACCCGTACGTTCATAGTCCTCAAAAGGTTAACAGCAGGATTTTTAAAATCTTTGTGAGGTATAGTTACATAAGTCATGAGTTTGCCTTTGTTTTTTTCATGTGCGACTGCTTTGGTATCAGTTCAGCCAACACAACATGTACTATACCCAGCGCACGTACAGTATATCTCGGAAACTTTTGTAGGTTAACTGTATGAATATAACTGTTTGTTACTGTAAACAGAAATGTTGGTTTCTTCAATACGTTGTCGGACTATTCACAGTGCTGAACAAAATCTAATATGCAGTTTAACAAAATGTTGTGAAGTTGAAGCTAAACAAAAATGCCAGTTAATGAAAGCCATGAGTAAGCGGCTAACTACTGTGATGTTTCTTTTTCCACAATTAGAAATATAAAGAAAGAAATTAAAGACATGAAAAAGCTATTCTTCTTCAACAGTTTTGTTGACACCTGGTAAAAAAAGTAAATGGTTCAGTAGTTACTAGTGAAATGGATAGTAAAGACAACGGTGATAGCGATAGTAAAGAAGGCGATTCACTCCAAGAAGATTTTGTTCTAATAGAATGAGGTAGCTGGTAATTACAGTAAATCAAACATTTTTGTCATGTAATTAAGCTACATGCTATATTACAGGTCAAATTTTTTCTTATAAGGTTTATGAAGAAAACATTTTCTTGGCAATAAACCACAGGTTACAAAATGTATTAAGTAACTACATGGTATTGAAATGTAGTGTTGAGGTTGGCAGCACTGTCTTCACTGTTTTCACTGCTCTTCCTCACAGCTTATTCATACACAAAAAGCATTCTCGTGACTGCAGTATCTATACCATTGTGGTTTTTCAGTGTTTGTAAACTTATTTTTCATTCTCTTCATGTTAATACTGTTTATGAAATATGAGGAAATCATGTTAATTGTTCAGTGGTCATTGTAGAAAGTAAATCTGAGCATATTTTCATGTTTACAGGTTAATTATGATGCCACTCATCAGGAAAATGAGACAGCACAACGTGAAGAAGCCAGTTCAGTTAGTGCATTTCCTACTGATATTAACCGTGCCACGATGCAGTCCACTGGTACATCTTCAGGAATCCCATCTCCAGTTGAACTATTTTATCGCAGAAGGGCTTCTGAGAAAGTAGACTCTAGTTCCGTACTTGTTACGCCTTCAGATATTGATAAACAATCAGGAAGCACATATAATATACCACCTGATGAGATAAGTACTAATGAGATTATTCCAAGAAGACAAAGTATTTCTGTCAATGATAAAGAATCATTTGCAGTTGGTAATAGTTCTGGTATGACTTCTGTAAGAGGTGCTAGAGTGAGACAGATGTCTACATTTGGTGAAGGAGCTGCAGGCTTTGACCAAGGAGTTGGAACCAATCTGTCTCGACGTGCAAGTCATACATCAAATGTTCAAGAAAAAACAGATAAACGACGTTTACGTAGAGAAACGTTACCATCTGAAAAACCATGTGAATTCCAACAAAGTACTTCCCTCCAGCCTCAACCGAGTAATTTACAACCTCAACACGGTATTCAAGATATTAATGTTCTTCCTGTTGAGCAGCATAGAACAAGTCAAGTTGAGCAAATGCCTTCACATACTTCTGATATTTTTCGTTCTCAGCCAAGGTCACCACAAAAACACCTGAGGAGACCACTATTATCACCTCAACATCACAATTAACCAGAAGAGTGCCTACACAGACCACAAGCAGCTTCATGTGATACAGAGTCTGATACATATGAAATAACATTAGTGAACAATATTTTTAATAAAAATAGTATTGCTGGTTATATTATTACCAACTGTGATCAACTTGGTGGTATCTTTCTTGAATCTGTTCATCAGACACTAATTTTTTTACATCATAATGATGGATTTACGTGCTTATTTTTATCAAATAAAGGGAGTGGAGTTATTGTACATGAAGATACGGCAAAGAATAAGAGGATGATGTCTAAATTAGCTATCAGAGGAATACACCCATTGTTAAAAGAAAAGATCCTTAATATCACTGGATCATCCAGAGGATTGGTCTCTGTGAGTAGTAGCAAGTATTTTATGTTAATTTCTTTAATAATTATTAATTAATATGAGTTTTTTCTTTAACTTCTTATGAGCACTTTCGCAGTGCGCACTGCTTCATCAGGTAACATCATGAAGCTGTTAGAAATAATTATTGTGAAGAATGCACCTTCCTTTATGGAAGTTTGACATAGGGAGATGCATTCTTCACAATTATTTCTGGAAGCTTTGTAATATTACCTGTTAAAGCAGTGCACACCGCAAAGGTGCTCGTAAGAAGTTAAAGAAAAAAGAAAAATAAAGTAGTAAAAAATGGTAAATATAAAAAGGTTTTTTTTTTAAAAACTCATATTAAAATATAGATTCTGCTGCTATGATGCTAACTAATCACTTAAATAATAATAATTTATTTAATAATAGCCTCCTGATTGAAAGGAAAATGAGTACCTACTGTATAATATATGACCATAAACTGTAATGTGCATGGAGAGTATCCTCACATGTGCTGATGGATATAAATCAAAACTCTGAGTCATAGGAGACAAAAAACTTGAAACTAGTTTAAGTAATTACTAGAAACACTCCCTCTACTGCAGTCTTTGGACTACTTTCATACTTGAGGAACTGCACTTTTCACTCTCACCAGTTGTTCAGTAAGTATATACAGTCGACCTCGGATATAATGCGGTTGAAGGGAGGAACGTATTTGAGCGCTATAAATGAGGTAGCTTTGTAACCAAGTTTACAATAAACGAGTTTGTAAACGACGGAAATACTGTATGTAGGGTTAAAAAAGCACACTGTATACTGTATAAATAGTTACTGGCTAGTTTATTACAATTTATTACACAAAGTATGACATATTTAAAAATATTTAATAACAACTAATGAAACATAATTATTACAGACACACAATTACAAATTATTATTTAAAAACTAAAAGTTACCCAACACAATATTTTTTTACTCTACTTTAAAAAAGTCTTTGATACTTTTTTGTACTTTTCTTGAATGTAAAAATTTTCGTTCTTTATCACTTGAAATTTTATACAAGTTTAATAAAATTTTATCACTGTTGTTTTCCCTCTTGCACTTATAAAATGAAATTAATTGGCTTACTTGGTTTAGAGCTTTGTAAACAAGCCAGTGTGGTTGAAACAGTGTACAATCATTGATTTTGATACTTCAATCCACGCCTTTTGGAGAAATCGACAAGCATCAAGTAATGTCACTTTTCCGAAGTTTAAATTGTCCTGTTCTTCCTGTAGTGAGCTTTTAAGCTCTTGATAACTCCTTGGTCCATTGCCTGGAGTGCACTTGTACAGTTTGGAGGCAAGAAGATGAGTTTTATGCTCTTGAGCTCTTTGATATTTGGATGCGCTGTACAGTTGTCTACAAGTAGGGCAATTTTTCTTCTCTTCTTACGTAGTTCTTCATCCCAATTCCAAATTTCTTCCTCGAAAATCTCTGGTCATCCAGGCTTTCTTGTTTGATCAGTATTTCACAGGCAATCGTTTTACAGATTTGAAACATGAGGGATTTCTCGATTTACCAATCACTAAAAGGTCCTGCTTTTCTGTTGCAGTCATATTTGCACATACAAACACAGTGATAACGTTCTTTTGACAGCTTTCTGCCAATGCACTTCTCCCCTTTGAATTTTAAAGTGTTTTGTGGTGCTAGTTTAAAAAAAAGGCCAGTCTCATCCCCGTTAAAAATGTTTTCACTACCATACTCGTCTATAATTGTCGGCCACTCGGTTGCAATCCATTACACTTTGTACATTCCGGTAAACTTTGGTTCACTTCCTTTGCTTCACCACATATTTTACCAAAGACAATGTTATGTCATTTCTTGAACAGGTCAATCCAACCACTGCTATACTCAAAGTCCAAGATCATAAGTTCTGCTAGCTGTTGAGCTTTTGTTAACATAATGTAGCCACTAAGTGGTGAGTCGGAACTGCGCTGCTCCTTAAACCACTTTAATAGGGCTTGATCTAAGTCTTCATGCTTCGTTGTTCTCATTCTTTTAGATTCTTTTTTGTTGTTGTAACTGTAGTAGGTTGATTTAATTTTCTCTTTAGAACTCCATATGCCAAACTGTTGAACCAGCCAACCCCAACTTTCGACACACATCAATTTGTTTTTCACCTTTCTCTAAGCACGCGATCACTTCAAGTTTTAATTCAAATGATATGGCTTTTTTTGCCATGATGTAAGCGACAATACAAAACACAAAACTGAAACGTAACGAACACGGACTATTAACAGTATGTACTGTACATGAGCAACACCATGCATACACTGTTGTGGGTTCGAGAGATTGAAGCTTTCTCCTCACTAAGGCATAGTATCGACACCCCAACTAAGGCATACAGACAGAGTGTGTGAGGGTGAGAGCACCTGGCAGGAAGTGACACAACTCACGTTGTTTGTGTAGCCTGCAACAAAATTCTAAGAAATTCTATGAAAGGGCCCCTTTCTATTCTAAACAGCGCTGTATCCGAGTTCACAAAGCGTTATAACTGAGCCTAAGTACTTGTTAACTTAATATAGAAGAATAGGGACATTAAGAATATAGCACTATAACCGATATAGCTTTCTAACCGAGGTCGACTGTACTAGATGTTTTTTCTTATTTTGGAATCTAGTTTGGGACTAATGAGCAATAATTTTCAGATCTAAATTGCTAAAGTAAAATTCTTAAAACTTAAAAGAGTTTATTATTTATATCAACTACTGTTTTGTTACCAATATGTACACTTTTATATTATACATTACGCTATTTTTCAATATAATTCTGCAGTAACTCAAAGGGTTTCTTTCTTTTTAAGTTGGCACACTACATCCAAGTTGCTGAAGAGTTCTATAGCTTCGATGTTCACAAGCTAATGGAGCCTTGTTTTATGTTTTTGTGTGGATCTCCGTAATTCATTCTAGACTAATTCTGCTTCAGGTCTTCATGAAGTTTTGTGTTTCTGATCACCCATGGAGCATTGACAGTACTCCTCAGTACATTATTTTAAAACCTCTGGATAACTTTGATGTTACTCTGACTGGCACTACCCCATAATTGTATACCAAACATTCATACTGTCTTCAGAACCTGTTTTTAGTTTAGGAGCTTGTGGGTTGAGAGGGAGGAGTTTCTTCCAATCAATCTTGCTGTCAATTTTACTTTATTTCAGGCTGAGCTCTTCTTTCTTTTTCTTTACATCAGGCTTCCAGCATGGCGTTGTATCTTAATACCATCCATAAATATTTGACTTAATTTCCATAAGGTACTATTCAGCCACTGATGGAGATCGACACTTATTCAGATTTCCTGTTCGTAAAATTAATGGAAACATACATGTGACCAATTATTTCAATTTTCCACGTTTTTTGTTCAATTTTCTATTTCTATGGCTCCTACATGTAGTGTTTTTCTGCATCTTCTTAGTTACTGTTACCCACTGTCTCATCAGCAATGTTTGTTTCAACAGTTTTGTTTTCAAAATTAAGATCACCGTTGTCAAGTAGATTCAAAAGAGGGCCGAGAATATTACACACAGGGCCCTGTAGTACACCTGCTTTAATTTCCTTAAGTTTGGAACAGGCTTCTCCTTGCTTCTTTCTAAAATATCTTGCTTATAACTTTCAAGGATGTAGTTATAAGTTGCCAAAAAAAAGCTTATGTTGCAGCCCTTCATGCCAAACTTTATCGAATGCTTGAGATATAATAGTTAATAACAATAATTATAGTTCTTACATCAAGATCGCTGCTCATATTCAAAGCTTCTGGATATATTTTTTGTCTGTCCTTTCTACCTTACAAGCTTCAAAACTGATCGACACCTATAATTCCCAATACGATGCTCAAGTAATTGGTGATTCATACCTGTTACAGAATGTACCAGGTAGTTTCGCTGTGTACTTGGTGAATGTCCCTAGTATGCAACTAGTATCGGATACATACTATCAGTTTACTGCATCACTATTGTTAGTAATAGATTGTGTAGTTGCACATTAATAACCTTTCATTCATTCATAGTTGCAATAACCTTTCATTCAGGAGTTTATGACATGATCTAAAGTAAAACAATTATGAACATTAATGATATTTACAGCAAACATGATTAAATATATTGTAAGTTTGCCTATGATATAGACTGTGAAAACTAACTGATAATATCTTTGAAATTCGTTTGTTGCAGAGATTACGGACTTTTATCGAAAATATTTGCGAAATTCAGCAACATATACCTCATATAGTGGAACCATTAAATTACCGTCGCTCAGTTAACCAAGCTTCTAGTTTGCCACGTTTTTCAACCCAGGAGGATTTCATAAGCGAGACTCAAGCAAACTTAAAACATTTAATATCTATTGGAGTTTCTACTCTCTGTTCTCAAGAACCACAAGGAGCAGCAGCGGCTGGAACAGTTGGAATAGCTAGAAACAGACTGGAAAATTTAGTATCTTCACTATTGAAGGCCCATGATAGTCTTGAATCTACCTGAGATGAGAATTCTCAGTCATAAGCTGCAAGTACCAATACAAATCTCTTAAATAACAACCATTTACTGAAACCAGCATATCAAATTGTAATCAACCGATACATTTTCTTTACAAAAAACCTAGTCTTGCACATTTAGGCATGAGTACAGTGACACTTTCCGAACATGAACACAGACCCAAGCTTGTTGGTACTACAGTGTATTCTTGCAAAAATACATCAACATTCATATTAAAGATTACAGAATTTAATATAAAAACCATTTAATAAAAAGAAAAATAATTTATTTGTTTTCGTTTTTAAAAGCCAGTTTACGATTTATTTAGTTTAATTAAAAGTCTGGATTAATAGTATTGTATTCTGTAACAGACTGATTAATAATAAAAGTAATTTGTGATAATGAACCTGTGGGAATATATTAATATGTTTCACACTTGCATAGTATGATAATTTGATTTAAATAATTGTTTTGATGTTATTTAAATACCTTTTTTATAGTATTACCTGATATTAAGGCTGCACAAGGTACATTTATTGTGTAACTGTAATTGTAACATTATATTATTTTTATTATGTTACCTATATCAGTATTCTCTAAACGTAGTCATTAGTTTATCATTTATTGCAGTATAATACTGCAATCCAGACTTGATGGATCACCTGATCCATAAATAGCAATTTTAGTTGTTATAAATGGTTGCTAACGTCCTGATAATATGATGTTTTATTACCATCCGTGTCAGATCTTAGAACATCTGCTTATTTTCTAATAATGGTTAGCACACCACCAGTCATTTGATATTTTTTGTAATATGTAAAATTATAGCTTTATTAAACTGTCGTATCACTTAACTACAGTGTATTCTTGCAAAAATACATCAACATTCAATTAAAAGAAAAATAATTTATTTGTTTTCTTTTTTAAATGATAGTTTACGATTTATTTAGTTTAATTAAAAGTCTGGCTTAATAGTATTGTATTCTATAAGAGACTGATTAATATTAATAAGGCATACCAAATATAATAATAATAATAAAAGTAATTTGTGATAATAAACCTGTGGGAATAAGGTGTTATCAATATGTTTCACACTTGGATAGTATGATAATTTGATTTAACTTGTTTTGGTATTATTTAAATACCTTTTTTGTAGTATTACCTGATATTAAGTTGTATCGCTGTACAAGGTACAGTAAACAAAAGTCATAATGAAAATTGGTATTAGTCTTAATTTTGTAAAATATACCCATGGGAAGTTGGCCTATTGCATTACTAACTTTATTAAATCTGTACCATACGTATATTTTGCGATCTTTTTGTATAATGGTCTTTAAACTGTTTAAATTTACATGTAGGTCTAATATATTTTTTTTATTTTCAGGGTAATTCAGTTTTTGTGTCTAATTTATTTTCTGTGAAAGAACAGTAAATAAGAAATAAATAATGGTTAATGCCATTGAATGGCATCATCCTCTTTATTCCTCTTCCAAGTTTCTTCAAGTCAGACCTGACGCAATACCTCTCCATATCGCGTAACCAACTCTCCACTGCTGCCGTCATAGCTTCGCATCTTTTTCCCCAACTACAGCATCTTTTTAGGCAGACTGGGCTCTTTTTCTCCTTACTGTTTGTCATTTATTGACACAAATTTTGCATTGTACAATTTTTTTACAATTCATAGGAAGTTCTTGATCCCAGACTAAACTTCTCATATTGGAAGAAACTACTTGATTTCTACACTCTTTTTCTCAACTTCTTTTCTAATTTTTTGTCTGATGTAAATTCTTTAATTTACGCCAGCACCGTTAACATTTTTTCTTATTTTATGTCCTTGCCTTCCCTCCTCATATCTCTTTTGCTCAAGCACGTGACTATTTTCCTTTGAATTCTAAACCACAAACCATACTTAATCTCTCAACAACTGCTGTGCCCTTTGTACCTCCTCTCTTTCCCAATAAAACCAGATCATCCGCAAACAACAATATCCCTGTATGTTCCTTGATCTACTTTTAAACTTTTACATATTCCATCCATGGTTATTGTAAACTGGAGGTAGATAATGCATTCTTTACCTCAGACCATTCTCTTATTCTTATACATTCCCTTTATCATCTGCATTATCTTCTTTAATACGTCCAATGTGGCTTGGTAGACGCAAGATCATTTGCCGTGATGAACAATACTTCAATTGAAAACTGGCTCGATGCCATTATATTTGTATACAAAAATTTAATTATTTTTCCCATACTTAATATTTACTATAATTAATTTTGCGTAATTGAATGATTTGAACACAAGTAATGTCATAAAATAAATTTTTATAATATTATTACAATGACTAGAAAACATAGAAAAATTGTGTAAATGCTTGAGTTTTCTTACATGATTATTAGAAGGTAGATGAAATATATGTAGTTTAATCACAAACAGCACAGAAAATTTCAAATGAGTTGTAAATATATCGGATTTTAAAATCAACCCAAAAAACCTGGGTGACATCTGTTGAAGAAGTGATCACATACTGGTATAGAATGAACCTTTTACTAGGACTGCGGGAGGACAGAAATACTATTTACCCTGACTGAACATAGAAAAAAAGAGATAACAAAACATAGACTGGCCACATTTTTGCATTCGTTAGTCACCTGGTAGTGTTCGATAACGCATAAATCTATCTGCCGCACTGAACGTGTTAACTATTTAATTTACATATTATTGATAATAATTCATGACCATAAATTAGATTGAAATTCTAAATTGTTCAGCTTCATGGTCATTTTTTCTGTTACAAAAACAGCTTTAATGATTTTTATTCTTATGTTGAAAACTTGTATGGTTACAATGATCTTTACAAAAAATTACAAAACTGGACACTGGATGAATGTTTAACCAAAAAGATTCTCATTTATTTTTTTAGAGGTGTAAGAAAGTTGGTTTTTTATTTCTTTCCTTTTTTATGATAGGCCTACAATTTGTTACTAATTAGTTGATAACTTTACTTTTGTATTTTCGAGTTGTAATAAAAAAAATTTATGAAATGTCTGCATTTTTTATTTTATTTTAGTTTGTGCATTATTATAAGGTTATTTTAAGTTCTAAGCCCTCTCAAGTCCTTTTTCTGGTTAATACCAACATGGTTGTTCTAATTATAGATGTGTGTTATAGGTTTGTGATTACACAAACCTGAGTAATTGCTGTTACATGGTTTTTTATGTTAAGTCTTAGTAAATCCAAATATTTTAAAAATACAGTAGAAATTTGTTAATATGCTCATGGCTAAAACAATTTTCTGTTTTAAACGCAGTTTTCATGAAGTCCCATAATAAGGTAAAACGCGTGTATATGTTTCCGCTTAATACGCATTCAATCCTGCCTAATCCACGCTCAAAATTGATGACTGTTTTAAAAATAAGTAATGGAAATTTTGTTATTATTTATTGTATTTATGTAAATATGTATGTATTAGTGGTGTTATTTGTTTGTTTTAATTACATGTGACGGTCAAATAACCTATATATTTATTTATATATAACCTCTATGTAATAACTGTTATATATATTTTCTCACATAACGCAGAATGTTTAAACATTAACACTTTTCTGTCTTCAATAATAATTTTTTTCAAAAGTACTTTCTTAAGATTGTCTTGGCTGCTTCTCAGCTAAGATGATTCTCTGCCAGAGACGCCAATTTGTGTCAGACCCACAAAAATTATATTAAGCGGATTATACTGTATACTATTTCAAATTTACTAAGATCAGTGATAAAAAGTGTTCATTAAACAACACCGTTAAGCTGATGTGCTGGAACTGTATGAACATATACACAAATGCTTGCTATAAACTATTCTTTTGTCAGTCTATTTTGATGTGCTGATTTAATGTCACATTAGATCAGTGCTCAGTTTTAACATTTTAGTTTTCAACACTTGTTCAGTTGAGACTAAGTACAGTATTTTTTTTGCTTTTGCAATGTAAAAAATATTTTATCATTGTAGAACCAGAAAGGATAAGCGTTAAGGCAGAAAGGTTTCTGAGACCTAAGTCCACCTAGGTATACCAGCTTAACCTAAGTATTTTATATAAAAGCTCAATATACAATGAAAACAGCTGCAAGTTTTATAACTGAAGAGCTGTGTGGATGAAAGTGCTATGTAACAAAAATATTTTGAGAAGAATCTAATCAAAGTTTTAAGGCTCCATCGATCTTTCTTAATCCTTTAGTTTTGGTGCATCAATTGCTATCATTTCATTCATTGTATGTTTCTGAAATGATAAAGTATGTAAGGTATGTATACCTTTTTACATAATTTAGATGTTCACTAAAAACAGAATTGTTTACCTAGTTGCTAATTGTTAGAACAAATACCTCTACCCAGAGAAAATACATAAATAAACAAGTACCACAAGGTTTAAAAAGTTGTGGTAATCTTTACTTGTTTAGAAAAAGGTAAAAACTTACTTGATTGACAAGATATTTTACAATCCACAAGAGTTCCATTCTAAATATCTTTTTTTAATAAATTTTTTGAAGTAAACCCTAAGATAAATTGAGTATTACTGTATTGGGAAGAAGTTACTGATGGCACACTTATTGATGTAAGTAGTAGTAATAAACACATTTGGTAGTAATGGATTTAACATAGTGTTATATTTATTTAGACTTCAGTCACTTTTTATCAGTCTTCCTCTTGATATGTCCTGTACTCCCCTTTTTAAAAGAGGCATCTGACAAAAAAGAAATCGTGGCATCCACAATGGTTGTTCATAAATCTGAGTTAATGCTGTTCTATGGTAAGTTTTTAAAAACCAAATATTTTCATGCTTTGAATATGTGTGAATTAATAGCCATAATAGAAACAGACAGGTATTCGCTCCCTTCTGTTTCAGGTTATTTTCTCCTGGTACCTATATGTTTTTATGTTATACTTCTGGTACCTTACCTTGCTGGATGTCACATCTTAAGAATTTCTTGTGATTCATCCCATATTCAGTAACTATTATGCAATTGTAACTATAAAGGTTTCTCTGGTCTCTTTAGGATTAAGAAATATATTTCAGAATAAATATAGATTAGCAAGCTTCAGGGATTTTGGGAAAAACGATTAATGAAGATTTAAGTTAGATGTAAACAAGAGGATTAGGAAAGAGCTTATTTTTTTATGGAAAGTTACCTTAAAGTGAAATTGCATTATAATAAACTGACAGTTGATGGTAAGGCTTATAATATACAGGACTGAAGGGTGAAATCACTGACTTCAATGTAAGTATAATCCAGCTCGGTGAAGAAGCTTCACGTGATGAGATTGAAACCAAAATATGGACAATTGTAAACTTAAAAAACAGATTTGGGGTGTAGGAAAGACGTTGGAAAAACACTTAGAAAATTACATAACTCCTCAGATTGATAGCTACCAAGAAATTGCCCATAGTCAACGTGCTGAGACAGAGATAGATGTCAAAACTGATGAGGGTGAGATGCAAAGACACCTTTTCAGACTGAAAAAGATAAAGATTCTATAATTTAATATTACAGTTTTGGAGTGTGCAGGAATATAAAATTAGGAAAAATGGGTGTTGAACTTATTGTTTGATGTAATATATTGCTTGATTCATGACTTTGTAAGTGTCTGATAGTAGTGCCTGATAGTTTAAAAAATTACAATGTTTGTTATTTTCACCCTTAAGAGAAAAATGCAGTGGAAGAGCCAGCAGAGGTACTGTTGTTCTGATTGAAAAGAACTGGGGAAACTTTTTAATTTTAAATGTCTCGTACCATTGGTCCCCGTCACATACCCCTAATACTAAAATAAGAAAATATAAGTCAATCAAAATTTCTAAACTCAACAAACAAAGCAAGAAGTGCTTACGAACTAAAACTAATCGTACTAGACCAGAAATAAACACAACTATTATAAGGCTCAAGTGTAAAAAAAGTATTTCATTATTGGAACTAAATATTTTAAGCCTTTTCCAGCGCACGAAACTATGATACAGATACTTGACTCAAGCTCATTTCAAATTAAGCAGGAATTTATATATAATATTTTTATTTTGGGCAGGGTTTCAATCGCAACTGAGGGATATAAACCAGTGTCGGTAATTCCAAACTTGTACAAGAATAAGTTTGGCTGAGTGTACGAAGTACACTTTGTTGTACTGGTGTGGGAAATCTGTGATAAAGTGATGTGGCACTCATGAGTTAGTAGCACAAAAGAGTTCTTTTAACTGAGTGGTGTGCTACTAGTTCTTTTATTATGAACGACTACGAACTGAATGTTTCCATACAGAGCTGAGCAGGGCAAGCATTCGTAATGTGCACAAAGGTAACTCTGCCTCTGTAAATAATCTGTATGCCGGGTGAACAGGACAGCTGGGGTGGGAGTTGTCATTATTCTTTCATTCTACTACAACAACCTAGAAGACAAGTGGTAGTCAAATATTTCAGGTAATGTGCTGGCAGACGGGAGGCTAAAGTCTAAATATTTTAAAAAAATTACCAGTTGTATTTAAGGATAATATTACCTTAACCAAATCTATATGGGTAAATTATTTGAAGAATTACATTAATAAAATTAGAATCATGGACACATGGCAGATGAAATTGTTTGTATGAGAATACATGAACATTCATGGATGTTTGTGTGAGAATGCATGACTTCATGCATTCATTACAAAAAGGGAAATATAAATTTTTTCAATGTTATTGAACACTTCAATTAATTCAAAGTATACATTATAAGCAACGTAAAAATTAATTTGGAAATATTAGAAACGAACAATAAAAATAGAGAAGTTGATACTATTAGAAAAGTTTTACATACATAAATTTAAAAAGAAGTTTAAATTAATAAATATGCAAATGGAGTACAAAAACAATGATCTAATTAGGTTGGAAGTACTGACTTCATGAATTTTAAATTATTAACTAATTTTATAATTAATAAATAAAATAATCCTGTATTTTCATTATATACTGAAAATTTTTACATCTCTGACAAAGTGTAAATTTAAGTACTGTGATGAGTGGACAATTTGGTAAATCAACAAAGTACTTTTCAGTTGGTAAGTGTTCTTATCAGTCTTTGACCTGTTATTGTTATTTTTTATTTTAATTTATAGTAAAATAAAATACGATAAAAAATTGTAAAAATTTGGATCACTGAAAAATTGCTACAACACTGGACCATGGGATTAATTCACCCATTATTTAAGAGAGGGGATAGAGAGGGGTTAATGAATAGGGTAACAGAACATAGCAGAAAGTATGGTTTAGACAATAACATAAGCAAAACGAAATTTATGATTATTAGCAAGCATACGAATATAAGAGGGAATATTAAAATAGACGGTGTACCCCTGGAAAGAGTTAAGCAGTATACTTACCTAGGCAGCAATGTAAACGAGGATTGGGATCACTCGCAAGAAATTAAGATACGCATAAAAAAAGCCAGAGTGGCCTTCAACAATATGCGAAAAATTTTCAAAACTCACGAACTTACACTTGCTATCAAAATGCGTCTCCTTCGATGTTATGTGTTCTCTGTACTGTTCTACGGCGTGGAAGCCTGGACGCTCACTGAGGCCTCAGCCAGGAGGCTTGAAGCCTTTGAAATGTGGCTTTATCGAAGAATGTTACGCGTATCATGGAGGGACAGTCACCAATGTTGAAATTCTTCGAAGGATGAATAAAGATAAAGAGGTTCTTGACATCGTGAAAGTGCGAAAGCTCCAATACCTGGGACACATTATGCGCAATGAGAACCGTTTCGTGTTGCTCCAAAAGATTCTGCAAGGAAAGGTGTATGGTGCGAGAGGTCCCGGTAGAAGAAGGATTTCATGGTTGAAAAATCTAAGAACGTGGTTCAACCAGTCGACGACCCAACTTTTCAAAGCAGCTGTTTCCAAAGCCAGAATAGCCATCATGATAGCCAACATCCGAACCGGATAGGCACCATAAGAAGAAGAAGAAGAAGAAGGATAATTATAGAGGATAACATTCTTGGACTGAACCTACAAAATTCTCGCCCGCATAACTCTAAATCAAATCAAAAATTTTACTAGATCCCCAGTCAGGTGAATACGAGGGTGGATTTCGATCATACAGAAGCTTCTCCGACCAAATTCTTAGTCGTAACTTAATAATAGAAAATTATAAGCTTAACCACAATCAACTCTATAACATTCATCGACTTTAAGAGCCTACGCTGCATTCAAAGACCATCTACTCCAAATTCTCAGAAACTATAGGCTTCATCCGAACTATTAAGAATTATCGCACTAATCTTAACAAACACTCAATCAAGGGTTATGTTTAGGGGAGAGATTTGAGACCCTTTCACCATTAAAACTGGGCTAAGACAGGGAGATGGGCTTTCTCCACTACGCTAGAATGTGGCAAACGGAGAATCCTGCAAAAACCAAAATTGGTAGGCGAGGAAAAAGTATATTAGTAAACTGCGTAGGATTCGCGGATGATTTGGCTCTGCTGGCTTTGAACATGATTGAAGTCCGTGCGCAAATTGCTAGCCTTGAAAATATAGCCCAAAAAATTGGGTTAAAAATTTCCTATGAAAAGACTGAAATCATGGCTATCAACCCACTATGTTTTTATATAAGGTGAGAATGGTAAAGAAATTAGATTGTCTCAACAATTCAAATATCTAGGAGAAATCATCGACTGCAATCTAAACGAGAAATCCAGTTGGCAAAAACAGAACTTCTAAAATTACAAAGGGACACGGAATAACCTGGCAAACATACAAAAAAGCCTTTCAATGCATGCCAAAATCCGCCACTACAAAACAGTTGTTCTCCCACAAGGCATTTTACGCCACATACCTACAAAACTAATAGCCTACTATTTTCCAAATTAAGAATAAAGCTAAGACTGACCAACATCTTAAAACAGAACGTAGAATTATTAGAAACTGCCTTAACAAGAATTATCAACACAATGGGGTATGACGAATCCTTCTAATGAAACCGTTTACAAGGAAATTGATACGATTATTAGCGTGATGAAGAAGAGGAGGATTTTCTACTTTTTCACATTTTAAGAATGCCTATTGATAGAATATTGAAACAACTGATCCTCAGGAACTTGAACAGGAAGATTACGGGAAGATACATCAAAGAGATCAAGAGGGATCTCAATAAAATTGAACTGGCAATTGAAGACGCGTTTGACAAGGAAAAAATAAATAGTACTCTCAATTCACAAAAATTGTATTGGGGAAAAGCAAAAAGACACACGGTGGAGGTTACAGATGAGATACGGAATCAAAGATCGGACCGTCTCAAAAAGTACGGGCAAAACCGAAAGGATAGACCAAGACATTTTATCTGAAGAACACTAGAAATTGATTGGCTTAGTGGTTCATTGTGGCCTCAAAAAAGATCATTAATATTAAAAAATTGAATATTCAGGAAAAATATGGTGAACAATATAGGTTGGTCAATGTTAAAAACTAAATTAATTGAATTTTCAACAGAAAATTCGCTGTTCATATATTTGGAATGAGCTGGGTTTAAACAAAAATTAAAAATATATTTGTAATGTTATTCTATATAGTCGTTAACATTAGCTATTTTCTCAATACAAGCTTTTGTTTCTGATAAAAATTTTGAATTACCTTGTAAGGTTCAACCAACAAAGAGAATAATATTTGATATATGAATTAGAATAGACGGTCTATGAGTTTATTTTTTAATTAATTTAACGAGTACCTAATGAGAATTCGGCTGAAAATTCGACAAAATCTGTACAGAATTGTCCATTACGGTAAATATTACATTATTTTGGTTATGCGAATATGTTTGCTAACTGTTAAACAAAGTCTCTTTGCAGCAGTGATTGAGTTCATAATAGCGTTGCTTCATTAATTCCCGTGCGGTATTTAAAATTTTCATAAATTTGGAGGGCTTTGTAGGTTACGACTGGTGTTAGTTTGTGGTAGTGTTGTTTTTGGTGAATTAATTCATGATTTACCTACGGTTACATAGGATTATTACATGTTAGAATAACTGTCTGGTACGTAGAGATAACAGTAACATCTTAATTTTTGAAATTTATTTATTTTAAACTGTAACTTAGTATTATCCATGGACCGAGGATTAGGTTGTAGACACTATGGCAGTCTCGTGACAGATATTGACATTGTACATTATCATTGTATTTCTGAATATATAAAGCCGGATTGGTGACTTTTATTCACAATTCATAATCTTGTGCAAGCGTTTCGTAGTTTCCTTTATTAACTGCGCGAAGTATGTGAGCCTAACTTAACCATTTTTCTCACAATTTACTAATGTTAAACCGTGGTTTCATGATCGGTGTACATGTTTAAATAATTAGCTAATACTCTGTTTTTGGTAATATTTAGAATCTGTTACTATAAATCCTTTTATCTTCTTTTATCCTACACTGCAGTAGCTACTACGACTCGTTGCAACAATAATTTTTTTTAATTTACAAATTTTAAATACAAATTAATTATAAAAAAGTTTACAGCAGTTTAAACTTCTATTTTGTTATTTTTTTTAAATGTTAATTGTTTAACAATCGGATCTGAATACTAGATTTTGGTGTTAGTATTGTTGCTGAATGGCAGTAATGTATGGAGAACTGTTTTACTAAGATGTGCTCTTGAGATTGCATGAACAAAAAATTATTTCAAATAGTCCATTCACACCCACATGATCTTGTTAAGTTCAAAGTTTAAGCAGTTCAGAAATTAAATGCAGTTTATGCCAGCTGCTCAGGTGCTGAAAAGTGTCATATGTCTGAGCATCTTATTATTAAATTGAAATCTTAAGAAATTTTATGATAAGTTTGTTCCTAATTACTGCTAAACTTTGATGAAAATAGCCAAACTTTTCTCTTGCAGGAAACTTTTAGATCATTGTAAACCAGTCTTAAATAGGCCGTCTCAGTTGAAGCATTTGGGGTTTGTATCCTTTCATACTTGTAGTTAATGTGGTCATTATTATTTTAATCCGTGTTGGTTTCCTTTGCATTCAGTTTTTATTTAACATTGTGTGACACCAATTATTTTGCTGATTAAATAAATTGTTTTATTATTGTGGTTCTTATTATTATAATTATTAAATTTGGTTTTTTCAAGGAATATAATCTCATTAATACTATAAACCTGACCAGTTGTTTAGGTCATCAGCCAAAAGGCTGGTTTGAACCTGTAGAGGTTTTACTAAGTAAAACGAGGAGTGAGATGGTTTACCTTTGCCTTCCTCGCTGAATGGAAAAGTACACTTATCAGCATGCCGGGCCCTCTGAAAAGCACATATTTTCCACTCTGCAAATGACACCTTCACTTCATTCACCACAGGGTCTGGCTGTATAATGAAATTCATTACTTTCAGAGGAGATAACTCTGATTTATGTCTTTTACACCTCTACCTCTTCTGTTCTAAAATTATTCAGACATTTAATTTGCTGACCATATGATAAAAAAAAAACAGAACTATTTATTTTAGCCCTGCAAAGAACAAATTGAGTGTAAATAATTTGACACTCCACTGTCTGTTACCTGACCAAATTGGTTCATTAAGATAACTAATTATTCTTAATAATCAAATCCAATCAAAAATATTCTCGTTACAAGTTAACATGGATATTTCAATAAATTATTAAAGTCATTAACATTGTTAGTAATTTTTAATAAACAGTTAGGCCTAAGTTGGTATCAACTTGCTTAATTTTATATAACCAGTTTTCATTCTAACAGCATAAAATTGAGCTGATTTGATGACTATGAAAGTGTTGTTAAGCAAGTAGAAGATTTGGTTTCTACATAAAGTTCTTTAATTTGAATATACCTACATGTTTTTTAATATTTGCATCTAGAATCCTCTGCATTAATGATTCAAATATGTGTCTCTTTCTCTTTTTCTAAATAAAAAACATTATCATCATAATTAATTAATTAATTAATTGATGATGTTTTTTATGCTTAGTTTAAGCATGTATTTACTGTTATTTAGCTCCATATGATTCAAATAACTAAATATTTCTGGAATGGTTTTTGCACCAAACATTCTCAGCATTATTTTGCTAAGTTTTTCTTCATTTATCTATCCATCTGTTGTTTTGGTTTTACTCTTCTTTAGAGCTCTTAAACTCTGTAATCTGTAGTTTTATCTGTAATTAGTTTTGTGATCTTGTAAGGTCTGTATTGTCCCTTCAAACATCTTAATTTTGTGTCTCTAAACATTAGTTGTTTGTCTATATTTCATGTATATAGTTTAAATAAATAAATAGTTTTTGTAGTTTACCCAGCTAAATAACAATATAATTCTGTTGCATAGATCTTTACTTTCTAATAAAACCTTTTATTTTATTCATTAGGCCTTATACCTTGCTTATGAAATAGGTTATTTTATACTGTAATTGTTTACTTTAATACTTAATTTCCAAAAAAAGAATACAATTTTTATCTCAATATTTTGTATTAATTTTTATACACACATCCATTTTTATTACAACATTCATTCCAATAACCAAGGTGATGGAAATTAGCATATTCAACTGTGGTTAAAAAACTATGTGCCAACCATTTGACAAGGTGCCGGTATGTCAAAAAACATTATTTCACTAACCTTTAAACTATTTACAAAAAAAGGATAAGTGAGCTCACAGTTAACTTTATGTTTTACCTAGCATCATACCATGTCGTCCCTTCCAACTTAAATTCTATTTTTGCATTTCATTTCGTTCAGTTATGCGTTTAGGTAGCAGGTTAAAAATTTGGGGGCCAAGTGAGAGAGGTGTCGCTCAAGCAGCATGTTTCTTGTTTTATTTAGAAGAAGTAGATGTTTGTTTCTTGTACTAAATACAATTTATAGGCCTAATTATTTGTATGTTTAGAGTTTTATAGGCCTAATCTTATTACCACTATAAACCTGACCTAATTTGTAGGCCTAATCATTTCTTTATGATGCAACTTCAGTTTTTATTTTACTACATTCGATATACTAGCATTATGAATAAACAATGTATAAAATTTTATTGTCACGTAAATTAACATAAGTTATTACGTAACTAGTGACATTTTAAAATAACATACGTTATCATGAACATTTTTGATAGGGATTGGGAAGGTTATGCTACTGCATTAATGGTGGCTGACCAGGAATTTTCTTGGATTGTTCAAGGGAAACTGTGCAAAAACCTTGACCTGGTAACTTGCATAGGTAATAAATAAATGTATATCTTTAATTTTTTCTACTTATTTTGGATATGCTTTTTTATTTCATCAGAACTTATGTAATTTAGTAATAAATAAATGTATATCTTTAATTTTTTCTACTTATTTTGGATATGCTTTTTTATTTCATCAGAACTTATGTAATTTAGTAAATCTTTAAAATTTATTTTTCCAAGGAAATTAATAGGTAGCTGTTTTTTTTAAAGGAAAATGCGAAGAAAAGACTGATCATTATAGAACTTCTTTATTTTTATTTAGAAAAATTTGTAAGATCGGAAAGCAGCATTTCATGTAATGGATAATAAATCAAAAGTTGTTGTTTTTTTGGTTTTACGTCTGACTGATCTGCAGTTATTGCTAATGCAGATGATGGATAATGATGATTATGAAAATGAGAGATGAAAAAATGCCAGACCTGACCGGGAATTGAACCCGGGACCTTGAATCGAACGTTTAAATGATTCTTCTTTGTAATCATTCACTGAATAGTGTTGTTTATTAAGTAATTATGATTTTAATTTAATTTTAAAGCTACTGATTGGTACTTTTTAAATTTTGAGGTAACCTATTGAACATTGACAAAGAGGCGTAATAAGACACTTTTTCATAAGAGGCTGTGTTGTGTTGATTTAAATGAAATTTTTTTTAAACCTAGTTGTGGTAGGAATGAACCATTTATTTATCCATTTATTGACATCTTGATATTTTTTATGTCTTTATTTATTTATGATTGTGATATTAGCATATTAATTTTTGTTTTCACTATGAGGAGAAAATTTTTTGGATTGCTATCAAACCAGTAGCAACCCGGATAATGGAAAAAAGAAGCTAATTTCTAAGTAACATACAATAAAATTTAAATTATTAATGTATTTTAAATTAATGTATTGTGGAAGGGTCACGGTAGAGGGGAAAAATTATGTAAACTCTTGAGTGGAGCTATGCTGCAATCAAATCTTGTTACTGACCTAAACCACTAACTTAACAAATATTTTGTAATATGTCATCTGTGCTCATAAGTAACTTTAGTTGTGGGCTCTTCAGTTGCCTGACATCCCCCAACACCAATGCTCCTTATCGAGAGTGCCCTCCACTGCTTCCCCTCAACGAGAAAAAAATCAATGTAGATATTAATTGGACAAACCACACATTGCATTTATGATAGTATCGAACAGGAAATGTATTAATTGAAGACTTATTGTGGAAAACACTGTAAGTGCCACCGAGGTCAATTTTGTTTTTTTTATGTGAAACGATTGTATGTGCCAATGGTATTCCTGCAGTAAACACTGAATGTACTAGACATTATTCTACAGTTTACAGAAAAATCTCAAAGAAGGCAGCACCAGTATGTGCCAGATGAGTTTTTGTGGGTATCACTGAAAGTGCCTGGTCTCAATTCTGCAGGTAGCCATTTTTTTTTTGCATTACAGAAGTGTTGTTGAGGTTATACATTTTTCATGAATAAACATGTGTTATTTTGTAATGTAGGCCTATATGTTCTTTTTATGTACAATATTATATCATGTAATCATTTTTTTTTTAGCTATTTTATAATATTAAAGCTTTTCTTACTTTAAATAATGTTTTATCTCATTTTTATAATATTACCACAAATTAGGTTTAAGTACTGTTTTTAGTTATTTAATACTTGGGGTACTTAAGACATTTCTCACAAAACAATGCACAAGACACATTCAGTGTTTTCGACAAATTATTGGTGGCACTTTATTTGTTCTCTACAAATTTAGATGGTAAAACTAACTTATTTCAGCAGTTTCAAAAAAATACATTATTTTTTTTATCAGAAATTACTTTTCTGATGTATAGTAACCAATCTGTTTTTGTGATTAATTGAAATTATGAAATACAACCAGAGTTATCTTTTTTTTTTTTTTTGCTTTCCTGGGAATTTTTTTTTTGGCATTTACAGTGTTTTCTACAATAAGTCTTTAATCTATTTTTATTGTTATGGTGTTGCTGAATGGTACTTGTGTATTAGAATCAAGATGTCAACCATTTATTTATGTCCATTTATTTATATATAGGCGTTCAATTTTCTCACAAGAAACACCATTATTTATACAAATGCAGATTAGACAATGCTAATTGGGGTAAAACAGTAAAAATTGGTTTAAGAATCATCCGTTTTTTGTTTCTACAATAGCCCGAACTCCTCATTTTTGAATTTTGAAAATTTGTTCTGATCTTCTTGCTCCCCAGGATTTGATATTAGGCATGACATTAGGCATGAGTAAATATAAGTGAAATACATATTGAAAAAGTTTGTGTACTTTGTATTGAATTTAATCCTTTTATTGCATAGTAGTATAGCTATTAACCATACTGCTGTTGTCAGTATGAATAGTAAATTATTGTTATTAAAAATCAATCAAAAGACAACCAATGTTTTAGAAGACTATAAAAAGCATTATTGTCATGTGTTTTAAGTTCAGTTTGTACAACATAAACCTTGTGTAGGTAGTAATAATATTAGGCTATCCTTTATTTGTGTTGAAGACTATTTGCATTGTGTTCTGCTTATAGCAAATCAATATAGTTTTTACTTATGTTGGTCTACACGAAGACTGTTAATGATGGTATCATTTTTATCACGGAATTTAAGTGTAATTTAATATTTCTATCGTAGAAATGTAATTTAAAAATTTATTGAAACTGTGTTCTTTTCATATTGATAACATGTCTTTTTGCCTTCTTGTCGTTTTGTGTGCTAAATCAATTTGATTCCTGTTCATTTAAATTAAAAAAGATTAAATATTTCTCCCAGATTAAGCATTTTCAGAACAAATTTTATTTTTTAAAATATTTAAATTTTAGTGAGTAGTTTGATCCTTAATGATCATTGTTTACAATGCCTTGATCTAAAGTAGAAGACTCTGGTTACCTACATAAAAGTTACAGAAACTTTATATTGCTCAGTAAATAATTATCTTTGCTTAAAAAGATATTTCGCTTATTTTGTTTTTCGATCCACAGAAAATTTGACATCCCAGTTTTCAAAGTAGTCGTGTTTAAACATTTTTCTTGTAAATCAACTGATTTTGGGCTCCTATGAAGTTTAATAATTTGAAGGCCTACATTTTTTATTTTAATGTGTCAGTGGACCATGTCAGGGTGCCCCAATAGCATTACTCATTCCTTATTCTATTCTTTATTTGGTAGTATCATTGTTTACTTTTCGGCTGGGTTCAGGATCTTTGTGTTTGCGTGTTATTTATGAAAGCTTTAAGAACCCTATCACCCTGTGACCATTACAGAATGCCTCACCTAAGCTATGCTCTATCACTGCATTTAATTGCAAGCCTAAGTCAACAGCTTTTTAGTAAATATCATATTATTTTATTGGAGTTAAATTAGCAATATTTTTTGTGTTCAATTTACATTTATTTAAAACAAGTAGGCCTAATATGCATTATATATATGAGCACTTTAGAAAAGAATTTATTTGTTAAGATTTTGCTTTTAATAAAATTATTTTCGCTAACAAATTACTATTCATTATAATAGGCCTACAAGTTTTTCATAGCCACCCAGTGTATAAATTGTTATAATTTTTTGTTCTACCTTGTATTGCAAAATTATTCAGTAAATTATAATTAGGTATTGCAAAAATAAATAAGCTCCTCTTGTAACAAAATTAGGGTTCTACAAAATTAGTTTCACTTTCTCGCAACTCTCTTGCAGTAGAAACGTATTTTTCAGACGTGAAAATATCTGTTCAATTTCCCGAACGTTTCAATTGCACGATACCTACAAGCCAAAAAAGTGTGTTATTCGTGAGAACTAGGATTTCCATTTCGTATCCTTCGCTCGGTGGGGTTTTGAATTAGCATTGATGGTGTGTGTAAAGAAAAGTATTGGTTAAGCCATGTCTGTTAAAGTTAGCACATTTAACCATAAATGTTCATAATATTATCGTATATAATATTCATAGGTAGCCTATACGTTCACCATCACGGCAGTCTCTTTGCATATTATGTTTATCAATGTTGATTCTAAAATGTTTTTTCCTGATATTAATCAGAATTTAGTGGGTATGTTTGGCTATTTTTATATTTATATTATATGGGCGGTAGATTAACTTTTCAAAATCCCAATACATATTGTATCATGTTCAAATCAGATTTGTTTCATATTTTTTGTTTGAGAAGTATGTGTGCGTGCGTGCGCGCGCGCGCGTGTGTGTGTGGACGGATTCACAACTATCGGTTAAGGTTATCTCTAAACAATATTGTAGGGAAATTGGCGAGGCTAGTATATTAACTGTATACTACTTATTTCCACGAAGGTTATAATTGGATTTCGAGGATTCTTACGGTTACGTTCTGTGTAATTACGTGGATACGAGAAAGTAAAACTTGCGCAATTACAATAAGACGTAGCATACCAGTACGGTATACAATTCCTATTACATAATAGAAAATAGGCATATTTTCAAAGTAGCAAGGAAGGATTCATTTAGTGTTAGGCCTGTGCTATAATTATTATTTAGAGTATAATATTCAATTTCAATCATTTTATAATCATCAAGATTTATATATTTTTAATTTACGTACTTTAATCTATTTAATTATGCCTTGACATGTAAGGCTAGCCTTCAGTTGTAGCTAGCATACGTTATAGTTGGAGAGGGGATAGCCCAGCCATGTTGTTTGATTGTTGTTTAGGTGGGGGGGGGGGTTACACGATTGTTTGAAAATGTTTTCAGGGCTATATGTAATAGATTTTAAGTGATAAGGTACATATAAAAATTATAAAAATTGGATTTATGAACAATTTTTCTTTTTGAATTAATTAATTTTAAGAAGTTTCAGTTGGTAGCAAGACTATTGCGAGGAATGTAAATTACTATTCCCACCAAAGAAAATAGTTCCGTATTATATCAAGTTTTATTTCTTTGTTTATAAACTAATAAGATTTCAAAAATAATCGTATTTATTTTTGAAATATTTTGCTTAATTTGTTGTTCTATTACGACGTAATAATCAAATTTAATATTATTAATATAGTTACTGTTGCGTACAACAGAACGCGTAGTAATCTTTGCTTTTCGTTGAGCGTCATGACGCCACCCATTTTGTACATCGTGTTCACCATGCTGATTTCTGAATGTTTTGTTCTGGATTATAATCAGAATTTATTGGGTATGATTGGCTATTTCTATTTTGAAACATTTGTATTTTAAAATTCAAACATTATTTTAGTTATTTGTATAGTAACTGAGATCTAGTTATTCCAATTTATTACGAAAATAGATAGAAAAGTAGAAAGGCGTGAAGCCAATGCTTTTCCTTTGTTACAATGCAACAGAATTTCGATTTCAGTTTTAGTGCAGTCTTAATTCCTTGTGAAATTTGGATAATTGGTAAATTAGTTTAATAATTACTATTATGAGTATGCATTAATTAAATATTGGTTCAGATTTTTAAGATAGTATTATGTGATGCTACTTTTCACTCGTGGCTAAGTAAATTGTTTTAGTACAGTAATGTCCTTACGCAATTATTCGTAAAATATTATTTTCGAATATTTTGTAATTTTCTTTTTTCTTTCAATATCTGTACAATAATAGGGTTGTGCAGTGATAAGTATTTAGGTGTAGAAATAAATGAAAGGATTACTACCCTTTCATTTTAACTTAACCTTGAAACAATTAGGCCTACATTGTACAGATTTTTAATACGTAAACATCTGTGTATCTGCCGCAACATCTTTGATAACTTTTATTTAAATGATAGCCTACATTATTAAAATTAACTTTTTGTTTTAATTTATACTTTAGAATATTTGTTTGGTTTTTTTCTGTTATACCCCCCCCCCCAACCCCAACATAATTTTTCATATTTTGTGGATATTTCGTTTGTAGGTAATCTTACAGTATTTTTAACAAAAAAAAAACGGGAAAATATTTCAAAAAATCATTTATTAATATTTTTCAAGTTATGTTAAACAATTTATGGAAAGTTATTAAATAATTTAATATAATGATGTTAATTTCAATTAATTATTACGTACAGTAACAATACTGAGAAAAATCAATGTATTTACCATACCTGTATTTAACCTTAACTTGAAGAATATTGGTGTTGCTATCTAAACGCAATATGAAAAAGGTTGAATTCAAATAAATGAACAGTTTTTTACAAAAAATTGAAGATATAACATCTAGAAAATTTTTAACAAATTTAGCTTCAATTTTTTAAAATTTGTATACTCTAATGTTAGTGGATCCACTGAACAAAGTAAGTTAAGAAATAAAAACATAGGTGGTAAATGAATAATGTAATTGCAGCTGTAAAATGGTAGTACAAATCACAATAGTTACTTTATACTACAATTTTGTCGGAGCTTTGCTCCTGTCCTTGAAAGCTGAAAGAACGAGTGACTTAGAAGAGATGAGGTGTGTGGGTCAAAAATATTGCCTCTAATACTGTAGTCATCGACATCATTGAAGATAATGTCATGTGACTATTAATGAGAGTGTCACAAACATACTGTAAGAATGTTATTTTATTGGCTAGTATGCTACGCTTGACAATAGAGCTCACCAGGGGTAAACCTTTGTTCTAGGAGTAGTATATTTTGCTGTTTTATAATGAGTTTTGTTTTTACCCTAACAGGTTGTTAGCAATGTCAGGTAGTAATAGGCCTGTTAAAGGGGCTCCCAGGAGAAAGGAGTCTTGCGAAGATGAATCAGAAGGATCTTCTGATTCTAACCAGTCGCCAGTACAGGGGGTTAGTGATGAGCAGGCTACTGGCACTTCGATATCACCAAGGCAACAATCTTTTCATCGATCACGTGCTGCATCTCATTCGGTAACACTAATATCAAAACCATCTGAAGGAGTAGGAAGTTACGTGGGTACAAGTTCCCGTCAGGTTCAAACTTACAGACCCTCAGAAATGATACCTTCACCTGATGAATCTCAAGTCATTCAAGGTTCTCAAGAAGCAACTGGTCACCATAGACGTGCAGCTGTGACTAGACCAATGGCTACAAATACCGACACTATATTTATTGCTGAACCTGATGCCGGTCGATTAATGCTCTACGAAGAAACCACAACAGTGTGTTCTGAAATTTCGGTAGTAGAGGCATTAGAAGATGAAAATATATCTCGCTTACTTGTAGACCTACTCAATTACGTACCATTACCTGTTCTAGATAAAACAATACAATTTGTCACCATGCATGCTCCAAGGCACCTGAGGGTAAGTGTATTGATTCATTATATTAATAATTACTATATTGTATTAACTTGTTTATAATCTACGACAACTGTTCATATTCAGCTTTCAGTTACATTTTAATTGATGTTAGATTAACTTGTTTATAATCTACGACAACTGTTCATATTCAGCTTTCAGTTACATTTTAATTGATGTTAGATTATTCATGAAGTTCTCCCCCCACTTCTACAGCACATTGTACTAGTAAAAATAATGAAAAAATGTTATATAAACATAGGTCCGAAAACGCTTCGTTAGCGAGTTACAGCTAGCGAAAGTTTCGCCTGGATTTCAGTTCACCAGGTGAAATGAGGTCTTCCTGGAATTGTGGTAAGGTAGATTAAGGGGCGAATTCAATCATTTCTTATGGTTTTTGATCTGATAAATTGAATAAAACAGGTCCCAGAACTGTAAGTTAAATAGTTTTTGAGGAAAACCAGTGTCAAATGCAAAAAATGGAGTGAAAATCACATTTTTTCATCTTTGGGCAAGAATAACTTTGTTATTTCACCAAGAAACAGTTAAAAATTTTCAATAAAAAATGTAGAAAATTTTATTCTGAACAAACCGGTGTAAATAAAGTACACAGAAAGCGAATAGTTTTTGAGAAAACCAGTGTCAAATGCAAAAAAATGGAGTGAAAAAAACACATTTTTTCATTTTAGTTTTTCCGGTTAATTTTACTTTGTACTCTTATGAATAAAAACTCATTTAATCAAACATCTATTCGCTTTCTGTGTACTTAATTTACACCGGTTTGTTCAGAATAAAATTTTCTACATGTTTTATTGAAAAATTTTAACTGTTTCTTGGTGAAATAACACAGTTATCCTTGCCCAAAGATGAAAAAATAAGTTTTTCACTCCATTTTTTGCATTTGACACTGGTTTTCTTAAAAACTATTTAACTTACAGATCTGGGACCTGTTTTATTCAATTTATCAGATCAAAAACCATAAGAAATGATTGAATTTGCCCCTTAATCTACCTTACCACAATTCCAGGAAGACCTCATTTCACCTGGTGAACTGAAATCCAGGCGAAACTTTCGCTAGCTGTAACTCGCTAACGAAGCGTTTTCGGACCTATGTTTATATAACATTTTTTCATTATTTTTACTAGTACAATGTGCTGTAGAAGTGGGGGGAGAACTTCATGAATCACCCTGTATATTCTTTGACAAAAAATTGTGTGCTTCCAAAGCTATTAGAAATGTAAATTTGCCTTACTCCAAAATATTAAAGCATTCTGTCCAATTGAATAATTTTTTTTTTCTACTGAATTGTGAAAAATGTTTCTTTCTGGCCAAATTTTTTTTTTTTTTTGGTTTAACGTCCGACTGTTCTGCAATTACTGATAATGCAGACAGTGAAGGATGAAATGATTTTTTGTAATGTATGAAAATATGTTGTGCCTGAATGGGATTCGAACCCATTTAAATGATTAACATTTGAATAGAATTGTTATTATATACAGTTTTAATTTACCCCTCCCTCTTTTGAAGTAATTTCAATGCAATAATTTTATCCGTGTTCTTTGTGATGGGAATCAATTTTATGGTTTTCTAAAGAAATAGTTGAAATGCATTGTGGTTTATAACCTGCAGGAAGTATGTTTTTGAAGAAAATTTGTGTGGTTTGCTAACATGGTAAAAACCAGTTTTCCAAACTAATATTAAGCTTAACCCCATTCCTTAGAGCACGTGGCATGCTTATCTGTATGTACATCATGCTAGCCACGTACCAGTTCACATAACAGTGACTTGTGATGCTATACCAACCATGTTTTTTGGCTGTATTCAGGAAGATGTCAGCTCTGATGGTCCCATGGTGTCTATCTAGGTTTTCGTGCAGCTTACCTTGGTTTGACGACTCCAGTAGCAGAAGGAGTGTTGATGAGCTGGTTTTGTCGTATTTTTTGGTATTAAGAAACAAGTGGATGTATCCAATCAATAGGAAAATAAAGTCTTATGGCGATTATCATCACTTTATACTGCACTTATTCAGCACTTATTTTAAGTTTAGTCATGACCAGTTCAATGAGGTCTTGACTGGTTGATGGTGTCATAAGGAAAATTAATACCAGCTACAGGGAGTGCAGCACTTCGCTCTGCATGTGCAGAGCGTAATACTAAAAATGTGTCCGCCACGTTGAAAAAGATTGCCAGGGAGCGAATGGTAGCCATGTGTGTCCAGTGTAGCTGGCGTGGTGCGTGGCCATGGCTCTGCAGTTTGAAAATTCTCATTTGATTAGCAGGGAAGCAATATTTAAAAGTGGTTACTATACGCCCAGACATGCACGCCACATGCTGAGTGGAATGGCCTTTAAGCTGAACGAGCTCAGAAGTGCATGTATCATGTACCATGTGTCAATCAAAGCTTGATAAATAGCTCAACTTATTAATAAAATTTACAATTTTTCAACAAAAATCAGTGTATCAATTATCACTATAATGTTTTAAGCAAATTTAAAAAATTTTGTCATGATGCCCTACCTAAGCCTTGTCTTGTAAGTAGGTAATGATATGAGGTAATGTACAAATAAAAAATGCCAACTCTGGCCGGGAATCAAACCTGGTACCCCAGTGTAGAAGCTAGTTGTGCTGCCCACTACACCACAGGCCAGCCAAAGGTCTGTATATTAAAATGAAGAACATTTATTTTAATGTTCCTTTTATATATTAGATTTGTAAAGATCGTTGCTGTGGTAAAATGAGTGAATTGTATGTCTAAACCAGTTAGATGTCAGAAGTATGAATTTAACAATGTGAATTTCTGTATGTTGATGTCCTTCTTTACTGTTTACTAATTAATTTTTTGTATTTCAGAAACTTATCTTGATTAGAAAGGAACGAAATCTTGAATTACTTGGAGATACACAAGGTGTTCCACAGCCCCAACCAGTTTCTTTAAGGCGGCCACGGAGTCATGAAAAAGCAGTTCAGGTGCCTGCAGTTGCGTCAGGTTAGTACTATAAATAATTACAATATTTTAAAATTGTGATAATTTCAGTTTCCGTTTAATTCAGATCTGAAGAATATATCAATACCGGTAATAGTTTATTTTTTAGATATTTAATTTATTGTAAAACTGATCATTTGAGAACTGATGAGTTAGAGAAGGAAAGAGACAATGGGAAGTGTTCAGATCACAATAAAACAGATGTAAATGGTAAAATATTAATAAATTTTGTAGTAACTTCAAAATGCTCATTATGTTGACTAATTTCTTAAGGAAATTGAAAATTAAACCACTTGACAGCAATTCAGTAGAATGTTTGATAGACCATGTAGTAGTAGACAACAAAAACTTACATGAGATACTGAACGTTCAAGTGAAGAAAGGCTTAGCTAAAGACAGTGATCAATTACTTTTACCTATTGATCAACAAAGTACCAAAATTACAAAACACAGACAAATTACAAAACATAGAATAGATGGTTCATAGAAACTGAAAAAGATATGAAGGAGTTGATGGTGGATAGAGGACAGTAGTGAATTTTGAAAAAGGTTAAAATATTTAATTTCTAAGGGAAAAAATATGATAAAATTTATCATATTTTTTATCAAATTTTTCATATTTTTAATGAATAATCATTTAAAAGGATTGTTGGATATTTCAAAAATTAAACATCACCTTTCATATAACTGACCTTAGCAGGCTAAGCGGAAATGATAGAAGAAAACTGTTGATTACAATTTTATGTATTAGTACTTGCAAATAATAATTACAATATTAGTATTTATTTTTAATGATTTAATTGATGCAGTTAAATAATTTTGGTTGTAATTCATACAGTACTTGATTGCTGGATGAGATCAAAATGTTGTACCTATCTTATTATTATTTTCAGCTTTTCATAGTTTTTTGAGAAAATGGTTTTGTTACTGGTATTATTATTTGTATTTGACAAAGGCTGAACAAATTTTTGCTGTACAAAATATCGATTAATGTACGTACAAATACTGATGTCAGTAGCTAGGTTTCAGTTGCTGTTGTTGGTTCTGTTCATGTTGGGTGCATCTATTTAAAGGGAAAGTAATTGTATCAGCGAGTGTCATTACAGAATGAAAGTTACTGGAATGTCACGTACATTATGACTGTTTATCTTATGTTTTACCTATCAATGCAGCTATCTACATGCTGTTAGTTTCAGCAGTTTTATTTCCTGTTGCAGTATATCATGTAGGGGTTTTGTTTGTTTTACATCTGACGGCGAATAGAACCCAGGACTCATGGGATAGAAACCAGGTTATACATCATGTAGGAAAAATTGTTAAATTTGAAGGCAGTGCTTATTCCAAATTAACTGTTAAGAAGAACGTGAGCTTATGTGCTATTTTTTTTGCAAAAAAAATATTAGCTTTTAATTTCAGGAAAATTATCTTAAAATGGAACAAGAAATATAATTAGGGTGGTATTAACATGTACCTAAATGCACAGAACAAGTCAGTTTCAACCTGCACATGGTTTTTATATCGAGAGGAGTCGCTCCTACTATTTGGCTTACATTGAACTAATTCAGAGTGTCAGGGTGACTTGCAGTAAATTCTGTTTCATAGCTGAGAGTTTCCTCTGGTTTAATTTGATTCTTTTATGTTATAGTTTCTAGGTTTAACTACATTATCTTTTGTGTAGATTACATTGTAGTATTTTTACATTGTTCTGAACAGTGCCCAATAAAAAAAACTGTCTGAAATAACATGAACATCTATTTCAGACCTTCCAGCATCACCAGCTGAAGTAGTTCATGAGTCATCAATGTCATCATCTCCAGTTTATGTTTCTACTGTAACACAGCAACTGCCGCAATACGAGCAAGCATTAGAAGCTCAACATTTGTTTGACCAACCACATACCAGTAGCAGTTGTGATGATGGTTCTTGGTCAAGTTCACCATCAGCTGCACCAATTTTTGTAGGATTGGCTAGTCATACTCCATCAACAGTTCATATGGTAACTTTTTTATTAGTTCATCTTCATGTGTTTCATTTTGTCTTAATTTTTTCAGAAGCAGTACACTGTGGAAACCTTGTCCTATGGTTCTCTGCATAATTTTGTTCATAAACAGTAACGTGTGTAGTTCTTTTGCTTTATGCTCCCACAAACTGCAGGTATGTTGTGTTTGTTGGGTCAGTGAAAAGATAATGAAAAAGAACCAATTGTGTAAAACTTTAATGAGTAAAACAAATTTAATGGTTGCCTCAAATTTAGTCAGAGGTGTAAATTAGTTTCAACACTGCTCTCATAGTACAATGCAATGGAGCTTGGTATTTTAGAGAATAGGTTGGATGCTGTTGTCTCACTTCTGTACAATGCAGGCTGCTGTGTCTTTGATATTGGTAGGTTTACTTAATTTTTGTTGATTATGATTGCAGACCTCATTGTAATGCATGCAGTGGGAAAGTTAATGTATAAATAAAATGACCCATACAGGTTTTTTTGTAACATGTACTCAGTTTTTTTACCAAATAAAACATTTTTTTAATATGGTTACTCTTCTAGAGTGATTTTTAAATGATTGTAGTATTACAATTATGGTCAGCACAGACTCGTTGCCGTCTGCATTAGCAGCAATTTGCAAAACAGTCGGACGTTAAACAAAAAAAAAAAAACAGACTCGTTGGTTAAGCAGATCTGTTATTATATTACTATATGAGGGACTTTCAATAATTAACAAGACAAGTTGATGTAGAGAAAATGTGACCAATTCATTGACAATGAAAGTTACATTATTTTTCAACAGTCTGCAGGAACATTTGGACACATCCCTCTGTTCTGTGAGATTGCTAATTCCCACAGTGTAGTAGTCTCTACCTTGCTGTTTGAACCATTCATATACTGCTTTGTTGTTGTCAATCTTATTGTTGAGTAAAAAGTCTGAGCAGGCTGAACAAATGAAAATCTGACAGGGCCGGGCTGTAAGGAGAACATGCCAACCTCTTGAGCGTTTCTCTTGTTCTCTGACCAATCTGGGTGCTGTATTTTGCATTGTCATGTAAGAGAATCAAATCTTTGGAGACAGTGATCTTACATTTTCACCTTATTACGGGTCTCACATTCTGTTGAAGCATGTTGGAATAGTACTTACTATTAATGGTACATTGTTCTTCTAAATAGTTATTAAAAAATTGGGCCTTGCATGTACCAGAAGCTGGTCAAAACCACTCTACCAGCTAATGCTTAAGTTTTGATTTTTTTGTGGGTGATGAAAATTAGTGACATCTGTTCTACCAACTTATGTGGGTTACTGGAGCTTAAACAATTTTCCCCATACTGTTTTAACATTCTTGAGTTAATTTCAACTAATTTTGCACTTTGGACAGCCAAAATCTCATCACAGTACACTGCTCTCTGGTGGACACATTTTAAGTGGAACTGACATTTAAAAACGAACGTAAAAGGTTTTGTTTGTAATAATTATGATCTAACAACTGATTAACAGCGTTCCCATGGTTGCCAACTTGACCCTCAAAAATTTTCATTGTCTTGAAAGAATTTTTTCTCTACATTAATTTGTCTTGTTAATTATTGAACATCTGTCTTACATTAACCTGTGTTAACTATACTGATATTATGTGTTTAATTTACTTCAAACTACAGAACTTTCATGACTTTATTTTTCAGCATACGCAAGTTTCAGGGTCCAGCCCATTCAGTGCTGTACCACTATCTGTGGCAGAACCTAGTAAGTTTTTTATTTTCTAGTATTTTGAACAACTGACTTTCATAATTAATTGAGATTAGACTGTCATTATTAATTTAACAGCAGTACCTATCAAAATCAGTAAAAATACCAACAATTTTTGTAATTTGAAAGATGACCAATATGCTAATAGTTCATTTTTATTTTTATTTTGAATGGTATTGTTCTGAGCTATTAACAATTTTTTTATTGTTTTAGCTGGTCTTCTAACATTTATAAAAGTCTACCAGCAGATACATACCTGGTTATGTAAATGTGTAGATTCCTTTGGTTAAGTAATCTTCTTTTCTTTGTTGAACTGTTGAAAATATAAAAGGATTTACTAACTATTGTTACATTCTGTTTGCCTTACAATAAATGTGTATTAGTTTGTTCAAGTCGTTTGAGTTTCCTGGGTTCAATTCCCGGTCAGGTCTGGCATTTTTTCATCACTCATTTTCATTATCATCATTATCCACTATCTGCATTAGCAGAAGTTGCAAAACAGTCAGACGTAAAATAAAATGTGATTTAGTCAAAAAATAAATTCTAGTATTGTAGTTACAAAAAGTTGAGTAGCAGTAACATGTTAACTGATAAATAATTTTCATTTCAGATGTTGGTGAAGGTATGCTCAGACAATCTAGTCATTATCATGATCTGAGTTCATCGTCAGCTGAAGGTCATTTGGAACACTCTGGTTCTATGTATTCTGGTGAGTTTGTAAACATTTGTCTGTGTTACGTTGCTATTAATATGACTGTTCTTAGTTGGAATTTGTTCAGTTCTAATTCTACATTTTAAATTAAAACTAAATAATCCAGTGGTTTCTTACTTTTGTGTGTAAGACCTACTGATATTGTTAGTTCATAAGGCATGTAAGTGTAAGTTTACAATCTGCTACTGAATTGTAATATTTGTGTACTGCAAACTTATAAATTTATTCCTTGAAAAGTTAAGATAGAAATTTTGTCATTATTTGACAAAAAATGCTTTTTCTCATGCCCTTTTTCTAATTGTTTGCTTCATAATGTTTTGGTGCATTGATATTAGTCACCTTACCAAGCAAAATAAGCAAAATGCTTCAGTAAAATTGAAGGGGTCGGCAGAAGAAAGTGCTAACCCACAAAATTTCCAGCATAATTTTTCTTAAATGTTCTGTAAAAATAAAATATTTAGAATGTTTTAAACAGGATGCTACATTTATGATCTTAAGAACCTAGATTAACAGAAAAAACAAATGTTTAACAAAAAATTCCAAAACATGATGTGTAGATTTCAGTAAAGTTATGATTTGACATTGCGTAAAGTTATACTGATGTGGGTTAGCACTCTCTTCTCCCAATCCCTTCAATTGTAAAATCAGTTTGTATATTTTCTTCAGAATATGCTATAACACAGCACTGGTGATTGTGCAGAAGCACCTTGACAAACAGTAGCTACTGAATGAGACAACTTACTGGAACTATTGACTACAAGTAGATGTTTTTTGTAACAGAAGTTTCAACGAGCAATCGTCACACCTCACATGAACTTCATTGGTTACGATATCGCACTGCGCAAATTTAAATGTTAGAAGAAGGCCTTCGTTGCTTTCTTCATAGCATAGACAACACTTATTCGCTGTTACATTGCATCAACATGTCTGTGTTTTAAAGCCCTTTTGATTAAATTTTTATTGAGTAAATCCAGTTTATCAATCCACAATAATTGGTATTTCTGTGTAGTATCGATTTAGAGATATATTTATGTTTTAATTTATTTTACAGACTTTGGATCTTCATCTGCGTATGGTTCCAGTGCATCTTTACCATCTTCTCTTTCCTTTACATCTAGGGGAGTTCAACTAAAAGGCACTGAGAGCATTTTCATCCATCCTTACATGACATCTAGCAGAGAAAGCACTACCGAAATGGTAAAATTTTTATATTGTGTATTTTATGAATGTTGCCACCAATGCACTTTCAGTGTAAGAAGTTGGACAAATAAAATAAGTGATCAAACTCGATAATTGTCTCTATTTTGCAAAAAAAATTTGTTGTGGATTCACTTTTGTTATAATTTATGTCATTGATTCTTTTTGTGTAGCAAAATTTTAGTGCTTTATTTTCACATGATTTATGTGTGATTTTGACCATATAAAAATGTTCATTTTTGTAAATGCTCTTTTAAACACTAGTTGTAATTTGAAAGTTGCATTAATATTGAATTAACAAATTGAGCCCGGGGGCTAGAATCACGGATGCTTCGCTATGCTGACCTGCTGTCGCAGTGAAAGAAGACCATGGCGCCTATAGGTGTCATCCGGCCATGCGAATAATCTAACTTATTTTTTCACCTATTCACCAGCTAAATATAGTACGGTATTATATACGTTTGTTGTCTAGTTTCAATGAATGTGATTATAATAGTACATTTATTATTACATAATGTGCTGTACGTAAGAAATACTGTGCGTAGAAATCGTGAGTTCTCGAAGTAATAGGAATTACTTTTGAGTAATAATTTAAGTATTATTATGTAAAATTATTAATACCTTTTCTTGGTAAAAAGAAGTCACTAGGAAGAGAGAATTACACTGCGCTAGGAAGTCCGAATTGACTAAACTTTAAAATTTGTTTAAAAATTCTCGGCAGTAGGTAACTGAAGACGACCTTCACTGTATTGCTTGTAGGATCAGTCTAAATGCCTGAACATCATTTACAAACACTGCTAGTATGCTGTCAATTGAACAAAAGCTATAGAAATGTTGCAGGGTATATGATGCATATTGCTGTCATTCAGCCCTGGGACAAGACTCTATTTGATGCCTGTAGGCATCATCCGTCCTCAACGTGTTAATCTTGATTTTTAGGTAGTAGATACCTGAGCTGGTAATTGCTGTTTTAAATTTTGCTAAAGCATTAGATCTTAATTTTCTGGGCAGTCACTTCAGAATTTTTACTTGTTAAATACACTTTTTTGTAGTACTGAAAATGCCTGCAAACTTTTTTGTTTTGGTCAACTTAGGATGATGGTAATCATGTGTGGGATACTCCTTTAATTTTTTTGCTCAAGTTGCTAAGTTCTTCTTGGGTGATTCTTACAAAAGGTTCACAGAATCACATTCTTCTCTTTCTTATTTCATCCAATATTTTTAAAAAAATTTTTATTTGGGTGATTCCTTGCTCAATATTGTTCGTCTTAATTTACAGTTTCAGTTTTTGGACTCAGTATTCTTCTTTCTATTGTTCTTTTGCTTTTAATAATTCTTCTCTTTCACCTTTTAATGGTTATAATTCAGTGCTTCTGGTAACATTATTGTTTTATAGTGCCTGATTTTTGTATCCTCGGAGAGACTTTTTATAAATACTCTGCATGTTGATTTGTATGCTGTATCTAACTCTGTCATTATAATCTATAGTTTATTTTTCATTTAGGCATTTTGAATTCCTTTCTCCTAGGTATAAGAACGTTTTAATTTTGTTGATTTCTTTACCTTCTACTTTTATTTTGTTTGGAGTGTCATCTGGTATAAACTATTTTTTTTAGAGGTATGTGGAGTCCTATCTTTGCCACTTGTTTTCATGATTCCTTTATTTTACTCTTGTGCTTCTTCTGCCTATCTCTGCTATTTGAGTTACATCACCGCAAAAGCAAGACCATTCAAGTCTTAATATTATTTTTTTTGTCCTATCTTTATCCTATTATTTTTATCCGTTTTTGTTTCTATTCCTTCTCCATGCAAACTTTATAGTATCTTTTATCTTCTTCAGGTTCCACGTGTGGCTCGCATGTGGGAGACATACCCAACTCAGCATGAGTTACTTGAGGGTGAAGAGGATTCTGATGTAACTTCTCTGGATGATTTTCTTGCAAGACAAAATGAAGCAGGTAAATTTTTTCTTACTAATTTATTGGATATACATTGTTCTGCTATTTGTAAACCCTCTGAAAACCTATCTGTTCTACATAAGACAAAAGTTTGAAGGACAGCCTAGGGAGGAAGTACATTTTCTATTTTTGTACTTCTTTTAAATTTGATTTAGTTCTATGTTGCAAATTGCCTATGTTGTTGGCATTTCAATGTATCATGATGATGCTCAAATGATAAAAGTTTTATTGCTGTACTACTTTTGCTTTTGTTACCTACTTGTGTATTATTAATGTGAATAGCCCAAAGGCTGATTTTGAGCTAAAATCACTACTGGTAGTAATGAGGTGCATTCACAAAAATAGTTACGTTTACTAATATTTATTCTAATTAACAGAGATATTTTGATGTTGGCCACAGTGTTTACACTTTGTAGGCTGTAGGAATAAAGGTTGCCCAATGTTATAATTTTGAACATGTCACGTCTAATGGAACTCAAATTGAAATTTAAGATCTGTGGTGTTATTAATTTCCTGTGGCTGAAAGACCACACCATAATTTATTGTGAGTTGAGGGATGTGTGGTGTCAATACATTTTCTTGTCAAGCAATCACAAAATGTTGTCAGCTGTTTGAAAATGGTCACACCGATATCAAAGTGATAAACGGTAAGCAAGGGTGACAACTGCCATGACAACATATTAGTTAGGCCTATAAATGAATCAAATTTTTTTTTATATTACGAAAATAATTGAATCCAGTTTATAATTTTCTGGACTTCATATCAAAATGGGATGTAGTCAACGGAATTTCTAGTAAATGTTTCAGTAAATAATGTGATTTTATTGTGTTAATTTACAAAGTTTATTATAGTTATTGTTTACTTGAATTTTATTGCTTGCTATTTCCAGGGTTAGCGGAAGCACAAGTGGGATTCCAAGGTCAGGAAGTGTCTGGTCCATTGGAGCTTGTGCCTAAATCTGCTGTTCCTAGAAGACAGACGAGCAGTACACAGACAAGGGTTATTGCTCACCAGAGTCGTCATCATCTTACAGAATCTGCAGCCCATCATTCCCGGACAGACTTGCAAACTAGACCTTCTCTTATGCTAAGGACAGAACTCATTAAGTCCTCAGATTCTAAACCAGAAGTAAAAGCTTCTCTTCATTATTTGTCGGTATGTAAACAATTAGGTATATCTAAATCATATGATTTTAAGAGAATTGTTTAGCTTGATTCTAATGGCATGTCCAGTTTTCTTTATTTTGTTGGAGAATCTCAAAATTAATTTACAAAGAATTTTAACCAGTTTTATTGAATAATGGAATATTTCTGAGATTAATAATTTCTAGATTTCAGTAACAATGAAAGTTACATATTTCTATTTGGAAAAAAATTAGTTTTTAATAGAATTATTTGAAAACTTCTTATCCATTAATCACTGCAATTAGGAAAAATTTCTTTTAGGGGGTAGAACAACTACCTTTACGAGAAGAAACAACCGGGAGGGAAGAGCCACCATCTGCAGAGCTCCAAAGGACATTTTCACTTCCAGATGTGTTAGAAACATCTCCGGTAAGAAATATTTTGTACAATACTATTTTAACTTTAGTATGAGGTGTATCCAAAAAGTAAATACCATTTGGTAATAATAACATAACAAGTACACATTCAGACAAACTGTTTATTGTGAAACAAACAACAATTCGTACACTACCTTTCCACATAGTTTTCGGAGGCACTTGTCATAGCGTGGCACAAGTTTTTATATGCCCATAGAACATTGCTGCCTGTGTTGTCAACCATGTGGTAGCATGTCCTTTGAGCTTGTTTTCGTTGTTGAATTTTTGTCTACCAAGGAACGTATTCAGGTGCAAAAAGAGATGAAAGTCATTGGGGGTGAGTCAGGGCAGTTGGGTGGTTGGCAAAATTGGCTTCAGCCGAAGTCCTGTAAAAGTTGTTGTGTTGCGTTCGCAGTGTGAGGTCTGGCATTTTCATGAATGAAAACAGTACCATTTGTGAGTATCCCTTGGTGCTTATTCTGTAGTGCACAACTCAGTTTCCTAAGCATTTCTCAGTAAACATTGACATTGATTGTTTCATTCCTCAGTAAAAAATCCAGCTATAGAATGCTGTGTTTGATCCCAAAAGCTGTGCACATGATTTTCAACCCATTAAGATTTGCTTGGTTTTGGTCTTTACTGGTGACGAAGTGAATTACTCGTATTTTCTCCATACACCTCACAAATCTGTCGATAAATTTCAACTGGCTTGGAGTTCTTTCCATTCGGGAAATGAATGACAGATTTAATTTTACACGTGGCAGGATTTTCAATCAATGTCACCATTCTAACCAAGCACTATAAAGCGTAAACAACAGACAGCGAACTCAAAGTGATGTCATCTCCTCTTTGACTCAGAGTAACTATGGCGCCTATGCTGAATGGCAATGGCAGCAATGCCAGAGCAATGGATGAAAAGTAACTTACTTTTTGGATATACCTCATATTTGATTGAGCTCAGCCGGAAGGAAAGTCTTGCGTTTAAATCAAGGTTTTGTTTTGGTGATTTTTACATTCACATCACAGTAGTGGGCAAAATTTCATGAGCTATATGGTATTTTGTCTTGGAGAGTAGTTGTAAAAGATGATGTAGACTGGATACAGTTTGCATACTGTCTCGGACTGTATAGAAACTTTACTGATACATTAATGTTGAAACCTTGAATGAGGCATGTAATTTGCTTTGTGTCCACGTAGCATTGTGATCCTTATTGATGATGTGGGGCTTTCAGCTAACTTTTTGGATGAGTACCACTTTTTTCTTTATGTACTGACATACTTGCAATAATATTGAACTTTATTTGTTTTTCTGTCAGCTTCATCACTGCTCACATTAAAAACCATTGGCTACTTCTTTTAGAGCATCATTTTTTATTTCTGTTTTTATATTCTGCTGTTCTTATGATCTACAACCTTGTATGGGAATGGAATCCCTCAATAACGTGCACTGTTGTTTTCTGGGTCCATACTAATTTGCCTGTGCTTATGTAGGACTGATTCATGATAACCAAGCATGAAGAGTATACTAAAGGAGACTGATATCTGCCAGAATACTGCCCATCCCCAAGCTTTGTGCAGCTGTGGGATGAAGGGGAAAGACTAAGTACCAGACTGGTGTTACGTCATAACACTGTACTAATCATCTCATTGCTCTTCGCTGGGCAGTAGGCTGCCTAGTGCGTGACATACGTGGGTGTTGTTTTGACTATTCGCTGTAGACGGCGACACAGAATATATGTAGTTTGGATAGTACCCCTGACTACTACAAACAAAGTACTAGTAAAACGTTACTACTACTACTAACGCAATCTCTCACAGTAGTAGTGACATAATGCATACCTCTCAGCTGCACAAAGCTTGGGGACGGACAGTAGGATTGTTTGACTCACTCTCAAGACGTGTGCTCATTTTTTCATGCTTGAAACAAAAGCAGATGTATGTTTTTAGTGAAATTTTCTAACCACCAGAAAATAATATGTTTTTATGTGTTTTTCCTTTTGAATAAAACATGGGAAACATTGTATTTACTCTTTAAGCTATCTAAAAATAATCTGGTACATCACCACTACAAATTAGAAATAAAAATATACATTTTTGGAACAATCTGGATGCAATGTTTTCTGCTCTTCTGGAAATATAGAGAAGGCGTTAGAGTTTGTCTTCATTGAATTACAATCCTTGCAAAAAAATAAAATTTCTAAACAGCTTTGTGGTTAAATATAATTGTAAGTATGGTTAAATTTTTGCTTCGTTCAGAGTATCTTTATCTTCAGCCATTCTCCATCCAATGCTGGATATAGGCCTCTTTTAATGTCTTCCAAGATTCTCTGACTAGAGCTCATTCAGGCCTCTCTTATATCATTCACCCACCGAACCTACAGTCTTCCAATATCTATCCTGGTTTGAGAGGTCTCCATTTGATCACCTCGTGTACCAATTTGTCTATGCTCTGACCCGTCTCCATTTAACACCCATAATACAAGTTCCATGACATTAGTTACCTTTGTTCTGTTTCAATAAATCTTTTTATGTTAATACAAAGTTGATTATTGAATTACTATTTTAAAGTGAATAAAAATGTAGTGAATGGTAAAGTAAAAATATTATGTTATTTATTTGAAGGATTAATTTTGCTCATTAATAATTTACAGGCTGAAGGTGGAAGAGAAGATCCGGCATGCTTGTATGAAACTGGGGAACGCGTTCCACCTACTCCATCATCTGTTCATTTGGGACATACACCTCAAAGCCAACTAGAACGTACACCTCTGCAGTCACAAGGTATTAAAAATTATAGTAATGTTTGTAAGGAATCTGTTCCTCAACCCTTGCTTTAATCACAATTATTTACTGTTACAGAAATACTATGTAAACCAAAATTTATGTGCAAATGTTTTTAAAATGTTTATTGATGTAGTTGATTTGAAAATTACGTACGTTTGACACCCTGACATGATGTTTATGACACCCATACACACCACTTTCTCTTGCCAATGCAAATAATGAACAATATAACCTAACATTAGTAATAATGTTCTACAACTTTGATTGTATACACTTTTGTCTTAAGTAATTGCAGAACAGTCGGACGTTAAACCAAAAAAAAACTTTTGCCTTAAAATGCATATTAAGGCTGCCATCTTAAAGAAAAACAATTTTTCTACTTGAGTACAGCCTCCCCAAGAATTTAAGCAGACATGGCGAAATGTCAAATTGCAAATTTGTCATGACGAATTTCAAATTTTATAATGTGAATTTGTGCAGTATGCAAGTTAAGAATAAGCTGCTTCAGTGTGCCAGCTTGAGAGAATATTTTTCCATAGCCTCTTTTACTAAATATCTTTGTTTTTTTTATCCAATGATAAACAATCTATTGTATGAGTCATTGTTAATGACATTTTATTGTCTCACTTTACATTTTGTTAGGACTTTTATTATGAATTCACCAGACTTGACATTGATAGCGTAAAATAGCTTTTGACATTTATTTATTTAGCTTATTTGACTAATACTAAATATTACTGCATTAATTAAAATTAATTCAATAATATTTAGTGATTTTCTTGTAAAACTGATATTACAAGTATTACAAGAAATTTATGTTTTCATATATTTTTATAATTGTTTTCTTTATTTTTCAGATGCGAGTGAACGTAGTACTGTCACCAGACACAGCCAAAGAAGCATTCCAGTTATTCATAGAACTTCATCAGATAGTGCCATTTTTTCTGCTCGTCTAGTGGTATATTTTTAATTAAGTTTTATTTGCATGTATCAGACTTTAGACCTCTTTACCAATTTACTGGCTGCTGATTGAATGATTTCTGAAACAGTTTGTTTCAGTTCGCCTTCTTATTAATTTAAAAAAAAATTAAATTTCCAGGGTTAATTGAGCATGGAAACTTGTTTTCTTAAACAATCTTGAATGTAAAACTAGTTGCATCTCTTAGTACTTAATGAACTGCGCAAAAACTGTACAGAGTATTTTGTATACCTGTTCACTATAGGCTAGTAGAAAAAAATACTAACTATAATATGCAAATCACATTTCAATATTGCAAAAAATAAACAGTGAGAAAAATACTATAGTTACTAAAGTTACAAAAATACTATAAGCAATATTTTATTAAGCTCATTTCAACACTGGTTGCACTATTTCACTGCAGTTCCTTTCTGTATCTCTGAATTTGTAGGTTGTTGGGTCCTTAACTCTTTAATGTATAGAGGTTTGGCTCTACTTTATGCAAAAACTAGCAGGCTGTTTTTATAGGTTAGTCTTCTAGTACACAACTTAATGCACATTACCTAGGAAATTTCAAGTAAAATTAATTACTAACTATCAAATAGGACACCATGTACCATGTCTTCTATGTGCTATGTCTTCTCTATGTTCTATTTTTTCTTTTCCTCAGAGCAACCCAATATTTCTTAATCATTTTGCAATGCACTGCCCATCTCTCCTCTTACCAGTTAGAGTTAGTTCATGTCTTCTTTTTTTGGTTTGCTCCTGGAATCCCTAACTCTAGCGTAAATAAATTCCCTGTATTCTTTTTTTGTTGTGTACTATTTCTTGTTGTTTTCTTGTCTTACTCCTGGTTTTATTGTGTTTTTCTATCAGCACACTCATAATTCATCAACAGTAACTGTTTCTTTTATCAGACTTCTGGTCTTGTCATCCATTCCAAACTTCTCCAGCGTATTGATAAGTGCCGCCACTCTTATCAACATATGTTTTTCTTAAAATCAACAAATGTTATTACATGGTTCTTAGCCGTTAAGGTCTGCAACTTGATAATGCCGTTGAGATTAAAAAAAAATTCACTACTGGACCTCTTCTTTCTGAATCCTGCCTGATATTCACCAAGTTCCTGTTCTATTCTGTCTTCAGTTTAGTTTTATACTGATTTAGATTGAATTTTGTAAGCAAGTGTTATTAAAAATAAAGAGATGATACCTATATAGTTGTTTACACTCATCTTCGACCCTTTTGAATGCAGGGGATGTATAAGAGTGTATTTCCATTTCTTGTGGATGCTTTACTTTTCCAGATCTCTTCAAAAAGTGCGACCAGTTTATCTACCTTTTTTTCAGCGTATTTAATAGTTCTGTCTATAGTGTCTTTCCCTGAGGTCTTGTTGTTGCTCTTGAGTCCTTAGATACGAGGGTAGGCTGATAAGTAATGCACACATGCTTGTAGAAGACGAACAAAAAGAAATAGCAAGATGGGGTAAATAACAAATTAAAGTACAAATCTTAACCTACCAAATTATCTATTTATTTTTCAATATAGTCACCGTTAAGCATTACACATTTCTCCCAACGTTTAACAAGTTTTTTCATTCCGTCACTGAAAAATTCTTCCGACTTTCCTCGAACCCAGGACGCAATAGCTGCCTTCACCTCATTGTCCGAGCTGTAATGATTACCCTTAAGGTCTCTCTTCAGTAGAGGAAAAAAATAAAAATCGCAAGGCGCAAGGTCGGGAGAATACGGAGGGTGTAAAATTGGTTGAAACTTCAGGTTTCTCAGAGCCTCTCCAGTTGCACGCGAAGTGTGTGGACGAGCATTGTCGTGTTGCAAAATTATTGGCGCCAGGTTGCCTCTAACACGACAAACTCGACGTCGGAGGTGTTTCAGAGTCTGTATATACTGAGCAGAATTTACCGTTGCCCCTCGTTCCAGATAATCAGTCACATAAACTCGGCGAGCATCCCAAAACACAGTCAAAAGAATTTTTTTTGCGGACGGTTGTGTTTTGAACTTTTTCACAACAGGAGAATGTGGATGACGATATTCAGCGCTCTGCCTTTTTTCTTCGGGATCGTAATGATGAACCCATGACTCGTCCCCCGTCACAATATTCAAAAGAAAGTCGTCTCCTTCGTCACGGTAGCGCTTCAAAAGTTGTTCACAGCATTCCAATCGACGCTGTTTATTCTCGTCTGTCAGACGGCGTGGTACCCATCGTGCACAGATTTTACGGTATCCCAATTGTTCAATAATGAAGCCAACACGTTCCTTAGATATTCCAATTTGGTTTGCGATACGCTGTTGAGTGATTCGCCGGTCATTTTGAATCAAATCATCGATGAGTTTGCGACGATTATCGTCTGAGGCAGTGATTGGTCGTCCACTGCGTGTTTTGTCAACAATTAAGGCTTTTCCAGGTTGGCAATCACGAAATTTTATTACCCAACGATTCACAGTAGACCTATCAACAGTATCGTCACAATAAACAGCCTTTAAACGACGATAAATCTCACTAGGATTCACTTTCTCAGCAGTTAAAAATTCGATAACAGCGCGTTGTTTAATTCTCGTTGACATAGCACCAGAACACGACGCCATACTTCCACTACTCAAAACAAACTGAATGAAAGCAACGCCTTCAAACTGCGCAGGCTTGTAGAGGAGAAATAGTACTTCCACATGCCACCAGGCGCGCTACTGAAGTTTATTTAGTTGTCTTCTACAAGCATGTGTGCATTACTTATCAGCCTACCCTCGTAATTATATTGATTTTAGCCCTATCTGCCGTTTGTTTCTCAGTTTTTGGAAGTTGATTGATTCTTTGGGTCTTTTACAGTTCAATAAGTTTTTAAAGTATTGTGCTAAAAGTTGGCTGTTTGTCTCACCAATGGTAATTCATTAACCTTTATTGTTTTTGAAGCACAGTGTTAGTGGGTAGAATTTAGCAAGTAATTTTTTTTAAAATATCTGTTAGTAGTTGTGTGTGTTAGTTTTTGATGAAGTCGTTTTGTATTTTTACTTAGAAGCTTTTTTTGTGCTTCTCTTTTGTTTCTTCTGTTATTTTACTTTGTATTTTAATTGAGTCTCGGTATGGTGCTTTATTGATGAGTTCCATTTCTTCATTCTTGAGTCTTCTGGATGAACATGTGTTTACACGCATAATTTCACCTGTGGTGTTCTTTCTCTTTGTCTGCATTGTTGTCTGTTCCACTGCTCCTTGTATAGCCCATGAGATGTCCATCATAGCTAGTTGTGATCCATCCTACAATGTCCATCCACTTGTGGCCTTATACCTGATCTGTCCTATTCTTGTATTCCTCCCATATCCATTGGTTCCTGTTTTCTAAACTTCTTAATTTGGGTTTCTGTATTACTCTTAAATTAAAATCTCATATTGATTCTTGTGAGGTAGTGATAAGAATCAAAGCTGGGGTTATTATAATCTACATGGTCTATTTGGAATTCTCCTATTAACTTTTTAGGGGCTTTTCATGTTATTTTAAAACTTGGTACTCACAATATTCAAGCTTGTGAATTATTATATACTGTAGTTTATTAAATAATAGTTGAATTATAAAGCACAAAATTAGGTACAAAACTATATACATATAGAACACAAAAATACAGAAAAAATTACATATGAACTAGTAATATACTTCTGAACTAACTTTAAATACACAGGTGGTAAGCCATGTAGAAAGAAAGCTTGGAATTTTGTTTGATATTATGCAGTTTAAAATATTGAGCGTTTCGTGTTTTGATACTATTGTAATCGCACTACCATACGGAATACAGATTGTTTGTACCTTGTGATCCATAAAATAACCCTGTAAACCTCTTTTTAACAGGGGTTACAGTCCAGTCACAAGCACTTGTACTACACAAACATACAGCAGACAACTTAGTGATATATCACAATTCACTTAGTGTATATTTATTTTTTTTGCTGAAGTTGAAGTGAGAGAGGCTAAGAGAATTCATATATTGTATGATAATGATGATTCATCAGTCTTTTTTCCCTGAGCCAAAGCCCTCCTTGGGTCAATTTCCAGGGCCTTTTACCATTACTCGTCTGCATAATAATATAACACTTCTTACTGTGTCAAACCTGGCATTATCTCATTATGTATTGCATTTTTGGATATTTGTACAGTGGCCAGCAGGTAACCTTTCACATGCCGTTTCATGCATACTACACGTACGGAAAACATCAACTAATATTTCTAACAATCCAGTAGTTTCTCTACATTTTGAATTGAAACTTTAATAATTTATATTTTAACATTAACTGTACATATTGATTTAAATAGTATTATACATATTTAAGTAAATTAATTTTAATGTGTTCACTAATTAGAAAAATAAATGTAAGTTGTTATCATTACTTACGGTTGAATGAATTCATGTCTAATGTTTTAAAAAAAGTAAGAAAACAAAATGAACTGAAAACTAAAACCATACACACTAGAATTGTAACCGCAATATAACACACAATTGATCACAATTTAAATTTATATAATAATGTCAAACGAAAGAATTAACACGTTTGTTTGTTAACACTATGCAATTGCAACCAATGAGTAAAGGTCGGTTCATATCATCATGCACCAATCGTTTCCGTAAGGGACCGATTCCGACACAACATCTGAGCAGACACTCATATCGTCAGACAATAACCGGCACTGGAAGCCAAAGTGTTCAGTAATAGCGTATTGTGAACAGTGGTAAGTTTCTTTTATCATCAAAAGGTCAAAGGTCTAACTACTGAAGATTTGTGTGTGATATCAATTTTATTAGAAGTAGATGACATAGAAAACAATCAACGTAAACGTAAGAGGTTTTCCATACATCAAATATTCAGAACTAGTTAGATTGAGGGAGAGTATTGGACTCTAAAGAACTGATGGATGACTAAGAAAGGTTTTTTCAATTCTTTCGTATGTCTGTTTCAGTTTAATGAGTTATATTTAAAAATAAAACCGCTGATTATTAAACAAGACACTGTTTTTAAAGAAGCAATAAAGCCAAAAGAAAAATTAGCAGTTTCAAAATATCTTCTCACGAAATTCAACTGAACCTGTATGATAGCTCATTCATACTGAGTGTGTTGTATGCGCAGCAATGCGTTTCGACATCTTAGACATGTTCAGCTTCCGGCAAATATTGTCGCCAACAATCCTGTGCTGAGACGGACTGTGGTGCATCGTAACGTCTACGCTTGATGCGTAGCATGTAAATGCTCTCATTTACAAAGCATGAAAAAATATTTGTATTGTAGAAAACAGTCCGTTTCAGAAACGATTAGTGCATGATGATATGAACCGACCTTAACAGTGAAGGCATAACTAGTAGACTGTTCGAAATCACCTCTGATTTGTTTTCTTATTAATGACTATTTTAATTTTGTTTATTGTTTAACTTAAAGTAGTTTACATGTTTATTTTACTATAAATTTATAGTAGACTGTTCTAATCGCCTGTTTGTTATTTTCTTCATTACTCATAATTTTATATGATTTATCTGTAGAGGTTTACATTTATTAAGATATTTATCAGTAATGAACATCTCACAAACAAAAATTTGTACATGTACAAGTGTCCAACGTTGAACATGTGTATATACTCGTAGTTGCAGAGTGTTAACTGGTATAGGTCTATTGTTATTGGGAAGGCATGACATTGTGGGTGGAGTAAGGCACAGGGAGCAATATCATATGTGCAAGATTAGGCGCTGGCTACTGTACATTGAGTTAGTTTTTACTTAGTCAACTCATGTACAATATGTGTTATGTATATGTTAGATGCAGTCTTAAATTTCTTCAGTTTATCTTAAATCATAATAAAAGTGTTTGCTCCAAATCTTTTTAACAAGTTAAAATGTTATCTGATGTTTTCAGCGTGAACTTCAAGCATGGCAAAGTGCTTCATTGCCATCTATTTTACGGCCTTCTTTTTTAAGAAGTACTATTCAGCCACTACAACAAATAACAGAGATTATGACTCAAGATATCCATAGACAGAGTAAGTATTCAGATACGTCTATTATTATTGCTATTATGGATGTTCTAACCAGTGTCTGAACAACTGGTCGGTTTATAAACCAGTTAACCCTTTTAGTGCCAAGGCCTATTTGCATTTTCTACGGCAAAAGTGCCAAGTAGAAATTGTAAGAATTGTAGTGTTTCAGAAAAATAATCATAAAACTCAAACTGTTAAAGCAATTTTGATAATTGTTTTTTTGTTTTCTTAAAAATAAACTGGGGATTTCCCCAACTGTAGTGACATTTCCATTTACTCAATCACGGTGCCACGGGTCTAGTCAAAATTTGGGAATTTAAAAAAAACCATTAACAAAATTTCAGTTTTACATAAAAAAAAAGGATATTTATTTATTTCATTTATTACTCCTCCGAAAGAGCAAAACCCGTGCTTGTGGAGGAGCACTGATAAAAAAGAAAAAGAAAAACAATTAATACCAATATATCTCTTATTATAAAAAAATAAGTTACACAAAAGAGAAAATTATCAAAAAAACATTAAAAACACTTTAGTATAAAAAATAACAAAAAAAGAAACAGACAGAAATACAAATGTTAATAAAACTTATTATAACAAAACTAAAATGTTAATCAAAACTAAAATGTTAATGAATGTTAATACTAACGTCAGCAAAGTTATGAAATAGCATTAATAAAATATGACAAAAAAACCTCTACCCATATAGGTACTTTACATTATTTTAGAGAAAAAAATGAAAACAAAATTTTATCTTAACTACCTCCCTTAAATTTAACTATTTCTTCATACATAATACAACACATAATAAACATAATATTAGCGCACTATGAGAAACAAAAAAATACTATTATAAATATACGAGGGGGTACCCAAAAGAAACCGGAATTATTTTTTAAAACTATTTATTTTTAATTTTTTTACAAAAGAACCTTATCCCCTTCAAAATACTCTCCATTACAACTAATACATTTGTCCCACCGGTGCTTCCACTGTTCAAAACATTTTTTGTACTCCTCTTCAGTGATGGCTGCCAGCTCATCCGTCGTTTTTTTCTTGACATCATCAACGTTGTTAAATCGGAGACCTTTCATGCCCCTTTTCATGCGTGGGAACAAGAAAAAATCACACGGCGCCAGATCGGGTGAGTACGGTGCGTGTGGTAGCAAAACCATGCCGTTTTCCGCCAAAAACTGGGTAACCGAGATTGCCGTGTGTGCAGGCGTGTTGTCGTGGTGGAAAAACCAGTCCCCTGTCTGCCACAAATTAGGTCTTTTACGACGAACGCTGTTTCGTAGTCTTCTTAACACTTAAAGATAAAAAGTCAATGGTCTGTCGTCGGTCTGTTCGTACAATTTCTTTCACTTTCACAACATTTTCGTCTGTTCGGGAAGTCGACGGTCGTCCAGAACGAGGTTTGTTCTCAATCGACATGTCGCCATTTTTAAAGCGCAAAAACCACTCGTACACTTGGGTTTTTCCAATAGCGTCGTCTTTGTAAGCTGTGTTCAACATTACAACTGTTTCCGCGGCGTTTTTACCGAGCAAGAAGCAAAATTTCACAGCCGCACGTTGTTCATTAAAACTTGCCATCATGAAAAACGACACGAGCACAAAACAGCACTAGCGAGAACAATCACTGCACGAGAACAGAACAAGCTAGATCAACGAACAAAATGGCATTGAACTGGCAATGAGTAGCGCTACAAGCAGCCTAGTGGCGGGAATTTGTACTGCACAAGCTCCACCCACAGCAGAGCTATTCCGGATACTTTTGGGTACCCCCTCGTACATACTAGAAGTATGGAAGTATGGAAGAAGGAAGGAGGGCCCCGCACCAGAGGCCCAACATTCCCCATCCTTTATACGTAAAATGAACTACTGCGCATCATGTGATCATGCTTTCTTAACATTGATAGGTAATACACACATTTTTACTATTACTATTATATGTATTACTATATGGTATGTACTATTTTTTTTTTTTGAATGAACGCTGTTTTAAGTATTGGATAAGGTTCGACAATGCCTTAGTTTCCTTTTTTTATTTTTCCTGTTGGAGCAATTTCTTCAATTTTTGAAGAAAATTCTTATCTAATATAAAAGTCACAGAAATTATAATAAAGAGGATGGGTTTTATACAATTTGCTGTGTATTGTTGTGACGAGTAATTTTCTGAGGCTATAACTAAGTAGATACTTAGCACTATGCACTTTAGCGGAATTATAAGTGTTTTATTATATTGTTAATGTTTCAGTTATGTTAATGCTACTTTTTCTCCTAGTTTTTTAAAATTGTTTATCCTGTGTTTTCAGGTATTACTGATGCAGTGGATTCTTCTACACATACCTTTTCAAGCTTGGAATTTCTGGATGAACTGTCCATATCAACAGTTTCAATTGATCCATCTTCTTCTGTAACACTTGATGTAAGCTAACTTTGTTTTACATCTCAACTCTTATGGTATTATGTTGTTGTTGTTTAGGTCATCAGCCAAAAGGCTGGTTTGAACCCGTAGAGGTTTTACTAAGTAAAAACGAGGAGTGAGGTGGTTTACCATTGCCTTCCTCACTGAGTGGAAAAGTACGCTTATCAGCATGCCAGGCCCTCTGAAAAGCACATATTTTCCACTCTGCAAATGACACCTTAACTTCATTCACCACAGGGTCTGGCTGTATAGTGAAATTCATTACTTTCAGAGGAGGTAACTCTGACTAGTGTCTTTAAGACCTCTACCTCTTCTGTTCTTAAATGATTCAGTCATTTAATTGGCTGACCATGTGATAAGAAACAGAACTATTTATTTTAGCCCTGCAACGAACAGATTGAGTGCAAATAATCTGACACTCCACCTTTTTATTATGGGCATGGTATTATGTTATATTACATTAAATGTAATATCAACTAAATTGTTTTACAAACAAATTTCAAGATTACAAAGAATTTTTTTTTGTAATCATGTTAACTTATTTCATACCATATGTATATCTTCTTGCTGGTATATTCTTTTTGTAATCTGTGCATAGTTTACCCAGATTTCCAACAAAAAATGGAAATCGCTCATGGTAAAATGAGCGAGATAAAAGACATTGAACAAAGTGGAAGCATGTTCCTTATTTTGGTACCTGTGGTTCATGAAGCATTGATGTGACTTCACCCTTACTTATTTTATATGTTCCTACCTACTACTACTCCTTTGTAATTGGGCAGGTCCTTTTAGTGTGTGAGAGAGTACATTCTTAACGTTTTTGACAAATAAATTTTGATTGTCTTGTAAAACTATTTACATATATGTAACATTACATTATCAAATTTCAGGATAGGGATTAGGAAAGGGTTATAGAATGCAAAAAGGGGCTTTATGCATTCTAGTGTTACAGCGGATGCCAAATAAGCTTGCCGGTGTAGCTGCGTGAACAGTTCGGATTTAGTCGGTAGATTTCACGTCTTAGTACCGAACTGCCTATTAAATCTCAGGCGCCGTACAAAGTAAATTGTGTATTAGCAATGTTAAAAACATGCAATTGTAAACATTGTGTACAACAGTTAACGGTTTGTTGTCTTGTAAAATGCAATTTCTATTTTATTATTATTGTTGTTGTTTAGGTCATCAGCCAAAAAGCTGGTTTGAACCTGTAGAGGTTTTACTAAGTAAAATGAGGAGTGAGGTGGTTTACAACTGCCTTCCTCATTGAATGGAAAAGTATGCTTATCAGCATGCCAGGCCCTCTGAAAAGCACATACTTTCCACTCTGCAAATGACACCTTCACTTCATTCACCACAGGGTCTGGCTGTATAATAAAATTCATTACTTTCAGAGTAGATAACTCTGATTAGTGTCTTTTACACCTCTACCTCTTCTGTTCTTAAATGATTCAGTCATTTCATTGGCTGACCATGTGATAAGAAACAGAACTATTTATTTTAGCCCTGCAACGAACAGATTGAGAGTAATTAATTTGACTGTCCATCTGTCTGTTATGGGCAGTTATTATTATTATTTAGTTTTAGTTTCATTTTATTATTGACTGATGATGACACACAAACGCACATGTACACGCACGCATGCATGTACACACACACACATACCACACCCAGGAACATACTATATATTTATTATTACTGTACAATTTATATTTAGTCAGATACAAATTGTAAATTATTTACTCACTTACTTTTTATAAAATATTGTCATTAAGCGGCTGAATTCCACTCATATCTTCATTATCTTCTTCACTGGTGTCTGTCAGTTTCATCCTCTCTGTCTGTGCTGTCTACCCCAAGATGGATGATTATTATGCTCTGATGCAGTATCCATAATGTGTTCACTTTCAACATATCTATTTTCAATATCAATCGCATGTTGACACCAAACCAACCATTCTTGAGCTCCTTTAGACGCAATCTTTTCTTCCAGCAAAGCTTGTGCATTATCCAGAGTAAACATTACATTTTTTTGTGCAACATAATCTTTAAGTAAAGCCCAAATTTTTTCAATTAGATTTAAGTCAGGGCGATAAGGTGGCAAGCGTAATACTGTACGTTCATGTTCAGCTAGTAACATGTCTATTTCGAATGTTTTAAATGAGGGTTTGTGCAATGTAATTAATTCATAAAGTTAAGGTTTCACCATACCCAAGCTAAATGGAATACCTTTCTGCATAAGCCAGTCTTGCATAATTTGTTTTTTTAAAAGGTGTTGGTGCTCGGTTACATTGCTTGGTATGATAAGATGCATTATTCATCACTAAACAGAATTGGGAGGTAAATTTGGAATTAATTTTTTAGCCAACCACTTTCTATAATTTGTGAAATTCATCTCATTATGGTAATCACCAGTCTTTTTGTCTGACTGAAAAATAAGAAGAGCATTTGGTATAAACCTTCCAAAAAGACCCGCGTGCACCACAATTAATTGTTTGCCTTTTGAAATAGGAACTTTAAGGCCACTATTGGAACCATCAGTCCAAGCTGACATCTTAATGTGAGTACTGTGTATGTACGTTTCATCAGTATAAATTATTGGTCTACCCTCGTTTCTGTATCGTTGCAAACTTCTTGTAAAATTAATTCGCAATAATCGACTATCGTGTTTTTCCATAAGAATTTTTCTACAGTCCTCAGTTTTTCTCCATCGGAATCCAACTCCCGCACTATTCTTCTTAAAGTTGTTTCACTGCCTTTAAAATTTATGTCTTTAACTAATTTCCTGAGAATTTTATTTATTATCGGTTGTTCGTCATCAGTTTTATGGAAATCGTAAATAGTTCGCCTAACTACACATCTATCGAAATCATCAAGCTTGTATTTTGTTACCGCCCTCCGTCTTGTCTTTCTAGTAGTACTGAATGACGGTTGTTCCCCGATCTCAACTTTTTTTTATTTTGATAAAAACTTTGGAGGGATATCTCTGAAATACCTGCTTCAGCTACTCTCTTTTGTATCTGCTTTATATCTGTGGGCCCATCCATTTCCTTTTCACGTAGGAATGAGGTGGTTGACTATTGCCTTTCTCACTGAGTTGAAAGAGTATGCTTATCAGCATGCCAGGCCTCTGAAAAGCACCCAATTTCCACCCTGCAAATGACACTTCACTTCATTCACGACAGGGTCTGGCTGTATAGTGAAATTCACTACTTTCAGAGGAGATAACTCTGACTAGTGTATTTTATACCTCTACCTCTTCTGTTCTTAAATAGTTCAGTCATAATTGGCTGACTATATGATAAGAAACAGAACTATTTTTTGTAGCCCTGGAACCAACAGATCGAGTGCAATTAATTTAACACTCCACCTGTCCGTTATGGGAAAATAAGAAGTTTATGGATATCATTAGAGCTAATTGGCTGCAGCACATAGTGTGAGGCGAAGGTTTATTTAAAACCATAGATGAGAAGAAAAGAGGACGTCAAGGGATAAATGTTATAGACAAATTAACCCTTGCAATCCAATATCTATTTCACATTCATATCTGCCAACTCATAAATTATCACTCAGTATAATGCTTGTAAACATAGTAGTCACTTAATAAATAGTTTTTTTTTGGTTCTGCTTAGTGATTAACAGTATTATGCTTTATATTTATTATTTAAAATGTTTATTCTGTTAAAATACTAGATTAAAAACTGAAATTTATTTTTCTATGTAATTTTTTAAAATACACTCCTGCATGCATCCTGGTTTCTGAATTTTTATTTTAGCATTTATTAATTTGTGGCGTTAATAATTGATCGGTAGAAAAAATAACTGAAAGTACCCTAATTTATCTATTGGTCTTTGGTTAATAAGAATTTGAAAACCCGGTGTATATTCTGTAAAACATGGTTTGAGGTGTGGTTCATCTGCATTATATAACCTAGAACCATCAGAAGTCACATATTCATCATCTAATAGTAGTTATCGTAATTTACACTGTCATTATCGCTAACACTTTATTGGACATTTAATTCTACAAAATCACTATCATAAAAATTTTCATTGACATTGTTGGAAATATGCTCTGTAGGTGCCATGTTTTTTTACTTGTTAGGAATAAATGCACATTTGGTTATTATAATAATATTAAAACTAACATTGACTCTAGTATTTGATTTGACGGAAATATACATAATCTATCAAAGATTGTAGTAGCTACCTTCAGGAATCTGTTAGTGTCAAACATTAAAAAAACTACTGTTTTTAGTTGATATATTCTTCTCTGACATAGAATCGCAAAGGCTTAAAAGAGAAAAAGCAATAAAGAAATTAAGATGGTGGGAAACAGAACAAGCCATGTGTTAAGAACCAGCCTCTGGGTAGAATGACAATGTGATAATATCAGATCATTCAACAGAATTTTGGGTGATGAGTAAAATTCTTGGGATTTGTTATTCCTTTTTTTGGGCCACTTTCAAACAAGTTTAAGTTTGGTTTGTTGTATAGTATTTTGTTTGTCAGAAGTCTAAACCATACATCTTAGAAAATGCTACTATTTAGGAAACACAGAAACTTCACATCTTTTTTTGTTGAGAATCCTACAGTTTCTGACCATTGTAGGCGTTGTGGAATACATCATTTATAATTCAAACCGAAATTTATAGAACACTGTGATAATGGGATTTGCATTCTTGTTTGTAGATATATTTTAATCGATGTGTGAGGTTGTTCAGATAAAAAAAATGTAAGACTGGTGTGAAAAATAATTAATTTCTATTCCTTGTTCCAAAATAATGCCATAAGAATTCCAATTGAATAGTTTGCTCATTTATGGTTTTTTACTTTCTCTTGCCTATATGAATATATAGGAAGGAAAGTATTGTTTTCATGTTGATTTTAAGAAATCGAGTTTTCACCGGCTCTACATGTTTTCAGAGCCCCTGAACCCAAAAAACATGTTTTTAGCGATTGGTCTGTGTGTGTGTGTGTGTGTGTGTGTGTGTGTGTGTGTGTGAACAGAATATCTCAAAAACGGAACATCTTACGAACTTGAAACTTGAAACTTAAGTTACATACCACTACCGGACCCGACACGAACATTTACATCAAATCGGTCAACCGGAAGTAGAAGTTTATTCGTGTAATTTTACCCTTTTTTGCGATTTTCTCGAAAACTGGTCCTACGGTTTTTTTTAAATCGCCTGGTTTACTAAATTTTTTATGCTCTACAAGATAGGGTAGGCATTTGTGCTGAAATTCTTGGTGAGACTGTTTCCGCGTTAAAAAATTGTTTTTTTAAAGATTGCGGCTCTAATATGCATTTCAGCTCAAAAATGCATATAATAAAAGTTGTAGAAAATTTTAAATTCTACAACTTTTATTTCAGACATTTTTTGTATAACGCTTAGTTTAGCGGTAATTAGCGATTTTCTGTTTTTTCTCACGAAAACGTGTGAAAAATCAATTTTTTTAAGATTTCGGCCTTAGTTTATATAATTTTACGACAAATATAAACATTTTACAACAAAAGTTTATATAATCAAATTTATAGAAAATTAAAAGATGTACAATTTTTATTTGAAGCATTTTTCTCTACAGAGCCTAGGTTAGTGTGAAAGAGTGTTTATCCGTATTTTTAAGCCACACTGAGGTAGATTTCCATTTTGCGTCTCACTCATGATTAAAATTAGGTTATGTTTATTGAGGTTAGTTTTTTGTTTATTTCTAATGTTTGGTATATTGTTAATTATTTGCATTGACAAGAGAAAGTTGTGTGAGTGTTTCACACCAGATTTTTTTTTATTATCTTATCAGATAAAAAAAATTAAATGTAGTTATTTGAACATAAACAAAATTAACGATGTGATTGTTTTGAAATTTCACCATTAAATACCTATTTTTAAAGATGTAGGCTAAATTTAAAAAGTTAATAAAGATGAGTGTTTTTACATTTTTCAGCCTTCAGATTCATTTATACAATCACACTTGCCATCTGCTGTTTTGCCTTTATCTCGACAGCCAGTTATTGGAGAAGTATTTGAAAATAGATCAATTGTAAGAGATTCGATTAGGCATGGTAAGTTGATTTATTATTTCTGTATCCTTTGGTATATCTTTTTGTATGTGACTGTCAACCCTTCTGCTACAGTGTGTTTTTCATCGTATTGTGAATGTTCAAACATCAAAACATGCTCCCAAATAAATTCATTTATCTAAGGCCATTACTGATAGAAAATTGTCAAAAAATTACAGGCATTTTATAAAACATGTAAGGTTATTTTTATTATAAAAACATGAAATCGGTTACGTTTTTTGCTAGCTACAGCAGGTGAAACACTTTGGCGTATAAAAATTTGTAGGTTACTTTATATTTTTGGCTGTGACGTGCTGAAATTTAAGTTCATCATAAAATTAAAGGTTGAAATTTGCAAAATTTTTCCAAAATTTTGTATATTTTTATAAAAAGATTGTAACGAAAAAATATTTTGATTCAAGTTATTTACTAGTTTTTGAAGTGGTCAACAAAAAAAACACTTAATGCTACGGCACCACTATTAAATGTTTTAATGAATGAACGCAGAGCAGTGAAGAGTTGTACTTACATAGAATGCAACGCACAAAGTGGGAACAGAATCTGTGATATTCGAATAGTGTTGCATTGTCGAATTCCTGCCATTTGCCACCCTCTTGTTTACAATACATATGTGAATAGTATTGACATTGAACTCATATAAGTTACAAATACACATGCAAAATCATGTAGTAGTGGTAAAAGGATAGGGTTTGTAATAGGCCATGAAAAAGGTCGTGAGAGATTTGGCAAAGAAAGATAATGTTTACTCTCAGAATTTCCACATACCACGCCAACGATTGCATGTAGGAAGAAAAGGTTTGATTTCAGAGCTTTTTGATTTAGTAGGTAGTTCTACCAACTTTATAGATGAAATATTTCCTAATTTACATTGTCTTGAAGATAGGACAACTTAAAAAGTAACTTGGTAACTTAACCATCGTTTCTACCTTGCTATCTATACATTTGCATTGTGTTTTATGTTAAATTATAGAGCCATTCAAGGCATGTAATTTGATATATGAACCGAACAAATCGCTTCATAAATATGTTTGATATTGGCTTTTAAAGCTGGTAACTACCAGGGTAACTGAGATTGCCTTTTATATCTGAAGGGTTAAACACAGATTAGGTTGTTTACTTTCTTCCAAATATTTCTAGGATTAACCATTAATTTTTCAAAGATTTGTCAATTAAGTCGCTTGAAGCTAATGGATATTAGGTCATCTCAGGGTTGTAGATAAAAATTTTTTTTGGGGGTTGTCGGTTTTGTCATAATGTACTAATACCTGTATTTCCTGAAAGTGCTTAAAAAATAATACCCTTCATTTTTTCAAAGGAGATTTCAACTTATAATTTGTACCCAGTATTTTTTCCCCTCTTATAGGGGCAATTTTAGACCACACAAGGTAACTTAAGATGTTTTTGGAGCTTACTTTCTCAGCATTCGCTCACTCTAAACGTTTCTCCTTTCTTCTGTCCACCCAATGTTCTGTTTTTACTCTTCATGGAACCCCTGAAGTCCGTAATTAGTTGTCTGAATTTGTTTCGCTTCATTAAGTTTTCTTGGTTTATTCCAGTTTTTTCAGTATCCTTTCTGACTTCTATAAACCATTTATCCGACACCTTAGGTCTACTGTTTAGCGTCTAAAAAATTTGTTTTGTGAATTAGTGGTCATCCATGCCCTGTTGTACCTTACCGACCATCCCTGGCTGAAGCTTTTGACAGTTTTGATTGCTTGAAACTCTTTTTAGTGCAGATCGAGCCCTTTCCATTTAATTACACATAAAATTACAGCTGTTGTACGAAACATTAGTTATGTGATACTACAAACCGCAAAAAAGTCTCGTTAATCTACAAGAAGCTATAAATTAATAACTACTCTACGTAGCAAGGGCAATTTAAATACAATTTTTTACAGGGAATTGCAAATGTCTGTAGAACTAAGCATTGGACAAAAAAACTTCATGTGCAAAAGTTGTATTGTCAATTGTCGTGAAATTTATAGTATGTGCATTTTAAAAGAGTAATTTTAGAACAAACGGATGTTGATGTGAGTTTTCACTTGAGATTAGAAGTTGCTGTTGAGTTAATAAAAAAAAAATGTTAATATTATAAAAGTTGTAGTAGTTTTAGTTCACTAGTTTTATTCTGTGGATTTATGCTTTTAAATGCACCCTCTAGGCTTAATCTTGTAATAACTTTCTTTATGTGAAATCCAGGAATTAATGTGTTCTCCATGAATTTTCTCACTTATTTTTCCCAGTGCTTAATTGTTTAAATTTATAATTTCTTATTTTGTTTAGATAGCTGCAGCAGTCAATATCATTTCATTGTTTTTAAATTTAATTTTTCCATTTCACAAATAAAAACAAAAGATCTTAAATGCACAAATTTAAATGTAAGGTTAAAGTGATTTTGACTGCTGTTGCCATCAATACAAAATCTGAAAAAGGATGAATTTAATTAACTAAAACATTGGATCTAGATGATGCCTTAAAGTGTATTAGTGATTGTCTACCAAATGGTGGATGACGACATGATAGTATTTATTTGTTTTTATACCTTTTATTCAAACTATGGCAAATTGGCATAACACGTTTTGACAACTTTTTCATTTTTTCATCTACAAAATTCTTCCAAGATAAACATCTTTGGGAAATTGAAGAAACCTTCAATTTCCCAAAGCGACGAAACCTGAAAAGGCATGGTTAGTACTATTAAGATGATGGACTATAGTCTCCAACTAGAGAAGAGACAAAAGAACTGTCACTGTGAACGAGTCACGGTTACTTATAATTCATGGTGACCACAGTTATTGAGATAGGCGAGTAACCGTTCCCCAGTCACTGTTACATAGATCGCTTACTCTTCTGTCACTCGAAGACAGGATGACATGGCGAATGTTCACCGTACTATTCTACAATATAGCACAGCCTCTCATTCCCCAGTCACTGTTACAAAGATAGCTTACTTATTCTCTGTTCACTGTTTAAGGTAGGACGACACGGTGACCGTCTACAGTTCTTTCAATCACTTTTACAAAAATCAGTTTCTCATTCGCTGTTCACTGTTACTTTTAAGAGAGAACGAATTCTTTACCTTAGGAACTAGTGAACAAATTCACTCGATCATTCACTGTTCACAGTGTTAATAGACAAAACGACATATTATGGTTACTCTTCTTCAAGGCCCCTATGATAGCTACGTAAGATATGTTAGTCTGTTTACTAGGCTTAGTGCTCTCCTTGTCGCCTCTCCTTTGATAACCGGCACGTCTATCTAATTTTTACGCACTCTTCTCTCTCTCTCTCTCTCTCTCTCTCTCTCTTCCTCTCTCAGTCTCTTCCCCTTGTTATGTTTTTCATCTACTAGACTAAACAAAACAAGGGTAGTTCCTTTACATCTCTGATTGCGGTAACACAATTACATTACAGTATTATTTTTATTGCACGCCGCGTTCTACCTTGCTATTTTATTTATAATGTGCGTTGTTATTTTTCAGTTGTAAATATTGTTTCTTGTACTTTCTCTTTTTATACAAAATGTTATTTTTATTACTAATTTAGGATACCTTGTGTTAATTAGTTTTAGGCTAACTTTTTATTTTAGTTATATGTTATGTAGCCCATTTTTTTAATTTATCAAAACTTCATTTATCATAAAATAACAACTGAAAACATTATTATTGTTTCATGATAACAAATGAAAAATGTACTAAGAAAATACAAAGTTATTGCTAAATCACAAGTAACTATTAAAAGTAACGGTGAACGCAAAATCACTGTCACCGTGATCACAGTGACTGGTTGAAACAGTGAATGCTCTTCACTATCTCCAACCGTATGTTAATAACTGTGACTGTTGATTTTGTGACATGCTTTGTATTGATGAAAAATTATACAGTGTGGAAATTTTCCTGGGGGATTTTATCTTTGAAGCCCATAAACCAATGACATCTGAAATGTAACCTTTAATTAATATTTTGTAAATATCAGGTGGTTTGGTTTTTTCACTGTAAAGAAATGAATAACTGAACAAACTTCTTGGATGTAAACTGACAGAAGAGCAGTCTTTATGACAAGTGTCTCTCTGGATTGAGTATTCCTACTGAAGCCTATGAAGCGTACGGTGGCTCCTTAGATGCTGAACAAAACAGGTTTTCTCCCACCCTTTGATGAATAACACAAGAGCAGTAGTAGTGGCAGTGGACGTGAAACAGATGTTACTTTCTAAACTTAGCTTGTAAATAAGACAGATAAGATTGGTATTGGTCTTAGGCTTTGATAAGTTGTGACGATGAGTTGAAATTTTACAGTCGGAGTACTTTCACACTGAATACTAAAGGTCAACATAGCTTGTCATACCTTCTACTTTCTTGACATTAGTATAGAGTATAGCATTTGGTTCCTTGATTTCAGGTGGACAAGATACATCGTTTGTTCCACAGTCTCTTCCAGAAGGCAGTAGTGAACAAACAGAATCTGTGAGTCAGAGCAGAACTTTGCCAACAAATGAGATTGAAGTTGTTTTACAGAGGGTATGTATGAATTTTGTCTTAAGGTAATTACTGTTCATCACAATAGCTGATGTAATTACCAATAGCCCTTTTAATGACTGCTTTTACTCGTGTAGTAAGTTGATGATGCTTTGAATTTAAATTTTCTTGTATAATGAACCCAGTATCAAGTATTGTTTTCTTTTTCTCATTTGCCTGTCCTCTAATTCTTGTATGCTAAACTTTCATAATTGCATCTGGGAGACTCTATTTTTGCGAACAATAAATCTTAAAGTCTTAAAATTTTCCTATACAACAAATACATTTTTCCTCATGTATAATACAAAATCTGTATTAGTAATGTATTTCTTCTGTTTCACCATTTCTTTTTCTGTGAGTTGTTTTTAAGTTTGAAAAATCTGGGCCGAAACACATATATGACTGTCTCTTGCCAGTGTAAATAATGAACAATATAACCTATGTTTAATTGTGAGAAAAACATAAACTAATTAATTTTAAATGTTGCAAAATAAAAATCAACCTCTGTTATATTGAAAATCAGTAACTGCCTCTAAACTAGGCTCTTTAGAGAAACATGTTTAAAATAAAAGTTTTTTTTTTAATTTTCTATAACTCTGACTATACACTTATCTCTTACAATGCATACTAAGACCACAATCTTAAAAATTCCCATTTTTTGCCGCTTTTGATAAAAACAACAGCAGAAAATCACTAATTTCCGGTAAACTAAGCATTGTACAAAAAAAGTTTGAAATAAATATTTTAGATTTTTTTATTTTCTATTACTAATTATAAATATTTTTATCATAAAATGTATACCAAGGTAACAATCTTAAAACAACCCCATTTATATTTACAGAATTTTATGAAGAAAAAAAATCACTAATTGCCGCTAAACTAAGGGTTGTACAAAACATTGTTTAAATTAAAGTTTTAGGCTTTTTAATGTTTTGCAACTTTGATTATAGACTTTTGCTCTGAAATGCATATTAACCCTTACACCGAAATGCCCAATATCACTCATTCGTCATCATCTTTCTTTAAACTCAATTATCTCTGTAACTATTCATTATTTTCTAACGGGTTTAGTTTTATTAGATACTTTTTTCTTCTTTCATTTGATGTATCTTGCATATTTGTACGATGAAAATTAACGACGTGGTGTTACGCGAAAAAAAAAATTTATTTTTTGAACAGCCAGTACTAAAATTTGAACGTTTTTATCCATAACTTTTCAACAAAAAAACGTATTTGTTGGGGAATGACATCATCAGTTAGCTTGAAATGTAACAATCGAAATCAATAAATTTAAAGTGCCGGCGACAAATTTTATGAACCTAAAATCGAACAAAGAAGGTTACCACTACCCATCTCGTCTATCCCTCAGTTAAACCTTACAACTAGCGTCAAAGTAAATGATAACATATTTTGAATTATGCTATCCTGTTTAGAAAAGGATAATACACAAAGCAACATGCGTAAAAGAGATAGAACTTGCATAGAAGAAGAGTAAATAAAAATTGAAAAGACACCACATTATTTTGAGATTTTTTCGCAATTTTTTTATCCAGCACGTTACTTTGTTGAACAAAAAGTGTTTTTTTTTTTTTTTTTTTTTTTGTTTAACGTCCGACTGTTCTGCAATTACTGCTAATGCAGACGGTGAAGGTTGAAATGATTATTTTGTAACGTATGAAAAGATGCCGTGCCTGAATGGGATTCGAACCCAAGACCGCATGATGAGAGGCGAGCACGTTACCAACTGCGCCAATGCGACCGGCGAACAAAAAGTGTGGTATCTTTTGAATGCATCTATTAATTTGCAATATCTAAACGTTGTTTTTTTGCAATGAATTGCTTTATTTATGTTTATATAGCTAAACATAGGTTTTTGTATTTTTTACTGATTTGTGACAATTTTTCGTACGTAAAGTGATATTACTAAAAGAAAATATTTTTTCTTAAATTTCAATTTTTATTCTGGTCGTAAATGAAAACAGAAAAATTTGGTTTAAACGTTGTTCTAATAACAAATTTTTTATAAATAAATAGTATTTTTTGAAATTTTTAGAAATGAAACTGAATGAAATAAAAGAGTTTTTATTAGGCGTAAAATGACTGTCTGCGTGATCGTCAAAAATCTCCGTTCTCGTCGGGTTAAGACTGCAAGCTTTGAAAAAACCATTTTTTTCTATGACAGCACAGCCTCCCCAAGAGTTTAAGCAGACATGCTGTTTACTTACACGTCTTGTAGAGCATAAAAATGTTGAAAACAAGGTGATTTAAAAAAAATTGTGTAAGCCATTTTTGAGAAATCGCAAAAAAGTGAAAAATTCCACAAATAAACTACTACTTCCTCTTGGATTGAACAAATTACTTCCTCCATGTTGGGTCCTCTTATGGTACGAAACTAAAGTTCCAAGTTTCAAGTTCATATTATATTCTTTTCTTAAGATATTTTGTTCACGCACGCCACACACACACACACACACGCACACACACACACACACACACACACACACACACACACACACACACACACACACACACACACACACACACGCACGCCCGCCCCGCCCGCCCGCACCGCCCGTCACACACACATAGACCTATCGTTAAATACATGTTTTTGGGTTCAGGAGGCCTGAAAATGTGAACATCCAGTGAAAACTTGATTTTGAAAAATCTACATAAATACTTGGCACACCTAAAAGATGTTCATTTTAATTTTTGTGTTCCTATTTGTTAATTTTATAAATAATTTAGGTATTCCACAACTACTAAGATTCTATAACTTTATCAAATCTTTTCTCTCCAACAATGAACTTGTGAGGTAAAACACAATTAACATCATTACCAGTCAGAACTGAGCGCTTTGTTTTGCGTTCATTTACTATGAGATCAACACTTCTTCCTTGTCATTCCACTTCTTTGCATATCACTTTTAAGAAGATATCTCTTGCTATTATTACGTTATCGTCGGCATAAGTTCAGATCTGTTAGGATTTGAATAAATATGTTTCCATTAGCTTCCACCTCTGTGATTACCTTATGCAAGAAAAAGATTGAACAAAATAGATAATAGACTATCTCTGCTTGACACCTGACTGAAGTGCAAAATATGAACTAATCTGCTTCTATACGTTCACGTTCACTCGTTTCACATTGTGGTGATTGCCATAAGTCGTATTAGTTTAAATGAAATTCCATATCTCTGCAGTATTCTGTACCATGAAACCTGTTAATGCTATCAAAAGCATTTGTTTCTTTAGGTTAATATTAAAGCATGTTCTGTTAGGTACAAGAATAACAAAAATACGTTATTGGAATTTTAATGTAATGTTGTTGTTTAGGTCATCAGCCGAAAGGCTGGTTTGAACCTGTAGAGGTTTTACTAAGTAAAACGAGGAGTGAGGTGGTTTACCGATACCTTCCTCACTGAATGGAAAAGTACATTAAACAGCATGACGGGCCCCCTGTAAAGCACACATTTTCCACTCTGCAAATGACACCTTCATTTCATTCACCACAGGAACTGGCTGTATAATGAAATTCATTACTTTCAGAGGAGATAACTTTGATTAGTGTCTTTTACACCTCTACCTCTTCTGTTCTTAAATGGTTCAGTCATTTAATTGGCTGACCATGTGATAAGAAACAGAAATATTTATTTTAGCCCTGCAACGAACAGATTGAGTGTAAATAATTTAACCTCCACCTGTCTGTTATGGGCAGAATGTAAAATAGAAGACGTAATTTAAGTCCAAAGATATAAATAAAAATATTTAAATAAAATAATTATAAAATATAAAGAGAGACTCTACAAAAGTATATGTCAAGATTTAATAAAATCTTAACTTGAAAAAAAAACAAATTTTGTTAATTCAAGCTGAAATATTTTTTAAAATACCCAAAAATGTATAAATAAAGCTTTTAAAACGTGATTTATCTTTTTAAGAGATACAATGTGACTTATCCATGTTGCAAACTTTCAGTATAATTGTGCGAGTAATTAGTCATACAAAGGAGATCTGACTGGCAGTCTGGTGGTTAAATATTGATAGAATGTTGTATTGCAGGTTTTTTAAAAATCGTGGTGAGGTATAACAAGTATAGATATGTGAGTCACAAGTTTGCCTTGTTTTTAACAAGGGGTAAAAGAGGAAAGCATCAGTGTGCATGCGTGTCTGTTTTGGTGTCAGTTCAACCAACACAACAATGTATACTACACCCAGAGCATATACAGTATATCCTGTAACCTTTTGTCAGTTAATTGTACGAATATAACTGTTTGTTACTGTAAACAGAAGGGTTGGTTTCTTGAATACATGGTCGGACTATTCACAGTGCTCAACAAAATCTAATTTGCAACGTAATAAAATGTTGTGAAATTGAAGCTAAACAAAAATGTCAGTTAACAAAAGCCATGAGCAAGCGGCTAACTATTGTGATGTTTCTCTTTCCACAATTTGAAATATAAAGAAAGAAATTAAAGATATAAAAAAGCAATTCTTTTTCAACAGTTATGTTGACACCTGGTAAAAAAGTAAACGGTTCGGTAGTTACTAGAGAAATGGATAGTAAAGACAACGGGGATAGCGAAGTAAAGAAGGCGATTCACTTCTAGAAGATTTTGTTCCAATTGAATGAGGTAGCTGGTAATTACAGTAAATCAAATATTTTTGTCATGTAATTAAGCAACAGGCTATATTACAAGTCAGATTTTTTCTTGTAAGTTTTAAGAAGAAAACATTTTCTTCGCAATAAATCACAGGTTACAAAATGTATGTATAGTAACTGCATGGTATTGAAATGCTGTGTCTCACTGTTGAGGTTGGCAGCACTGTCAAATTTTCACTGCTCTTCCTCACAAAAGGCATTCTTGTGACTGCAGTGTCTATACTGTTGTGACTTTTTAGTGTTTGTAAACTTATTTTTCATTCTCTTTATGTTAAACTACTTATGAAATATGATGAAATCATGTTAGTTGTTCAGTGGTCATTGTAGAAAGTAAGTCTAAGCATATTTTCTTGTTTACAGGTAAATTATGATGTCACTCATCAGGAAATTGATACAGCACAACCTGAAGAAGCCAGTTCAGTTAGTGTATCTACTGCTGATAATAATCGTGCCATGATGGAGTCCCCTAGTACATCTTCAGGAACTCCATTTCCAGTTGAACTATATTATCGTTTCAGAAGCGTTTCTGAGGAAGTACACTCTAGTTCCGTACTTGTTACGCCTTCAGATATTGATACACAATCAGGAGGCACATATAGTATACCACCTGAGGAAGCGAACTTCCTTCCTGATAATATAAGTACTATTGAGATTATTCCAAGGAGACAAAGTGTTACTATCAATGATGAAGAATTATTTGCAGTTGGTGATAGTTCTGGTATGACTTCTATAAGAGGTGCTAGAGTAAGACATATGTCTATATTTGGTGAAGGAGCTGCAGGCTTTGACCAAGGGGTTGGAACCCATCTGTCTCGACGTGCTAGTCGTACATCAAGTGTTGGAGAAAAATCAGATGAGCGGCGTTTACGTAGAGAAATATTACATCAAACTGTAGCGGAATTAGAACATCTAGAAAGGCTAAGCCTAGAGTCACCCATAACATCTGAATCGCTTCGTAAGATGCAAGATGTTGGAGGTGAAAAGAGTAAATCTGGTGAAGAGGCTAAAACTGCAGGCCATGACCAAGGAGTAGAACTTGGTTCATATACGCAAAAAATTAATATTGCCACTACTAGACGAGAGCTTTTCCATGCTCGTAGAAAATTGCTCCAATCCATGGCTGAGTTTGTTAATTTAGTAGACACTGGGGTGCCGACAATTGAACATTATCAATCAGCCCGTGGAGCACTAGAAGATGTAGATCGTGCGACGAGCGATGAACAAGAGATGTTTATTAGTGTTGATACCACTGGATCAACTGGTGTTTACCGGCATATTGATTTTCAGCAACCACTTAAGGAAGCATATGGGTATTTTTTGGAGGAATCAAGAGATGATACGTTAGCTGGATTTGTTGGAGAGTCATATAATGATAACAATGTTCTAATGTTCATTCAAGACCACAATGATTCGATAGCTATATATCTGCATGATAGACTGAAAGCAATCATTGTACTTAATAATACTGAGATACATCTACGAACCATCTCTACCATTAATAATGGCAGTGTTATTAAATTCTTGAAAGAAAATATCAGAATAATCATCCATGCGTTTAAGCATAGAATAAGTGTAAGTATAAAATAGACAGTTTAGCGATAAATTTCTATTCTGTATAAAATTATGTTTTATTTTCATTTCCCTTGACAGAATGATTGTCTCATCCTAAATAAGGCTTATAAAATTTTTCAATTGTCTCATTTGTCAAAGAGAAAACTGACTACTGTAGTTGCCTCTACGGTGTAACATAAGAGAGTAGTGAATTTTTTGAGATTCCAGAGTTTGAAAAATTATAAAAATGTTAGTTTTTTGACTGTTTTTACACTTAACCCTTTGACTACCCATGTCCAATACATTGGACGCAGGTATTCAGGCCATGCGTAATCTGTACCCTCGCTCAATCTATCTGACGCCAACAAAACACGCATTTACAGCATTATTTTCGATATGTTATGGTCTGTATTTAGTCTTTCCGATTCGTAAAAGACGTAGTTTCACATACTGTTTGTAGATATCGCTGATTGTTTGTTTCTTTGGTTTCATTTCATAAAATATCACAGCTGATAAGCTGCATGCCAAAGCGTCTTTCTTCATGACCAAGAGTATTGTTTGTTGTGCAGTTTAGATCCCTCATTTATTTTGTGATATATGAGTATTATTTAGTGTGTGCGTGATTGTTTTACTAGTTAGAATGAGTAAAAGAAGTGTTTTTAATGCGGAAGAGGATGCTGACAAGTTTATGACGTTTTGATGCGTAGTGAACTTAGTGAGTTTGACAACATTTCTGATGTTTACGACAAATTTTTGGGTGATAATTCAGATAGGGATTCAGATTTTATTTTGTTACCTACTAATTATTTCTTTGTGTATTTTATTAGTGTAGTAATTTTGTTAGGCAATATTTTCTGAGTTGTTTCAAATACTAAAGTTTTTTAAAAGATACATGTGCGTAATGAATTTTCATGTTGTGTCGCAAAATACATAAAAAATTGTAAAAATTTTATTTGTTGAAGGACATTATTGAAACCTAGCAGTCTTTTACAAAATTAATTGCTCTTTTAGGTGATCTATCTTATTTAGCAAAAAGTTTATAGACTATCTAAATAGGTTTAAATTTTGATTTAGGTTTTAGATTTTTATTATTTTTGTGACTTAAGTTCTGAAAAATTGTTGACATCTTCCTCTTGGACATAATTTAATAGAAAAATTATTTTAAATGTCATTTACAGAGTAAAAAAAACTTGTTAGTGTAGGACTTGTCATTTTTAAGTTATTGTCATTTAAAGAGACCATTACCACCTACACGAAAATGCCTATGTACTGAGAAAAGTGTTTCATTTTAAATTTATTTTTTTTGTTGGGTAGTCAAAGGGTTAAAAGAATGTTTTTTCAGTTACATACTTGAAACAATAATTACATAAAACATAAATTAACAGTTGAAATACTTGTTCTTGTTGAATAAAATAAAAGTACTGTTTATCATACTAAGGAAACAAAAACATCCAGTACAGTGAATGTTCATTTTTTCTGTGTTCTATATTACTATGTATGTTTCGATACTTGATACTGACGATACTTGAAAAAATAATCAGTATCAACAGTCGACAGTAAAAAGTCGATTCTTCGATACCGATTCTTACCTTTCAAACTTTGGCAAAATTGCCGTAATTTTCTAAGACAAAAGATTTTAAATATTAATAGAGTTAGTAATTTTGGCTTGGAGGAGTAGCAAAAATTGTTGTAATAAATAACTAATTCGATGAACACCAATCCTGTAGCGGAGTCTGATTGCTCGTTTTATTATGAATACGGCTATCCGAAAAAGGAATGAGTACAAATGAATCGCTTATCAAATTATGGAAAAAGTCGATCACGATTCGATACAACCATTTCATGAATATACAACTTTCAGGGTGAATAAATTGTAGCAAGTACATTATATGTTTATACAAGTCGCATGGGTTTTCTTCATTTTTTGATTTATTTTATAATATAAAACTACAAAGAGTGAATGTGTCGTGTAGTGCTCTCTATTATTTACTGCGGTTTCAATTGATTGAGCGGCGTTATAAAGTAGTAAGAGTAGAACATCATCATAACACGGATACGAGCACAGGGTTATTAGAAGAGGTTAACTTGTGTTTTATTGTGCGTTTGTGTTGTTTAATTGCGTGTGATGTGTAAGTTAAAATAAAAAAAAATAATTTTTACACGCAATATAATAATATTGTTTACAGTGCCATCGGTTTTAGTGTCAACTGAATGAATTTTCAAATATGCCGGTTATCTGTCTACAATTTGAGTCAGTGTTTTACTCATTGTTTTGTCTAGTTTTAACGTGTATTTTTCTTAATAGCAATAGTCTCAACGTGCATTTACAGTAGTTCATGTTGAAAGTTTGATTACTAATATACTTTCTTTTTGTGTCTTAAATACATCTCTGTTCTATTGTGTTAATGTCCTGATTACCCAAGTTTAGTTTGTATCTTTTGTTTAAACCTGTCCGTTTTTTTTGTGTTTGTACAGTAAAGTGTATTTTTGTTAATTTATGCTGTACATAAATGGCATTTATGTTGATGGCATCAACACGTAGTCGTCATTTTACAGCAGTGGAAAAAGGGCATATTATTTGGTGTTCGGAAAATGGTGAAACAAACTGAGATATTGCAAGGAAGTTCAATGTTGGACGCTCCACATATCTGCAATTTGGAAAAGAGGGAAAAAATTCAAAATAGTTTTGATGAAGGTAGAGAGAAATCGAAGAGACTTCAACTTAGTCAAAAAGAGATGCGGAAGTTTAAGTGGTTTACTTCGCAATGGGTAAACAACATGACCGTAACTGGACCTTTGCTACAAGAAACGGCCAACATTTTTGCAGTAAAATTTAGGCAACCACCTGTTACACCAGCTTGGGTACAACATTTTTGGCAATGGCACGGTATCAAAAGAGAAAGATCACTAGTGAATATTCAAGTGTTCCTCAAGTGCTATCACGTGTTCCTCAAGTGATGGTGTTTTTCAAGTGTTCAAAATGTGTGGCTCAAGTTACAAGAAGGATATTTGAATGAAGAGATCTTTAATACCGACAACCGTCACGCATCGGTTACAGTGGCCAGAACTAGCCGGTCCCTTGGAGGTCATTGTATCCGATAACTTCTGCATTTGTATTTGATTTTAGGTATCGGTATCAAGAATCGAAAAATATTGGTATCACCATATCACTATATTTTAAGTAACCTCTCTTGCTGTATATGATATGTTTCTAGCTATCTATTGATTGTAATCATTAACATGTAAAAAAAACTGACTTCAGAATTGTATTGCATGATCTAATTTTTTGCCCCAAGTTGACTAAATAATTCACATTTTTTCTGACACTAAGAAGATGAGTCTGTCATAACTGATTAGAAAGATCACAGTCAACTAAGTGCTCAGAACTTTGAAAATTTAGTTTGTAGATTTTTAAAAAATTTTCTGTAAAAAACCTTATTTTGTTCATGTTTTTTTTCAGGGTCTAAAGGAGTTTGTAGGCTACATTCGTGAAATGATGTTGTTACATCCATTTTCAATAGAAGAGCTGAATTTCCACCATTCTGGAGATCACAACACTAATCTTCCCATTTCTGTTATGGATTCTGCAGCGTTACTTATGGGAAGTTTGATAGAGAGTTCGTGCATTTGTTTAACATCAGATGCATCTACCATAATATATCCTACTTTAAATAAAAACATTAACTTTACAAAAGCAGGAATTCAAACTATAATGGAAGGAGAATCAGTTATGATAGATTTAACTGACATAGAATCAGAATCTTTATGTGGAGTACTTTCATCCACTATTCAGCAGATATGCGATGTGTTTTCTCAAAGTATCAGACTGCGACAAGCTGTTTCTTGTTTAATTCACACGGCAGCTTGCTTAATCTCTACCCGACCTATATGTTTAACAGTAAAATGTACTACTGATGGTAGAAGATTAATTATGATAACTAAAGAAAATCCCTATGTACCTCCTCTGAATGAAACACCAAGTGTAGAGAGTCGAGAAGAATTGCAGGCTGAAGGAAGAGCGGAGGAAGGTCATCCAGTGGCACAGTCTGCCGTTGAATCTGAAGTACCTTTGCTACCAAGATCAATGCTAGAAAAGGAAGAACCAGAAACTCATGAGGGTTCATCTCAGATTACAGAACCAGGCCCGTGTACCAAACAACCTCACATTGAACAGTCGTCAAAGTATGTTGTCAAGAGTGATAAACAATCGAGACCAAAGTCTCCAGTTAATAAACATCCTCATTTTGAAGGGTTGCCGTTACCACCTCAAAAACCTTGTGAATTACAACAAAGTACTTCTCTCCAGCCTGAACTGAGTACTTCTGAACCTCAGCCGAGTACTTCTGAACCTCAGCCCAGTACTTCTTTCCAACCTCAACATGGTATTCAAGATATTAGTGATCTTCCTGTTGAGCAGTTTAGAACAAGTCAAGTTGAGGAAATGTCTTCACATACTTCTGATATTTTTCGTTCTCGGCCTAGGTCACCACAAAAACACGCGAGGAGACCACCATTATCACGTCAACATCACGATCAACCTGAAGAGTGCCTATACGGTGCACAAGGAGTTTCATATGATACGGAGTCTGATATTGAGGACACGTATGAAATCATTTTTAGTGCCAATACTTTTGATGAAAATAGTATTGCTGGTTATATTATTCCAGACTATGATCAACTTGGTGGTATCTTTCTTCAATCTTTTCATCAGACGCTGATTTTTTTCCATCATAATGATGGATTCACAACACTATTTTTATCAAGTAAAAGCACGGGAGTAATAATAAATGAAGATACGGCAAAGCATAAGAGGATGATGTCTAAATTAGCTAACAGAGGAATACACAAATTGTTAAAGGAAAAGATCCTTAGTATCACTGGATCATCTGGAGGATTAGTCTCTGTGAGTAGTAATAAGTATTTTTTATAATTTTTTAAATATTAGTTAATATAATGAGTTTTTTTAAAAAAAACTTAATATTTTTGTTTTTTTACTACTTCATATTTATTTTTTCTTTAACTTCTTATGAGCATTTTTGCAGTGCGCACCACTTCATCAGGTAACATCATAAAGCTTCTAGAAATAATTATTGTGAAGAATGCATCTTCCTTTATGAAAGTTTGATTTCAGATTGAATTTATGCTTTGTCAAAATTTGAATTCAAACTTCAACAAAGGAAGGTGCATTCTTCACAATAATTTCTGGAAGCTTTGTGTTATTACCTGTTAAAGCAGTGCGCACTGCAAAAGTGCTCGTAAGAAGTTAAAGAAAAAGAAAAAAACAGTAAAAAATTGTAATTATGAAAAGGTTTTTTTTAAAAACTCATAATTATATGGAGTCTGCTAGGAACACTACCTCTACTGCGGTCTTTGGACTACTTTCATACTTCAGGATTTCCCACTGTTCACTCTCACTAATCGTTCACTAAGCATATACTAGATGGTTTTTCTTACTTTGGAATCCAGTTTTGGATTAATGAGCAATACTTTTCTGACCAAAATTGCTAAAGTAAAATTCTTAAAACCTAACAGTTTATTATTTATATCAACTATTGTTTTGTTCCCAATATGTACACTTTTATATTGTACTCTACCCTATTTTTCACTATAATTCTACAGCAACCCAAAGGGTTTCTTTCTTTTTAAGCTGGCACACTATATCCAAGTTGTTGAGAAGTTCTGTAGATTCGATGTTCATATGCTGATGGAGCCTTGGTTCATGTTTCTGTGTGGATCTAATGGATACTTAAGGTCTTAATAAAATCTGTGTTTCTGATCAGCCATGGAGCATTGACATGTCTGTGCTCCATGAGAAATACTCCTCAGTTCATTATTTTGGAACCTCTGGATAACTTTGGTATTACTCTGACTGGCAGAACCCCATAATTGTATACCATATATCCATACTGGCTTCAGAACCTGTTCTTAGATTAGGAGCTTGTTGTAGGTTGAGAGGGAGGAGTTTCTTTCAATCGACCAATAAATTTTACTGCATTTCAGGCCAACTTTTTCTCTCTTTACATCAGGCTTCCAGTACAGCTTTGTATCTAATGTCATCCTTAAATATTTGACTTCATTTGCATAAGGTACTATTCAGCCACTGGTGGATATCGACACTTACTCACATTTCCTGTTCATAAAATTAATGGGAACATACATGTGACCAATTATTTCGATTTTCCACTTTTTTGTCCAATTTTCTATTTCTATGGCTGCTACCTGTAGTTTTTTCTGCAGCTTCTTAGTTGCTGTTACCCACTGTCTCATCAGCAATGTTTGTTTCAACAGTTTTGTTTTCAAAATTAGGAAGATCACCGATGTTAAGTAAATTCAAAAGAGAACCGAGAACATTACCTTGTAGTACACCTGCTTTAATTTCCTTAAGTTTGGAATAGGCTTCTCCTTGCTTCTTTCTAAAATATCTTGCTTATAACTTTAAAGGATGTAGTTATAAGTTGCCAAAAAAAAAGCTTATGTTGCAGCCCTTCATGCCAAACTTTATAAAATGCTTGAGATATAATAAATAATAACAATAATTGTAGTTCTTACATCAAGATCGCTGCTCATATTTAAAGCTTCTTGATTTATTTTTAGTCTATCCTTTTTACCTTACAAGCTTCAAAACTGATCTACGCCTATAATCCCCAATACAATGCTCAAGTATTTGGTGACTCATACCTGATACAGAATGTACCAGGTAGTTTCACTGCGTACTTGGTGCATGTCCCTAGTACACAACTAGTATTGGACACATAGTATCAGTTTTCTGTATGTACTCCCTCACTATTGTTAATAATAGATTATGTGGTTGCACTCCAACAGATCATAACCTTTCATTCACAGGAGTTTATGACGATCTAAAGTAAAACAATTATGAACATTTTTAATGATACTTACAGTGAACATGATTAAAAATATATTGTAAGTTTGCCTATTATATAGACTGTGAAAACTGACTGATAAAATCTTTGAAATTCTTTTGTTGCAGTCGATACGAACTTTTATCAAAAACATTTGCGAAATTCAGCAACAAATGCCTCATACAGTGGAACCGTCAACTTCCCGTTGCTCGGTTAACCAAGCTTCTAGTTTGCTACGTTTTTCATCCCAGGAGGAGTTCATAAGGGAGGCTCAAGCAAGCTTACAACTTTTAATATCTATTGGAAATCATACTCTCTATTCTCAAGAACCACAAGGAGCAGAGACAGCTATAACAGCTGGAGTAGCTAGAAACAAACTGGAAAATTTAGTATCTGCACTATTGTACGTCCATGATAGTCTTGGATCTGCCCAACAAGCTGAGGTTTCTCGGTCAGAAGCTGCAAGTACCACGACAGCAAGCAAATCTAAATCTCTTATATCACAACCAGTTACTGAAACTAGCATATCAAGTTATGATCAACCGATACATTTTCTTTACCAAAAACCTAGTCTTGTACATTTAGGCATAAGTACAGTGACACCTGCCGAACATGAACACAGACCCGAGCTTGTTGGGTCTAGTGAATTGATACAAATTTCACGTCCATTGCACACAGTGGATAATACTACAGGGTACTTTGTATCTCATGATGAATCTCTTGCTGGATTATACGCTTGTTCTGATTATGATGCTCAAATATGCTTTCAAGATGCTGAAGGTATAACTTCTTTATTCGTGAGCACCAATAAAGATGCGGTTATCATTCATGAAACGACAAACAAGCAATGCAGATTAATCACTCCTATTAGAGACCCGAACCTCCGAGTCGGTATGTTATGCAACATAACAAAACTCGCTTGTATTCCTAGTGGCCCTGTAGAGGTAAGTAATGTGTCTTATGATTTTCTTAGTGTTGTTTTTATTTTTTATTCCCATTGATTCTAGAGCCTAAAATGATTGCCACAGTGTACGATAATTTTTATTGCAACAAAAATCGTGTTGCAATAGTTATTGCGCTGACTTTTCTTGCTATTCTCAGATTAATTTGTATTATTTTAACACTTTCCAGTCTACCATTTTTTTCATGACTATGCACTAGAGACTAAAGTAAATTATACGTATCTTGCACTGTAGACTGACGTTTTTTCAACTTTTTCAAAAAATCAGTGTGCAGTCACTTCAGTTCTTATCAACAAGGGATATGAAAATAAAGTTTGAAATTTGCTCTTTTTAACCATACATTTAGTTTGTCAATTATGAAGTTATTTATAAAATAATACTATTTACAATTACTCTAATTTACACATTTCCGAAAGATTGTATATAAAACTTATATCAATATCGCTTTCATTCTCCACAGGGTCGTATGATTCATCAATGTCCGTGTCATCTAATTCCGACCCAGAATCTTCTGCAAAACAATCTAATGCATCTCTAGACATTGTTTCATGAAATGTATAATAGCACAATAACAGTAAAACACATACACTGCAAACAACGTGGCCTTGTAACCCGCTATGTTGGTACTCTGTAGTAGACGCTACGGTTCGATTTCGCGCATTAAGTAGCGGTCGATAGTTTTGTCGATATATCAGAAAATACTGATCGATTCGATCAACTATCGCTGTAGGTAAACGGAGAACAAAGTAAACTAAATAACAGTGAAAACAGGAAACAGATAGCGTGCGGGTAGCCACATTTATAACAATGTGAAAGCAGCAAACGCATGAGATACGTTTGCCGTCTAGGGATGTATATTGCCGTGCCCGTATGACATATTTTTGCCGTCACTGGGTGTATATCATCACGTACGGTTGTCATCTCGAACGTGTTAAGGTTTTTACCAATTTGTCATAATATTTCAAATGAACAATATGTAATTGAAAGCTGTCTTGTGCAGGGAATAGAATTGGATGTATACTCGGTAGAATATTTTAAATTTATTAGATGATTTTAGCACAGCTCTTATAACAGATCAGCAAATCGCCCATTAACCCACCTAAAATGGCTTGCTTATTTATTCTATGTTTACATGAAAATGCAGTGTCCAGACACAATAATTTTTATTCGGCCATTTTCCTAAAAAAAATTGAAATAATTTATGGTCAATCTAAAAATCTAAAATTTAATTTTAAAATGGACATGTCAGTTGTCATAACAGTAATGTTGCCACAAGTTTAATGCCACTTGCTAGTTTTTATATGTAGCAGTTTGGTAACGATCACCTGTCTTTTGGTATTGCTTGGAGTGTAGTTAGGAATGCAATCCCCCACATATGTTTTCTATAGAACAGGATCTTAGCTCTTGCAGATTACTTTTGTTTCAAACTTAGGTCAGCTACATTAACTGTTTGGGAGTTCTGTTTCACTTAACTGAAAAGATTTCATTTCATTCTTTTAATTGGAATGTGGAAATTAACACAAATTTAGAATGAACATTCATTTTGATTGTTCTATTTTTAAACTGATAAGCCACTAAAGTTCAGCTTAACATGTGGGAAAACTGCTATTTCAAAACATGAAGTTAAATAAAATGTGTTTAATTTTTTAAGGTTCACTTATTTTTCATTAATCATGATATTGATTCAATTGATTTATTTATTTTGGTTTTTATTTTGTGTTGTTACAGGGAGTGGGTGGACTTACCAGCTCAATTAATGAGCTTGTCTCACTGCTGCCTCATGTAGTTGAAGGACAGGAACTGGATCCTTACCAAACAGCCGAGGAAAAATCTGAACTTCGTGTGAAGCGATCTTTATCCATGGATTATGTAATTCGCACTGCGTTTTCAGCCATAGAAAACATGGTAGAGAATGTGAACGTAGCGTTCGACCAGAACCGGCAAGTTCATACCTTATATGGACCTGAATCTCTGGAGACCATACGTGAACAGAGGGCATTAGTTCTTGCACCTGAATTGACAGAAAGCCCTTACAGAAGAAGAATGGAACAATTCATTTTTCACCTTGAAGACTTGATGGGACGTGTAGTTGTACAACAGCCGTTACGTGCACCCTTACCTCGTCCTACTAGTGAATTAAGATCAGAACAAGAAAGTTTACGTAGACCTAGGCTAGAAAGTTTTCCAAGATCCAGCCGAAAAACAAGCTTAGAGAGATTTGATGAACAGGACCAGGCAGACCAAGTGTCTGGAAAATTAGTCAAAACATTACCAGAAACTACAGAGCATAAGTATGAAGTCCCAAGTAATAAGCCAAGTGTACAGACTGGTTCTGAAGTATTTGTGTCAATTAGAAGCAATGTTGAACAAGAAAAATTTGAAGTAGAGATAGCTGATGAAAGCTCTGTTAGTGAACAAGTATCTGATGTTTTAGGTACCGGTGAAGCAGTCCAGATCTATGAAGAGACAACTGCTGAAATTTCACCAGTTTCACTCCGACAAACTGGCTCTGTAGAAGTTTCTCAAATAATCATTCCAGATCTACCAGAGGCAGTTACTGGTTATTTCATGTCTTTAGATCAAAATTTGATTGGCGTATTCTGCCAACAGTCTAATGGTTACTCTGAATTTGTTTTTAAAGACCAAGCTGGATCAACTTCAGTGTATTTACACAGCGAGAAACCATCTGTAATATTACATGAAACTGAAGAGACACAAGAGAGAATCGCTAGTCTTATTGATGATCAAGACCTGAAGATCAACTTGATGAATTACATATCTGATGTCACAGCTTCCATCGGCTCTACAGTATCTGTAAGTATCAATAGATACATTACTTCTTTTTCTTTTTTATATATGAAGTTGAAATTCCAGACTAATACACCCCAAAAAATTTGTAGAATTTTAACACATTGAACGCTACATTGGTAAAGAGAAGTTACATGCTGTGACGGACCTGTTCGCACCAATTCTGTGTCTTGACAGCTCTCAGGCTTCCTCCGTAACCGAGAAAATGAGGTTTATTGTGACTTTTATTTAAATGTGTAGTAATAAAGAAATATCTCATTTTTTTGTAATTAGGCTTAAAAATGATTGTAAAAGCCCTGATTATATAAACAAGAACTATTTAAAACTAATTGCAATTACAAAAACTGACACTTTCAAAATTTAGGAAAAATAACTGATAGCTAATAGCTTAACACATTCACTGTGGCCCGGGTGAAGCGATGTTATTCGCTGTGGCTGAACCGTCGCCTGCCGCATTTATATGTTCCCCGCACACAGAAGCACACAAGTCTGCGGCGTTTCATATCCTCATATTCTCTCTACAATTACAATTTCTCGTGTGTATTTTCATTCAATACTTTTATTTTATATTTATACGTGTATGTTTATGTATTTTACTATAGATAAATATATTGTTTTTCGTTTTAAAAATACACACATAAAAGTATAAATACAAAACAAATGTAAAAGTCTGAATGTACTTTGCTTTTATCACGTGAACCTATGAGAAAAATTTAAAAACTTATAGGAATAAAAGGATAATAAGAGTTCATTATGGCACTCTTAGCTGAATAACTGCGGTGTGGCCATAGGTTTTGGTGTGGCCAAAGGTTTTTTAAAAGTTGAAAGTAAGTAATATTACGGTACAGACGGCAGACAAATATCGGTACCTGCGACGGCTTTACGATTTGTTCTTGTTTTCAACAATATTTTATTACCCTTTCTGTTCCCACGGCAGTAAGTCTTTCCGTGGACAGGTAAAAATGAAATTCCAAAAATGGGGTCACCTAAGAAAAGAATTGAATAAGCCTACTAGTATACTATTATAAATAAATGACCCTGCCGCTTTGTGTGACTGCGCACGCCTCGTAGGCTCCTAAAATTATAAATACTAATAAAATATTTCTATAACCAATTTTTAAATGAGGCAAACATTTAAAAAATTTAATACCTACTAGTTTCTTTAAAAAAAGTTAACTTAAGGTCTATGTACGAAAAAATAGGCCTACTAAAAAATAGCCTAAATTTAAAGCATTTAGGTATTACATTCGTATGCACATATTTATTTATTTAGTTGCATTTTTGCCACACTTAATATTTACTAAGTATAGTAATTGTAAGAAAAGTAATATAATGAAATAACATTTTATTAATAACAAATAAAACAGCCCGTAAACTCGAAACATAGAAGAAAATATATCAGGTTTTAAAACTCCACCAAAAAAAAACCGGTGACGATTCTTCAAAAGCTGAAGGTATACTGGCATAGAATAAACCTTTTTCTACGGCTGAACAATAAAAGAAATACAATTTACTCTAACTGAACGCAGAAAGAAGAGATTATAAAACTGTATAAACGGACCACATATTTGTGGCAGCCCGCACCCTGGGACTGTTCAATACGCCACAAAAATGTGGCGGCCGCACTGAACGTGTTAAAATGATCTTCACTGTAAAACAGAGTAAACATTTCTGAAGCTCTGCATGGAAAAAAGAAACACTGCTTAGCTGCTGAAGAAAAATAACATGTATAGAAATAAGAAAGAATAATGATGCCCATGAGATGTCAATCATCTCCAACATGTTACATTTTTTAAAACCACCTAAATTTTATTAAATTTTTATTTGTCACTTTGCACTTTCTTTTAACCCGTTACGCTTTTGATATTTTAACACCTAGTTATATCCCTGGTGTTATATTTCTTTATTTCTTCAAAACCATAAAACCATTGTTTTTTAGAACTTCAGTAATTAAGTCGTGAAACCACAGAATCCTTCATCTGAATTTTATTTTAATATTTCCTGTAAATCAAATTGCTAAACGGGTGTCTGCAAATTGGAATTACCCATTTCATGCATGATATCAACATTGATGCCTTACTCACCCCCAGTGAATTCACTGCTCCTTGATATCGAATTGAAATAGAGAAGACCATCAATAACATTCATGCTAGCACAGTCAACGTGTGGAACAGCTTTTATTGCTTTGTTTTACAGCTGTCTAAATCAGACTTTTGCAACGAGAGATAACTTGTCAGAAGCACTTAATGGGCTCAATGATTCTGAAAATATTATATTTGAAAATTTTCAGTGTGATTCTGGAAACAGTTGTCACACTGTTATTTAATACACGTATCAAAATAACCGATATTTTAACAGAAAAACATTATGAATTATAAAGGATATTTTTATTATTGTTGTTTGTAATTTGCAGTGTTCTGTATATCTGAACATAGTATATGGCCATTTGTAAAAAGTGTGCACACATCGTAGGTTCACTTGTATTGGCATATAAAGAGTTTAAAATCCCTTTAATACACTTCTGGAGTAGAACTAATGAAAATATAAAATGCTATGTTTGTGGGAACTTAGATAAAATTAAATGTTGATGAATGTGGTGTCAGCTGTTATTGTTTCCATGAGTTAAAACGTGAATTGATCATGCTTCACCCTAATCCCCCGCCCCCACCGTTTAAGTTTTTAATAAGAATTTAGACATGAAATTTTTGTTTTGTTATACAACTCTGAGATACCAGCCAATTTTATTCTGGCAATAAACCACTTTGTTTTCTTCAGAAAGTTACTGTTGTGGCTAATCTAAATTATAGAATCATTATTGAGGAAAATTGTTACTTTAAAATAGTAATTTCTTTTAATTTCTAGTAGACTGGTAGCTTTGTCAATTTTCTATTGGAATCATTTCATTACTTTTCGAGTTAGATAAATTAAATATTGAAAATATACATTCATGTACATGTGTTACAGCTGTTTTAAATAGTTTGATCATTTGGTGAGTAGAAATTGGATATTATTGTAATAACATATTTCTCATTTTCAGGGACTGTCGAGGTTGACTCAGAACATTCGTGATGAAGTGAATATTTTACCCCGTATAGATGATGAGCAAGTTACAGAGATTTGTGATTTATTTCAACAGCCAATACAATCCCCATACTTGGAAGAAGCAGTCAGTACAGTGCCGTTGTCAATACAGAATTTAATTAAAGCTAAAAGTCGTATGTTATGTTCTCCACAACCAGTGTTGGCTAGTCTAACACCAAAATATCATACCACACTTCAACAGACACAAGATGATTTTGAAGTGTGTGAAGATCTATTTCCACATGGTGAACACATGGTTTCAGCTGAAATTATTTCAATAAATGTTTCTTTAGAGCCAGAAGATTATGCAGGTTATTTTGTATTGGAGGATGGACAGACCGTCGGTATTTTTTACCTCTTAAAGGAAAGCAGAATACTGTTCATCAATGATGAGATCGGAGGTACAGTTTTGTATCTACCAAACTGCCAAAGTGGTATTATTGTTCATGAAATAGCGGAAAGTCATCAAAGAGAAATGTGCAATTTGTCTGATGAAAAAGTTTGTGTCAGTCTGATAAATGATCTTCGTAAGCTCTTAAAAACTTTTGGTAGCTACGTCTCTGTGAGTATTACATGATTAATATTTTACTGCTTTATCTTAATGTTATATCATGGTAATATGGTTACTTGGATTGATGGTGAATTGAGTAACAGGCAAAAATAGAATAATTTTATTCCTGAATGTTACTATATTGAGTAACTCTCCTTAGCTAAACATATTTGAAGTATCTCTCAAGTGTTTTTACGTAATTATATGATCTGCATTAGATGATTTCCCAATTTTAATTTTCCTGTACTGAACTGATTAGCATTAAAATTTTTTTTTTCAACGTCATTTAAATTATTCCACATAATTTCTCTAATAAAATTCTGGGATTTTTAAATGAAACCACTGTAGGTTTTGTTTACGTGATCCTTTATGGGTTGTTTACATATGAAAAGGAAGAAAGTATAAATTTCAGAAGTCATTTAAACTTTATATCATGTTTTTATAAGGCCAAATGTTTTAGTGTATGGATGCAAGTGCATGGATGCAAGACAAACTGAGCAAAAAATTTATGTATTACATTACTTAAAACTAGAATAATCTTTGTGATTTACTATATTTCCCAGATGTGTATATTGTGGATTCCGCTTTTACGCTATCTCAGAGTTAATTTTTGACGTGTAGCGTGTTGCAATAAGCAACCAGTTTCTCATTGCAATTATTTGGTAGCCGGCTGCAAAGCTCGGCTAGTTCTTCTGCTTAGATACATAAAAAAAATTTCATCGCATGTTTACACTGGTTTTCTTTTAATTTGTCAAATTGATTCGGTAATAAATTAGGTTAATTGGGTACTTCACACACCTTTAGTGTTATCATTTTATGAATGATTGTAATTCATGCTTTTCAACTTCATAAGCAAAGGATCTTTTTATATCTTTAACCCAACGACTGGTGGCCTATTTTATCATAACCGGCAGCAGAAAATGTGCTAAATGCAAGGTGTTATTAAATTATTTATTTTACAATCATTTTATAATCTTGTTAACACATATCATACATCAAAATGCTCAGAAAACCTCAAATATTTTTGTACTATAACTAAAAATTAAAAATTTAGGGGTCCCCCTTTTACTCCCCTCCCATTCACTACAGTTATGAATACGGTTATAATTAATCATTCTTACCCCCTAAAATTGTAACAAATAATAATTACTAACAAGAATTCCATTATAGCCACTTTGTAGAGTTTTTTGTTCTGCAGAATGTGGTTTAAGTATTGTGTTGATGCACTGAAAACTTTTTTCTATAGCCAATAATACAAGAATACTACATAACTAAATATTTTCATGTTGACGCAAAAATGATATACAGTTCAAAAGTAAAAAAAGAAACTCTATACAAAAGCTGATATTAGGGCTTTCATCGGTAACCCGTTCATCAAACACACTATTTACTAAATCGCCTATTTCTTTATTTACATTGAAATTCATAATGAAATAATAATAAATAAAACTTAACCTATGAAACACATACACTCGCGAGTTGAGATACTACGAAATCAGTTTAGTTCCATAAACACCACCAAACCAACGAATTATGCAATAACTAATAATAATAAAATCATAATTGATGATTATCGTACACAAATCTAAATAAATATATTTATAATAACTAATAAACAAACGAACTCGATTAAATGCGAGTGACCTTTGCAAAGCAGATGACACAGTAACACCACCGCGTTCTAGTAATACCAGCTGACTTCCATGAGAATTATACATAAATTTCATTGAATAATACACCAACAACAATCACTTTTAAAAAACAAAAATATTTTTATTTTATAAAGCTGAATTTTCTGATTGAAAATTTTTATTACTTGCCGTGGTTATGCAATACAGTTTTTACGGCATAATTTAAAAACTAATGCATTGTTAATCGATACGATTTATTGATGCTGCCGGTACAGAAAACGATCCACGCGTCGAAAAATCAATGCCTGCCGGTTGTAGCTGTCTTTCTTCAAGTCAGTCAAAAGCCTTTCTTCCTCCAAATGTGGATTTATTTGTGGAAGCTTTCATAACTACTGCCGATGGTCTTTAGCTTCTGTCACTTGTTTTTGTTCCACCTTGCAGTTGCTCTGCTTTATTGAATAGAACTCATTTAAATTTATATTATAACTGTGATACACACTGTTACGCATGTTTCATTTCCACGTTCTTGTTTAATGGAACATTTCTTCAAGTTTATTTTGCTCTAAGTAAATTGCTTCATAAATTACAGTAAGCAATTAACACCAGCTGAGCGCACTTTTAATCCATTGATATAAACAAAAGTGGGAGCTTGTCAAAATGTGTTACTTGGTGTAGGCAGTCACCACCACCCAACTAATGAGAACAGATGACTTTACAAGTCATCTTTACAATCTTCTAGTTTTTAAGAGCCCATTTTCAGTTGAAACTTAAGAGTAGTATCAAAAGAATTGATTCAGAAAAAGCAGTTGGATTTTCAGGATTTTTTGAAATAATTGTTTTTTTACATTAGCAAGATCCTTGATTGGTTTAAATCTATTTTGTCTTTTATGAAAATTTTTATACTGTGTTGTGCTATAAACGTTTTTGTATATATTAAAAAGATGTAAGGTTCTGAGATTGTTAGCTTTATGTTATAACTGTTCTTCAAGCATAAAACAAAAAATCAAATCTGTATCTAAGATAGCCACAACTTAAGACAGGTGTGGGCATTGTATCAACTTATTCAGTGATCTGAAGCTGCTTGGTTTACGATTTTGTTATTTTGTATCTGAACTAAGTAATCAGTTTGTTTTCCAAAGACACTTATGTGATTATTGTACTAAAAGAAGACAAAAATGTAGTGTTCGGTTCTTATATCTATCAGATTTAACTTAGCTAAGTTGCAGATAGTACATGTAGTTCAGATTGACATTGCCATCTTTATTTATGTATTTTCTTTATTCCTTATTTTCTGGATGAATGAAACATCTACATGTACAGTAGTTAATGTTGTCTGGTCACATCCAGTTGTATAAAATATATTTTTTGGTTTCAATTAAACCCAAAATTTCATGCACTTTTATGACTTATGTCCTATGTGAAAAATATGACTTGTTGGTTTTACGTTTGAGTGTGGTTACAAGATTTTTATGGGAAGTAGATTTTTTACAAATCATTCTGTATTTGTAGAATAAATGATTCTCAGCTGGTTTTACTGTTGCTAGTACCACTACTGCAATTAATATATTTTAATATCAATATGCATTGACGATATAATTGTACAGACGCTGTTACAGGATTGCATAATGTTATATTAATTACTGAATCTAGTACTGTTATGATAATCTTAATTATAATTTTTTGTTATTTTGAGGAGGTACTTTAACTTATAGTGAGGAAGAACATGACTTATTAAATATGTCTTTATGATTAATTTTATATTGTGTTTGTTTTGTGTTTTCAGGATATAAAGTCACTCATTTTAAACATTCGTAATTTGCTGTCCTTCACCATACAGGAAAGGCAGGCTAAAGAACAAATCTCTAAACACCAATCTGAACGTTCTCCTGGTGAACAAGAATTAGTGAACCATGCAGCTGCTGCTGCGTTAGAAAGTCTGCTTAAGATAATAAATCTTGCTTTGTCATCCAGAGGGACTCAAATGGTCGATGTTGCTGCATCAGCTACATCAGAGGTGGGAATTAGGAGTGAACACGTGAACTGTGTACAAACAGCAGCTTCTATTATGCTAAACTTACATGCTGAATTATCTAGTTCACAAGATACAGATAAAGAAAAGGAGAAGCAGGTCCCTCAGGATACAAGTAGTCGTGAGAAAGAGGCTGACCAGCCAGTTCAAAATGAACCACAAGAGTCTCAACAGGAGCAAATTATACCGAAGGCTAAGCCTCAACGGCAACGTTATAAAAAATTAAGATTTTCGGAAAAGGCAACAGTTAAAGATAGTGAGGCAACGATTCAGTCAAGTGAATTAGTTTCAAGATTATCATCTGCCTCTCAAGATTTATCTACCAAACCATCTGTCTTCTCTACAAGCCTAGATTCAGAAAATGATTATAGCGGTTCATCAGTATACCAGGATGCTAAAGAGACTCAAAGTTTTCCGTCAGTGTGTCAAGATGTATCATCAGATCCAGTTTCAACAACACCTCCTGAGCAACCAGGTACCACCCAACAAGAGGTAGTTACTAAGAAATCACCTGTGAAAGAAACTTCAGTTACACCAGCTGTACCCCAACAACAAGCGGTTGAGGAATTATCAAGGAAATCAACTCAGCTTAAAAAACCAATTTCTAAAAAAGAAAAACCAGCTGGCTCTCAAATGAAAGGAGCCATTAGAAAAGAAAAAACTTTCATTGAGCCCCAACAAGAAACTTCCAAGAAATCGACAAGAGAGAAGGCGACTCAACATTTGTCTCATAAGGTGCTTCAAAAAGAAAGAACTCTTGAGAAATCTACAAAAGATAAACCCCAAGAAATTCCTATTGCACCAGCCGAGCTGCAACAACAGGGAGCTGTTAAGAAATCTACGAAGGAGCATAGAAAACTCAGTTTAGTGACAGAAGCTGTGCCACATGAAAAGCAGGGGGCGATCAAGAAAAAAGAAAAAACAGCACCTACTGTGCCCAAACAACAGGGTGTATCAATCGTATGGGAGAAATCAAAACCAGTTGAATTCATTCACCCGACAAATGTATCGGCAACAAGCAGTGCTCATAGCCAAACGACCACTGGAATGAATTTAGAATCCGAGTTAAAAATAATATATGAAGAGTGTTTCAAACTCTCTGTAGATGTACGTCTGCATGTGAACGATGTTGTCTTCATTAGACAGTCGGTAAGTTATCTTGTTTTATTTTTTGTAGTAGTCTTGTCCAGTGTTTTTTGTGATATACAGATTTTTTTAAAAATTTGATGACTTGAAGGATCACGTAATCCTTGCTTATACTGTTTGTTATACTCTGCAATAGCTGTGCTTTTCATAGAACATAAGTGATGCTTGTATGTGCTACAAAAAAAAAAAAAAAAAAAAATGTATGTACAAAACCCTAGTTAAAACTGCATTATCAGTTGAAGAATGGGAAAGTTATTATATTCTCTGATATTGAAACAGTAAAATTTTATACATAAATATTGAGAGCTTCTTATTCAGTAAAGTCTCATAAACTCTACTGAATATGAACCGAGAGGGTAAATTGAGCTACGGTCTGGTTCTGGGTAAAATCATTGTGATTTTTTTATTGTTTCTTACTTTGGTTTCTATGATAAGCTGCATTATCATGAAGCCTATGTAGATATAGAATGTCCACTGCAGACATGTTCAATGAAATACTCCCTTGACTGCTTTTAAACTTCCACTGTGGCTTATCTCTTATTCTTTACTATTCTCAATATTTTCTTTAGTCTTCTTTCTCGTTATTCTCTTCCCCTTTCAAGGTTATTATGATCTTATCATCTGTCAGTGATGCTCTGGCTTCATTTTGATTCATCCATTCCCCAACATCACCATCTGTAGCTTCATCCTGGAGTTTTCGTGAGCAGGTCGATGAATTCTTCAGAAGTGTCTCTTCTTTTTATTTTCTGAAAACTTGTCTGTAGAATGATCGAGTAGCTTTTTTTCAAGAGCAAACAATAATTATAGGTTCAAGTTCTTTCTGGGAATCAGCAACCCAGCCCACAACCAATCCACCCACCCTCTTTTACTCTTTTTTAGAGTATTGTTTTGGGGTTCTTGTCCACCCACCCTCCTTCACCTAGCTTATTCTGGCAAGGTTGTTGAGTACACAGAGTGTCAAGTTCCAAAGATCGAGTTTTAGATCATTCTGTATCTTTTTCAGAAAATATGGTCATTCATCAGATTGCTGAAGGTATAACGAATTGTTAACTTACAGAGATAGCTGCATAGTTTTAAATCTTGCTTTAATTTTTTCTTTGTATGAAACTAAACAGTTAATTAAATAAATTTATGTATGAGGGTCATTTAGAGAGGAAAGAACATTTTACTTCATTTTGAAATTTTTTTATTATGGGCAGGCAAAACCTTTTTTTACAACATATCTGATACTTAACTATTTTTCTATGTAATCACCAAACAAATTAAAACACTTATCGTATTATTTCACCAATATTGCTGTGCCTTCTGCATACTCGGTTGCCATCAAGTTGTTTAACCACTCCCTAACACCCTCTTTCAGTTCATCATCACTTCCATAGCGGTTCCCGCCCAAAAAGTTCTTCAGGTTGAAAACCAAATGGAAATCACTCGGGGTCAAGTCCAGGCTATAGGGCGGATAATCAAAAAGCTCCCATCAAAACTATTGCAGCAGAACCTGGTCATGCATTATTGCTCAGAAGCATGCCATTCGTTTTGAATGGCACGGTAGAGTCGGTGAAGCGGCTGATAGTAGGCCACTGCATTTATGGTCTCCGCTCAAGGCATGTAATCGATGAGTAGAACACCCTTTCGATCCCAGTACATTGTAGCCTAATTTTTCTGGAGCTCAAAATTTGTTTTGCTTTTTTCGGTTTTGATGGAGAATGGAAATGATGCCATTTCATTGCCTGGTGTTTTGTTTCTGGGGTGTTATGGGAAATCTAGGTCTCATCACCAGTTACAATGTGGTTTATAAACTCATCACCATCTTTGCCACCTACTGAGCAAAGTTACTCGAATCACCACTAACAATTTCATAAATTGTAGGTGATAGGAAGGTCAATGACTTGGCAGCGGAGTGGTGGGAAACTGTGCGGCTCGTCAGATCTAAACATTATTTACTTTTTGAATGTAAAATGAATTTTGAATGCATATTTGTATTTCTACATTCACATCTACATCTGCTTGTATTTTTCAGCAATTATTGTTGTGTTGTGAAGAAGGACTTTTCTATTATGATATGGATCGCAGAATACAAACGAGACTATTTGAAAGATTTACAAAAGTCCAGAAATTGTTTTTCACACATAATTCCAGATATAGTTCATACCTCGTAGCAAGTAAGTATAAAATACAATATTAATTTATTGCAGTAGTTTTATAAGAATGATCATGTTTATAAACTCTGAAATATTGATACATGTTCTTTTTACTACTATTACTACTACTACTACTACTACTACTACTACTACTACTACTACTACTACTACTACTACTACTACTACTACTACTACTACTACTACTACTACTACTACTTCTATTATTATGATTATTATTAGGTCTGTTTTAGCCATTTATGGGCTGTAATTACACAACTTCCATTTTTCCAGTAATCTCTCATTCTCTGCTAATCTTTTCTCTCTCTTCTTCTCAGGATACCTGTCTTTATTTTGTGTTGTGACCACTGGAGATCACATTTACTTAGTTCAGATCTGTTCCTTTTCCAAAACTCCTTTATTTTTTACTTTGTTGTTTCATAATTTTTTCTGTTAATTTTTGTGATGTATAATAGAATTTTTCGTAAAATTTTCTTTTCTTCTTCACCTATTCCTTTCTCTGAAAATGCTTGTAAACATTCTGCACCATTAGGGGCTTCTGGTGGAACTGCATTTTATGTTTTAATTTAGAAAAGTATAACTATCTTTTATGAGATGATGTATGCCAATTACCATTTTCTGAACTCTTTTATTTTTTGTACACAATTTTTATAGCGTATACGTGGTGTTATCATTTCTCCTAAATAATTAAAATCCAGCACTCTTCCTTATTTTCTGAGTTGTTCGTACCTTATATTTTATTGCGTTATACTATATTATATTATATTACTATATTATATTTTTCATGCGTTATACAGTGTGACACTCCACACAAAGGTTTTTGCATTTCTTGCCTGATTTGGAAGTGTTCTTTTGGTGAAGTTTATAAGTAACTTGTGTTATGGTTTTTTTCAGATATTGGTAGTGAAATGTTTCTAGTTAAAGTTTTGAATGTGGATCTTCTTGAGCAGATTTCAAACCTTACCGAAACTGCTACATCACAAGCTCATCATCTCGCTTGTGAACGACTATTATCTTTACCTTATAAGACTGTTCAGAAGATATCAGGCAGTGCTGTCATGAATGAAAGCAATACTTTTTTGGGTTACTACTCAGGGCGTTCGGTGATGTAAGTACTTTTGTGTCATTAAAATTGTTAGCTTATTTATGTACTGCTTAGCTCATAACTTAACTATTTAGCCAGTTAGTGCAACTGGCTTCTACGTCAGGGTCCCGGGTTCGATTCGCAGTCAGGTCTGGCATTTTTTCATCACTCGTCTTCATGTATCAACCTTCTCACTGTCTGCGTTAGCAGAAATTGCAAAACAGTCAGATGTAAAACCAAAATAAATCGTAACTCAACTATTGGACTCTCAACAGAAGTACTTAGTCTCATTAAATTTATTTCATTATTTGCTTTGTAAATAATGTTGGCAGCTGCATACCTTGTTGGAGTTGTGTTACATATTGTAAACAGATCAAAACTCATTGTCAGGTATTTGAAATAAGGATTCTTTATTCCTTGTTTTATGGGGAGTAATTACTTATCTTGATTTAAAATTTATATTGCCGAGTTTTCGCTTACTGACATTGTTATCCCTCAGTTGTAATTACTTCATTTATTACGTGAACCTCAACTCACATCAATGACAATTCAATTGCAAAATTGATGCCAGTTGTGGATAGTAACTAAATCAGTGGGATTAAATATGAAACATATGACAATACACACACTGGCGATGGCAACAGAGTGACAGCTGACGGCTGTCACTGGCTGCAGTCGGTATTGTGCGTTGCTTGTAACCAGAACCAACTCACACACGACTACAGTTCCCCAGCGCTCACTTCACTCGCTTAACTTCCAGTACAATGGCACAAGTAGTATTTTGTTTCAAGATCAAATAGTTATCAATTGTATTTTATGATAAGTCCACTTTCTTTTTTGTTTGTGTTATTCCTTCATTAATAAAATTACAGGAGCCTAATAATTGTAGGTGTCATTGTACTGTCGCTTGAACAGACTTGAAGCAGTGAATCCCCTACGACAAAAATGTAGCTGGAGAGCAGTCCAGTTTGACGATAACACAACTGCAATCAATGAACATTTTTCAGTTGAATTGTTGCTGGATTGTCATTTGTGTGAGTTGAGCTTAACAAATGGAATGAACACTAGTATTTAGTGCTTTGTTATCCCAAGAAGGCCTTCTGGACAAACTTCCATGGATGTTTAAAACAAATTTTTAGGCAAAGCAGCATAACATCTGTTTAGCATGCAGATTATTATTTTTGTTTTTAAATTCGTTAAACTAGAAATTCAGATTTTAAGAGTCTCATTTTGCTTTGTTTTGAGTTTTGTTGGAAATAATTAGTCAGAATATTTATTTGTTGTAGTTATAACAAAACTGATTAAGATACATTTTAAATATATTTTTATCCTGCTTTACCCTTTAATTGTGATACTGAAAAACTGATTGTATTGGTAGTCTATCAATCCTTATATTACTGGAGATCCATATGTGTGTCACCAGCTTCGGACAGCTGTAGCAAGTGTATTTATAAAGCTATCAGCCAGTATCATATCTCAAATTATGCGCATTGAAATGTAGTTTTATTTAATATAAAACACCATGTAACTGCTATTAGTATGTTTGGTAGGGAGATGGGCAAAGTTGGCCAATCTAACTTCTGCATCTTCTCTAACTTGGAAATATTTCATATTTGAGTTAGTAAAACTGTTTCCCCACTTCTTATTATGAGTCTATTTTCAGCATAACCCAGGCCATGGGTTATAGGTTTGGAGGGGACTAAGAATATGGATGTTTGTGAGACAGCAAATGTTTTTTTTCTTTCTCTAGCCTATTCATTCAAACCTTTTCTTCCCCTGTAACCCCTTTGTCTTTACTACTACAATAAATTTTTTTTTGTATGTTATAAACCATAACTATCAGTGTAATAACCTATTATTGACACTGTAAAGTGGAGGAAGAAGGCTACTATTCTCAACACGAAGCAGTTGCTAGGCTGCATTGGAAAAAATATTATAAATTTTTAACTGTTATTATTCGGCCAAATTTTACCCAAAATAGTAATGTAATACATAGTTTTATTCACAAAACTGTCTTCTACAAAGTATGGTTTGTACAATTTTATGATAAATTCCAATTTGAGCACATTAGAAAAAAATATGAAGTAACTACTCTCTTTTGTGCCCGTGAATATTTTGTGCCGTCTAGCTAACGGAAAGCGTAACCGATTTTTATGTTTGTATATACCCGTACTTATTATAAAAAACAGCTGTAAGTTTTTCATCATTTTTTATCAAAAATGAAATTAGATAAATGAATTTATTCGGGAGCGTGCTTTGATATTTGAATGTTCACAAATACAGAATGAGTAGCTCTGAAAGGAGTCCATAAAGAAAGGGTTAACAAAGCAGCAGGTAAACCCCAAAACCGCTTGTTTTGAGCAAATTAAAAAAATTATTCTTTTTAATGTCATAATTGACATTTCTTATGTCATGGAATATAAATTGAAGATAACCTTACTGAATTGAACTCTACCAGAAGTAATGTATACAAAAGAAAAGGAATTTTAAAGCAAGCACCACTAAATTATTAATAAAAATTGTGGAATAATTTAAGTAAAAAAAGAGTTTACTATAAATTTCTTATTTGAAATATTTTTTCTAATTAATTATGTTGAAATTAAAAGTATCTTTCATATATAAACTTATCACAAAGAAAAATAAAGATTTATTTTTGTTCCAGGCTCACTGAGTTGGAAGGGAATGAAGGTGGAATTCTTACTGATCGAGATATCCAATCAGAATTCACTGCTCTCATTCAGTATTTAACTTTCCTCGATGATAAAACAGTAATAGTGTATGCTGGAAAGTTTTATATACTTCAGCTAGAGAAAGATAAAGCTTGTGAGTATTGGATTATTAAAATCATAATTGTTTTAACTCTAAAAGTTTTTTTTTACTAAAACACAAGGTTAATATATTAACAATATCAGGACTAGTGATAATTTTGTTTGTTTTTAAAACTTTCAGGTGGCAGGAGATACTTTTCATCCATAATGATTTGTTCCATTTTATAGACCAGTCATCTGTATAAAATATGTAAAGTAATCTATGTTGCTTGCGAAATAATCCTGTAATTATGACAATTCACTACCACTCTTAGGGGATCAGAATCTTTGTCAGCTTTAGCAAACCATTTGGCCCTCTCCTACTGGTGTAGTTCTCTTTAAACAATTTCGCCAACTCTCTCAATTCTTCTTCATTAATCCTCCTAATACGGCTTGCTTATTTTTAGTCTCAATCTACATACACAGTTTGCAGGTTGAATACTTAATATTCAGCCATTTTTCTTCAAACAATTTTGAAAAATTTACGGTAAATCTAAATGTTGTACAGAATTAATTTGCCAATTATGACAATTATTTGTCAATCTGCTAATTCCAGGGATATAAAAAATAGTTCTGTTTCTTATCACATGGTCAAAATTTCATGACTGAAGCATTTAAGAACAGAAGAGGTACAGGTGTAAAATACATTAGTCAAGAGTTATCTCCTCTGAGAGTAATGAAAAAGTGTCATTTGCAGGTTTGAAAGTAGATGCTTTTCAGAGGGCCTGGCATGCTGATAAGCATACTTTTTCACTCAGTAAGGAAGGCAATGCTAAACCACCTTACTCCTTGTTTTACTTAGTAAAACCTCTAGCGGTTCAAACCAGCCTTTCGGTTGATGACCGAAACAACATATTCTTCTCATGCTTGTTATTTTGTTATTATTGGACATACAAAATTGAAAATAAAACCAAAAGATAAATCTATTTTTCTAAACAAAATAAAAGTGCTCTTGCATACCCATAACTTATGTGGTGATTGAGATAAATTGGTTTGAAATATAGTCTATGCAAGTGGCTCTGAAGTGGCCAACCGTCACAGAGGGGTTAAGAAGCCATAGTGCTGTTATTTTTGCTTTACCCTACAAGAAAAGAAAGACTGGATCGTTAATGTTATCTGAGAACAATTAATCTCTAAAATTATAATTCATATTAAATTGTGATGTCTGTGAAAAACCATTATCGGTTTGTGAATAGCTTTTATGATTTTGAGAACCAGAGCGTAAATAAAATGTGTGATAAGTAATCTAAAGTGCAGAGTAGCTGTAAAAGTATGTTTCTCAATTTTTGGAACCATTTATTATTTAACCCTTTCAGTGCTACTACATGGGCAATTTTTCAATGCTTTTTGGCTTAGTTGATCTCATTTTGTTTACAAAAGTCTGTAGTTTCTATCAGTTTAATTTCAATTATTGTTCTATAGCAGCAGAAATTTTTATAGAAGTTAATTAATTTACCAACAAAAAAGTTATAGAGGAGAAAAAAATGACTTTGAATTGGAAAATGAATGATTACAATATTTTCTTTGAATAATACCATTCAATACAGAAGAAAAAACCTAACGAATTTTATCTATTTATATATATATATATATATTAATTATATTGATTTTGGAATAAGTGAAAATGAAGAAAAGAACGCGTAATGAAATTCTGTTGCCATAGTACTTGTACTTGTGAATGAATCAGGCCTATTGAAATAGGCCTATCACAAAACAATTTGAACCACTACGTTATAACAATATAATATTTAAAAACAATAAAAAAGACTTGTAAAAAATAGTGATTAATTTAAAACGCAATGATTACCAAACAAATGTAAACACAAATAAGATGGTGAACAAGTAGTCAAATAACAAACGTCAATCAGCTGTATAGAAGGTGAAATATTTTAGTTATATTTTGATGTGGCAGGGAAAATGAATAACGGTTAGATTCAGTAACAATTCCAAAGAGAATAAAATTAGTTGCAATTCTATCGTATAGCTATTAAAGAAACTACGTGTAAATAACTAAAAGTCGATTAGATCGATGCGCAGAAACTGTATCGGATGAATTGCTTTTTTAAAGAAATTTTAGTCTTTGGAAACTTTTCAAAGATTAATTATCTAGACATGTTTTATTTGTTTTTTCAGTTTTTCCACTGTTACCAGTATCAGCAGGTTTACAAGAAATTACAGACATTATTAATCAAGGCGAGAAATCATTTATTGGCGTTTTTCCTATCCTTATGGATACAGAAACGGATTATTTAATTTGTGCCGGAGAATATGCATTCAGAGTGGCTATGAGGACTGATGGGTATATAACGCAGCGTTACTGGATTCCTGGAATGAGATCTGCAGGTATTACATAATACACTTTGTTGTTTATCTTTGCTCTTACAACTATTCATTCGACATTAAGGTGGTCAATTAGGCTTGGTTAAAGCAATTATTGGTATGTAAAGACAATAGTGATTGAGAAATGTGCAACCAGCTTTGTCATTCACAGTAATGTAGAGGTACATTATAGTCAAATAATCTTTCTTTACAGAGTACGACATTCATTTGCATATTTTCCATTGTGTTGAGTCAGCGTCAACATCAAGGAATGCTTTATAATGCAACATGCCTATCTGCTGTTGACTGGCACTCAAGATTTGTTTGTGCTAATATTTACCAAATTTGTGTCTAAAATCTCAGCACTATTCTGGGGTGTATAACTCAAAATTAGAAGTAACATTGACCTTCAGGTGGTGGGACTATGTGCTAATATTTACCAATTTTGTGTATAAAATCTCAGCCCTATTCTGGGGTGTATAACTCAAAATTAGGACTAAAATGTCCATTTTAGTCCTAATTTCCATGTCCTTCAGTTCCATAGAAAGCGGCATGTGTCCTGAAGGAGCTGACAGAAGATGACTTCCAGCACTGTTTCCAACAATGGAAAATTCGCTTGGAGCGTTGTAGGGATAGAGGAGTGTATATTGAAGGTGACAATAAGGGATTATGTATAAAATAAAAATAAAATTTTTTACGTCAGTCTCGTTATTTAATAGCCATACCTCGTATGTAAGGCATACATTCAACCTAATGTTAAGACGCTGTGGATGCAAATGATGAGCTAGATCTTGTTCAGTGTTGGGAACAATTTAATATAGCTGATTATGTTTCATGCATTAAATCTTCTCTTGATGAACTGAAGCGGTCTACTTTAATTTCTTGCTGGTAAAAGCTATATGACGTTACAGATTTAAGCACCAACAAAACTGAAAGTACAATTATCTTGTCCGTCGTGATTTATGTGGTTGAGTAGTTTGTTAGATTAGTTATTAGTTACATGTCAATAAAATGTTCTGTACATCATTCCTGAATAACATGCTTTTATTAAGTACGTAAATACAGTACCTACGAAACATCGAGTTGCTGGTTTTAAAACATGCTAAGCTTTGCATTTTTAATAGTAACATTTTAGTATGTACACAACAGTATGTGTTTACTATGTATAGGCATTGCTTATTAATTTAAGGGGAGTCGGAACTGTTATCTTAGCACATGTTAATGTTTGACCCGTTTTCTCCGTTATCTATGGCCAGAAAATTTTCAAATTTTAACCTGTTATTCATTGATGTGTTCCTGACAGACAGACAGAGCCATTTTAAAATATATATATTATTATTTTTGTTATAAATTTTTCCGTGAATGCCTACTCCAAAAACTGAAATTTTATAGAAAAAAAATTTATATATTTTTATAAATTAAAATAGCATCAAAAGCCCCTGTCTTCTTCATACGAGCAGGAATGCACTAAGTAATTTATGCTACATAAATTGTATAACCTAAACCTTACAAACAAAAGTGCCTTCTAGGTTGAAAAAGTAATACTAAAAAATTTATAAAAATTAGTGACAAAATTACTAAAAATCATGAACACAATATGACTTGTTTACGAAAACAGGAAAATTTTCACATGACATGTATTTTTAAAATAAAATATTTCTAGTTGTAGCAACATGATTTTGGTACAATTGGAAAGCGCTAATTTCAAACTGTATAACACAGTTAAAACCTGAAAATCGATATTTTTTCATTTTTTTCGAGTCCGACTCCCCTTAATTCAATTTCCTATTTGTGGCGAATTTTTGGAACTAACCCTTGTGAATACGGAGATTTCACTGTACTTATTTTATTACTGTATGTTATTTTGACTTGTCATGTAAAATGTACCGGCTGTCCCACGAAGAGGTTGCTATTTTTGAATTAATATGCAAGATGTATCGCACACTCTACAGAATGGAAACTTTACAGTTATAATAAATAGATGTGTTAAAAAAGTACCATCGAGTTTTATTTGCTTATTATTAATCAAAACAAAATGGTGGAAAGTAATTTTTTTTGTATAACCATTTCACATTGGTGTTTTGTTACAATGTTACTTAAGTAATAAAATGAAAGAAATATGAAAGTGATACATTATTAATGAACACAATTGTTTCATTAACCTTTATTTGAACTGTTGTCCGTCAATAGTTATGCTGATCAATTTTGAATGGCAAAAACAGCTGTTTTTTTCTATCTGAATCCTATTGTAAATATAAGTGGTTTTATCCACAAGATTATTGTTCATTTTTGATATTATTTTCGTATTCCGTCGTTTTGTTTGATTAATCATTAGCAAATGAAACGAGGGTATTTTTTTTACATATCTATTTATTATAACTGTAAAGTTTCCAGTCTATAGAGTGTGCGATACGTCTGGCATATTAATTCAAAAATAGCAACCTCTTCGTGGGGCACTCAGTATATTATTTTACATGTCAATAAAGTTTGTTTATTTATTGAATCTTATGTTGATTTCATTTTCAGAATTGTTAAATAGTAATATACTACGAGTTTTGCAAGGGAATTGTATCGCCTATTATGATTTAAGCCGTGTCAGATCAAGAGACACTGGTCAATTTTTTATGTTGACTCTAGACTCCAGATCTCTTGAACAAAGTGTTTCTTTTCCCACACCGAGATTTGTTCGAGGTATTATTATTTTTCAAAATTCCTGTTAATGGAAGTAAGATATATTTTTATGAAATTGTTCATGTAACTCTGATGTTGGTAAGCAAAAATGGTCAAGAAATTTGTACTTAATTTTGCAACTTGACTAATAATGTCAGAAACTACGTATTAAAATGTTGTGTAGTAATTTAAATTTATTTTTGTAATATTATAGTGCTTCCTATCTATAACCGTTTTTATGTTGTAAATTCTGATATTCACAGTGTTACTGGAAGGTTTTAAGATTGCTTGTAATTTTAAAGTGGTAGGCTACTGTGATGGATCTTCTTTGTACTCCTCTTCAAACTCAGCATAAGGACTTCCATGGTGTTTCCACTTGTGATAATATTCCTGTAAATTCTCTATCTTAAGGGTTTTAAGGCCTTTGTATTAACCTGAATGTCTTTACTATATCAGGCAATATGGGGGTCGTGAAAGCACAGGATTTTTGTAGTTGGTGAAAAATCCTGTGATGGGAATGCCTGATGAGCAAGTATATTGTGGTGGAGGATACAATTCTTGTTTTGCCAGACCTTTTTTCTGTGTATTTTCTTACAAACACTGGATGACATCCCTACAGTATTCACCGCGACAAATTTATGATGCATTGTACTCATAGAATCAAAAAGGACTACAGCAATATCTTAATTTGACCAACTTTTTCACAATTTTGCAGTCATTGTGAACTTGGACTACTGCAGTGATTTGTGTCCTTGTTTCTGGGTCAGTTTCAGCTCAATAAATCAATTGTTGAGACAACTGAAGTTGGCGTTGGTCTGACAATTTCAGAATGAATTTCAAGTAATAAAATTTTCACAGAAAATTGGCTGAACTGTATACTTTAATTCAGTTCGTTAGCTATCTCCCTAATTGTAAATCTTGAGTACAATAAATCCCACGAGGGTAAATCAACTTTTACTAGTATTTTATTGGTTTTTGAAGCTGAAGAGTGACTGAACCAGGGTTGATCTTTGCCTAATTCATGGCCATCATTGAATCTGTTGAACCAGTAATAAACAGCTGACCGGCTTAGAACCGAATGCTATTTTAAGAGTTCATTAGTTTCTGAAGCTGATTTCCAGGTTTTAAAAAAAATTGACTAATCATGTTCTGATTTTTTTATCCATCTTGTAAAATCAATAATTATCAAGACTGAAACACACAACCTCACTAAACAAGATGCCACTCTCAACTGAATAAAGATATTGTAGTAATCATTTGATGATGTTTCTAAGACAAAACACGCTTTCTCTTCCACACCTGCAGGCAACCCTCTTCCTATAGAGCAGTGGTAGCACCTGACTTAAAATTTTCTAATTGCATCTTGTACTGCTTGTATTGACTTATCTTAAGACAATTTTCTCTGATATTTAGATGCAATATCGTTTTAAAAGAATATGAACTATGAATATGAAACAGAACCGAAGTTAATTTATGAAACTTCTTAAAACTGTTTTGACACTTTTGTAATTGTCTTGAGTATTGAGTGTAGTGTAATGTAACAACTACACATTTATGTATGGACGACGACATTTATAGTAAAACATTTTCACTCTGTGGATGTTTATTCCAGTGCTTTACTCATCGTAACACCCTACTGCAACAATAATGCATGACAATGCCATCCAGTTGCAATCAAACTGTGATGAACCGTATCAGTTACTAAATTAACTTCACAACATTATTGCTTACAATAACAGTCAACTGGTTTTCCAGTACTGTTCAGTAAAGTACCTATTAAGCAGGTGGTAGTCTAAACTGTGATGCTTTTTGCAAGTGCTTTAAACTAACATAATTTGTTTAGAAAGTCACAAATCACACCAAAAAATTATAGCTGCAACTGAAATAGTTATATATTAGTACATCAAAATTGGTCCATTGCAAGAGCTTTTAAACTAAATTTTTATTCAGTTCAAAAACTTTTAATCAACATATTCGAGTAAAATGTACAGCTTGACAATAAGTGAAAAAGTTGTTGCTTTTTTCTACCCATTTGGTTATAAACTGTATGCAGAATTATTTTTAAAATGTAAAGTGAATCATTTTATATTTGGGAATATCTGCAGGTGTATAAATACAATTTTTAGAAAAAAGTTAATGCATTAAATTCTGAAAAAAATTACTGTGCTCAGTTACATTCAGACTTTGCTAGAATGGTTTTAATAATCATTATTTGAATTAAAAATACTTTTTACATGACTTTCAAATGTACTGCCTCAGACAGTTAGTCAATATTGTTTAACAGTTTCACAATACATTGTTTTATCATATTTATGTAATACATGGTATTGTATTTCAGCTCAACATGGAGTTCAGCCTGAAACTGAATGTGTTGTTGGATCAGATGGAGATTTTGCTGTTATCGGAACTTTAAATAACGGATTGGTTTTACAAAAGTTGAACTTGCTACTGACACAGTCAAAATTCCAGTCAAGTAAAGATGTGTCCAAACTTAATCAACTTATTGAATTTTATAAAACTGTCCGAGGAGAAGGAAGCAGTGCCTTCCTATCTTGTTCTGAATCTAGAACGAGGCAAAGCATAGAATCTGAGGAAGAAAATGTATGCATTAGTAGCAGTGAAGTTTCAGAAGAGACGGAACGTATGGCACGTTTTCAAGAGCGAGCACCATATGCAGTAAGTCAGGCTGATATATTTACTGCCATCGGGATTTCAGGGTTAGTTAAAGTCAGAAGACATATACGGAATTTTCTGGAGTTACAAGAAGTTGAAAGCAACATTCATAGAAATGTTACTATCCTGGAAAAAGCCCAGAGGTCAGTTGACTAAAACAGAATTACTATATTTATTTTCTAGTGTGTTAAATTTTAAACTGGAATGTTTGTCTTTTCAGCAGATTACCTTCAAGGGTTTAAATAGAGTTTGAAATTGTAGAGTACTTACCATGAAAGAAGTTCGCAGTATTTATGAGCTTTTAAAATGTATGTTACTTTGTCCAGGCCAAATATAAAAAATTGGTGTTCACATATGTTAAAAATATAATCATTATCTTTATAAATTGAAAGTAAAATGTTACAAAGTAACATATGTTTTAGAAGCTTATTAACGAAAAACTGGGTACTTTTTATGCATAAACTTCCGCAGTTCCTACCAATTTTTAAATTAAAAAAATGTTGTCATTCAAGTCAACGCAAGAAAGAACAAGCTTTTATTTGATGTATCATTCAAATTTTTCCATTTGATGTTTTCTGAAGTGGAGTTGTTAAAAAACAACAGACTTCTGTCATGGCGAGTACTATAATTTGTAATTCTATATATTTTTGTGCTCATAATAAATTGCACCTATCTATCATGTCTCTATAAACACATTTCTACCATAAAATATTATAATGTAATTGAAAAATTCAGTTTACAGTTGTGCAAATGAGCATAAATGATCTGTAGGTTTTAAAATGGCTTAATAATTAAAACTGTAAGCAATTAGAAAATGTTTCTGAGGGTGTACATGTATTAATTTATTTCTGTCAACATTCAGTTTTACATTACTTTAATTTTATATACGTTGGGTATTTTATATACTTTTCTACAGTTTCCAGCTTTATAAGTCAATTATGACTGTCTCCTACTATCGGTTCAGAAAAACTAGATTAGTATCTTCTCGATTATATTCAACTGATTTATTTTTTGTCCCTTTCAAATAACTTTATTAATCACAAATTTCAAAAATAGCTGGGGTACTCTAGGTACTTTACCATGATGATAGACAGTTCACGTACAGCCTTGAGTCATGCAAAAGGTTATTTCTCAAAGTGATTGATTTCTGTATACATTTTTCACATTGAATAATAGAATTACACAACATATTTTTGTTGGTAGGGATTTTCTTGAGGTCATGGTATTGTACATACTTTGCCACCAAGTACAAAAAAGGCATGAATTTTTTATGTTTCATACTTTTCTTTATATTTCTTAGAATATGCAAGTATAAAGACTTCAATTTAAAGATGATACTGACCGATCTTTTTTACAGAAATGTACGCCTATCTGGTAAACCTGGATTGATGTACAAGATTGAAAGTATATACAGGGATAATTTGAATTACTTACAGCAAGTCAAGGACGTAAGAGAGAAGCTTGTAACGGACCCTCGGTAAGTTTGTTTGTTTTTTTATTTATGTAGGTTTTACATGAAAACTACTGTTCGGTTTTTCATCTAGAACGCTGTGATGTCACGCTTGTTTCAGTGCGTATAGTCCGTTCGTGTTGCAACTGTACAAAAACGGTAGTACGCTACTGTTAATGTAATTTTTCTACTTTTAGCTACTGTTATTATTACCTTGCTATTTTATTATTACTAAGTAAACATAACATTTACTATTTCATAACTTATGTTAAATTACCTATTTATATCATTTCGTCTATTGGAACTTATACTTCTTTGTATTGTTTCTCACACTGGATAACATGATCACACATTGACTTTCACTCGGTAACTGTTATAGAAAAACATTTTTCTAAGCACAATTTCGTAACATCTTCTGTTTTGAAGGTTACATTATGAGCAGCTACCCAATTTTTCACATTGGCCCAGACTAATTCTGTAAGGATTTAGGTCGGGATGACCCAAGGGTGACCTAGGGTGAAAGCTGTAAGACTGTATGTCCAGCTTCAGACAAAATGCCATCCACTTTGCCACTATAACACACGGACAAAGGTTTAACCACACCACACCAAGAATAAACTAGGACTAGTTAAGAACACACTGTGAATTCATTTGTATGAAGTCTGAAATATATTTTATTTGTATCAGCGTAATAAATTGGAAAAAAAGTAATTTGTTTTATATTCCTAGCCTAATGTGAATGGGCAATCTCTTGTTTATAAATAGATAACGAAGAAATATGACAGCGTATTTAAACAAAATGACTGCATTAGTCATAGTTTTGTGCTTACCAGTTAGTGTATTATTCTGACGCAAAGGGACTGTCCAACCTATGGGTACGTCCACAGTGCGTGCAAGTTCCGAGTCAGATTCAGATTCCTATTTCTCGCTTCAGCTTGGTTACTGGGTGACAAACGAGTAGTGTCCACAGTGGAAGCGAGATTTAAAACAATCAGGGGTATTTACTGCTCTTATATGGAAGAAAACCTTTTGCAATATTTTTGAGATTGAGATGTTATCATATTTACATATTATATAGATTTTGTGAAATATATACAATAAACTGTTATTTATTGCTGTCATAACAGTATTTATAAAACATTAATCAATATTGACAAATTTATTAAAGCATTTCCATAGAACTGTTATTACAGAGATTAATAAAATTATAACTTAATTATATTCTTTCCATTGCTTTAATTTTGTTAGTCACAAACTGCATAATTTAGTTATATTAAAAGTTTACCGTGTATGCCCATTACCTTGGATAAATCTCTCCAGCATGCATCTACAATATCAGGATTTGAATGTTCTTTCTTCAAAAACTTTTTCAAAATTAAAACTTTGCTTATCCATCATAACAGTCTAGCTAAGTAATAGGTCAGTTTATACACAAAACAGTTCTTATCCGCGTGCTGATTCAACTGTCTCGCACACAAGAATGAATAATTCATTCCGATTAGCCGACTGGAGATAATGCACTTGCGTGATAGTCTGTACTGTGGCCATGCCCATACGATAAACAAATTCATTTGTCATGCTGACACTCGGAATTGGAATCTGACTCGGCACTTGTGTGCCCTATAGCGGGATGGGTGGAACTGCTCCTCGATATGTCTACATCACAGCACTCTAGATGAAAAAACCGAACAGAACGTACCATAACAGCAAAGTTGAGAAGATTGACTGTCTGATAAACCAGTATGGCAAGCCTCTTGTAAAGCACTTAATTTCTAGCCTGCATTTGCAGAGGGGGAAATTGTAGGAATAAGAGTAATGGTACCAAAAGTGGATAGCAGGGGTTCTCATTCTTAATCAGGACAGTAACATTCCTAAAAGCAGCTCGACTTTTATGTCATTCATCATGATGTCTGGCTAGACCACAAAATTATTTACTTTCAGAAGTAATTCTGATTAGTTAGTTTTAATCACAGTTATGATTAGAACTTGAAACAGCGAAGTGTTTCTTAGGTCTCTATAATTTCCTAGTGATGTAAAAAAAAACACGTCCATAGAGTAACAAAATGCCATCACACATTGACCCCATACTCAAACCATACTCAAACTCAGAAGATTAGTTAACCCTCAATTATCAGAACTGATTGGGGGTAAAATGGAAAGTTTGGATAACTGCTGATTTTTTTTTTTAAAAGCAGTGCTAACACTACATAGGATTATTCAAAGAAAACAAACTTCCTAATTGTATTGCAACTGGTAGTGCTTTAGAAGCTGACAGAGGCAGGTTGTGCATCTGTCACAGAGTTGTTAAAAACATTGATTGTCATTGTGTAGTGCTTTAACTGTGTTATCAAGGGTATTCTATTGTCTTTTGTTACATCATCATAGCAAGTGGTATATATATAGCCTATTTTGCCACACATCTCACCCTGCCAGTGCTATCTTAATTAAGCCTAAAAGCAGCTCGACTTTTATGTCATTCATCATGATGTCATCACAGCACTCTAGATGAAAAAACCGAACAAACTCAACAAATGCAGTTCGAACAAATGCAGTTCGAACAAATGCAGTTCTGCTCTTTCGAGCAGAACTGCATTTTGTAGTTCTATTCATTGTTCTGTATTGAACCACAAGTAATACCACTTGCTACAGCTACATTGGTACAAACTAATGACTGGACTAATTGTGTGATGCTTAGTAACTTCTATTGCAACAAATACTGTAGGTCAGCATTGCTTCAATGTACTACATTTGGGATTGCTTATTCTAAAAGATCACTGTTCAAACATATCAGCTGAAGTAATCTTGCAATCTTTCATGCAGTGGCAGTTCAGAATGTGACAGTACTGATTACAACATACAACCACAAATTTGTTTGCATCATACTAACACAACAGTCAACAGTAGCAGTGTGCAAAACATAAATCAGGGTTTACATTTATTTTATTTGTTTGTAGATTTAATTTTTAATTTTAAAATATTAATATTTCGATATTTTTTTCTTTTCAGATCTGCTGCACATATTTTCCCTCTCTTTCTCACACTCTAACCTGAATGCTGCTATTAGTTTGACAATTGTGCGTTTTAGATGTTTATTAGTGACATCAATACAATTTCTAAATAAGTAAGAACTGTTTATGTCTACAGATGTGATGTAAAATACGTCAGATACCTGATTTTAGTTAATGAAAATTGTTCATTTTATCTATATATTACTATAAAACCTTAACCGATTATTATAATATTGAATGTTATTATTGAATTGTTACCAAATTGTGATATTTTATATCCGTCCATAGAATTAAGAATATACTATTATTGTTTTAAGTGCTAATTTATATAAAAAATGTAAATTACAACAGTATGATTCTGACAGTTCTAATTATGAGGTCGATGAATAAGTACCCATGTTAGGAATAAAGATGCAAATTTTTTATAATTTTAAAGTAATCTCCTTTAAAATTATTTTTCAAAGTAATCTCCTTTTAGGTCAATAAACGTTAACCAACATTTCTTTAACCCCTCAAAAAAATATGATTTGTCAAACCCTTCAAAGTTCTCTTCTGTCTGCAATAAACTCCTCGTTTGAGCTGAATTTTTCCCTCTGAGCTATATTTTCATGTTGGAGAACAGAAAGAAGTCGCACGGAGCCAGGTTGGGCGAGCTCCGTGGGTGCAGCATTAATTCGTAGCGTAGTTCATGTTATTTGGCCACAACAATTTCAGATGATAGATGAATATGATGGTGGGTTAATCATGGTGAAAGAGGACTTTTTTCTAAGTCAAGTGTGGCCATGTCTCGTTCAATTTCTCAAAATCTTCAACCTTCAAAATCTTAAAATTTCATTTAAAGAAATCCAAACACTGGTTCGACATTGACAGCCGTGTCCGCTTGTCCTCTGTGAGCAATCGCAGCACTCATTGGACCGACATGTTTCTCACACCTAACTTATTTAAAATATTTATTGCCGTTCCATATGACATCCCTAAGGTCCCTATTACTCTGTGCACCAAGTTCGGTGATTAGTGAGAATCATGTCATTGACCTTTCAACAATTTCTTTCGTAACCACATCTGCTGGTTGGCTTGGTCAATCCTTATCAAAAATAAATATACAACTACATTTAAATTTGTTGAACCAATATCTTATGGTTATTATAGATAATAAAGGGTCCCCATTGATACACCCAACTTTGCTTTTATTTCTTCGCATGTTTTTCCATCCAAAAATGAAAACCGAGTTATCTTTCAGTGTTACTCTTTTGTCATTTTATCAAGAAACATGAAACATTTGTGACTCAACTGGCTGCCAAATAAAAAGTAACCTACAAATAAGTCTGATATTTAGTGTGGTGTCATTTTTGGATGGCAGTGCACGATGGCAATTTCAAATTCCCTCAGCTACGCCACCTGTCTGCAAACATGGGTACTTATTGATCAAACCACATATAACACTTACTGAGTAAATTATGCCTTAATTTTATGCTAGTATACTTGATTTTGATATATTTTATTATAAAGATTTTTTCTACTTGGCATAAATTTCATATAGGTACTGGCATGATAACTAATATTACTAAGATGTATTTTACTATAATTATTTCTAAAATGTCCGAACGTGTTACCAAATTTCATTTTCAAGGTTTTGCTTTATTTAGTTTAAATTTTTAATTATGTTACCTATATCAGTATTTTGTATTCTCTAAATATAAATATAATCATTTGTTCATAATTTATTGCAGTACAATACTGGCATCCAAATTTGATGAATCACACTTATTCCTGATCACCTGATCCGTAATAGCAATTTAAGTTATAATTTGTATAAATGGTTGCTAATGTCCTGGTAATACGATTGTTTTATTACCATCCCTACCAGATCTTAGAACGTGCTTATTTTCTAATAATGGTTAGCACACCACCAGTCATTTGATATTTTTTATAATGTGTAAAATTATGGCTTTATTAAATTGTAGTATCACTACAGTGTATTCTTGCAAAAATACATCAATAATCATATAAATTATTACATAGTTAAATAAAAAAAAAATCATTTTTTTTTCTTTTTCAAACGATAGTTTACCATTTATTTAGTTTAATCAAAAGCCTGGATTTATGGTATTGTATTTTATAACAGACTGATTAATGATAATAAAGCATACCAAATATAATAATAAAAGTAATTTATGATAATAAACCTGTGGGTAAAGGTGTTATCAATATGTTTTATACTTGTACATCATGATAATTTGATTTAAATTGTTTTGATGGTATTTAAATACCTTTTTTTATTGTATTACCATATATTAAGTCATATCGCTGCAGAAGGTACAGTGAACGAAAGTCGTAATAATAAAAATTGGTATGCCTAGGTATTTGCCTTAATTTGTGATAAATATACCCATGGGAAGTAGGCCTATTGCATAAATCATTTTATTAAATCTCTATCATACTTTATATTTTCCGATATTTTTGTTTAAATTTACAAGTAGGTTTAATATATTTTTTCATTGTCAATTTTTCTACAATTCATAGGAACTTCTTGATCCCAGACTAAACTTCTCACATTTTGGATGAAACCACTTAATTTCTACACTCTTTTGCTTGATCTATCTAATTTTCTGTCTGATTGGAATTCGTTAATTTACTCCTGCACCTTTAACATTTTGGTTTATTTCATGTCCCTGCCTTCTCTCCTCACATCTCTTCTGCTCGAGCTCTTTGCTATTTTCTTTGCTGTATTCTAAACCACAAATCAAACTCCAGGACGCAAAACAAAATTAAAACCGCTATTTTCAATTTCCTAGGACTCCTATTTAAAACATCTCATTTATTGCAGTTCACTATCCTTGTTTAACATACTCCACTCCATTTATAATTACATAATTCTCACAATAAAAATTCTCTATTCAATTAACCATTTCTAGAATAATGTTAAAAGATTTTAATGTCTTTCCTAGTATAACCAGATCATCTGCAAACAATAATATCCCAACATTTTCCTTGATCTACTTTTAAACCCTTACATATTCAATCTGTGGTTATTGTGAACAGGAGGTGGATAATATATTCCTTACCTTAGACCAACCTCTTGTCCTTAAACATATGCTTAATCATCTGCACTACTTCCTTCTATTTATTCTACATGTTATTGATAATAATTCATGGTCATAAATTTGATGGAAATTCTAAATTGTTCAGCTGTAACATCTGTTCCTTCCATTTCAAAAACAGCTTTAATGATTTTCAGTATTTCTTAGATAGGAAATTAGTGTGGTTACAATGACTATACTAAAAAGAAAAAATATATAAAACAAGATGTACTTGTTGAAGTTTAACAAGTTAGATTCTAATTTATTGTTTAGAGGTGAGACAAAGTAAGTTTATTGTTATATTTTTAATTTCAATCCTATTGTTTGTTTAATAGGCCTACAATTACTTTTTTAGTTTTTTACTTTTGTATTTTCTAATTTATTGTCTAGAGGTGAAACAAAGTAGGTTATTTGTTACATCTTTAATTTCAATCCTTTTGTTTATGTAATTTCAATTACTTTTTCAGTTTTGTACTTTGTATTTTCCTATAGATAATAAATTTTTTAGTAAAATATGTCTGCTTTCTTTTTCTTGTACCGGTAATTGGTTTATTAGTGTAAGGTAATTTTAAGTTCTAAGCCCTCCAAGTTCTCTTTTTAGTCAATACCAACATGGTTGTAGATGTGTTGTTTTTCACAAAAGTGAGTATGGCCAGTCGGTTGGCGTAGTGGTTAGCGCAACTGGCTTCTACGCTGGGGTCACGGGTTCGATTCCCGGTCCTGTCTGGCATTTTTTCATCACTTGTCTTCTTCTATCATCCTTCTCACCGTCTGCATTAGCAGTAATTACAAAACAGTTGGACGTTAAACAAAAAAAAAACCTGAGTAAATGTTGTTACAAGGTTTTCTTATGGTAAGTCTTTATAAATAAAAATACAGTCAACTCCCGATTATCCGCGATAATGACCAGGAAGATGATTGCGGTTAATAAAAAATATATCTGAAGATCGCGGTTAATCCAAAAATGAACCTTTAAGGTAGCAAAAGTGTATTAAAATAGCTAAATATATATTTGTGCACTGAATTGCGTTGAATTAACATGTTAAGTATTATTATTATTATTATAAGATAATATTTCACTATGTTTTTATTGTATTTTATTCGTAGTTATTATGAATATAAATATAAAAAAACCAAGCCTTAAAACGAGCCGTACCTTAAGTTTTTATGTTTTTTATTTGGTGAGATATGCGGTTTTAAACACAGGCTTTAACTTTCATTTTACGTACTATAGTACAATGATGTATATACTAATTAAAACCCAAGCAACTTGTACGGATAATGAGATGGTGAGGCAAATTAAGAGTGAAAACATGTCGACTTTGTTTTTAACTTTGATAGCGCCAATACAAAACATCCGCAGCTTCCTGTGGATGTTATCATTGCCACTGAGGCAAATGAAACGATCTGAGGCATCGGGGATAGTCGGGAGTTGGCTGTATTTTGAAAATATATACTTCCAATTTTCAAAGATCAGTGGTAAAAGGTGCACACTAAACAATACCATTAACCTGATGTGTTGGAACTGTATGAACATGTACACCAATGCTTGCTATAAACTATTCTATTCCGTCGTGGATGAAGGCTGTTCAGTCCATTTTAATCTGATGATTACATCAGTGCTCAGTTTTAACATTTTTGTTTTCAGCGCTTGTTCAGTTGAGATTATGCATATAGTAGGTCCTTGTTATAATGGGACTAAATGGGGGAGGTCTCAGTTCATTGTCACAAAAGTCCGTTATATCAAAATAAAGCCAGGCAAAGCAGCAATTTTTGTTGTAGCTGTTAATTTTTACTATTGTTAAAATCGTAGCCAGTTTAAATGTTTTGTAACCAATATGAAATAATCATTTAGGTAAATACATTTAAATTTTACCTACCATGGTTGTAGTCAGCGGTAGTAACAGAAAAAACTTTTTAAAAACGGTAATTAGATGTCAAAAAACGTAACCTTTACACTAATACTGGAGTTCGTATTTTACACTTTGCACATTAAGCTACATTTACATTTTTACACTCTACGTTATTTTTTCATCGGGTTTTGTACAGTTGAAATTAAAATGGAAAATACAGTAACATGTAAGTATAAAAAGAAAACTGGTATGAATCACTCACAACTTTTTCTTGCCAATGCAAATAATTAACAATATAACCTAACATTAATAACAAAACATTAGAAATAAACAAAAACCTAACCTCAATAAACATTGTCTAATTTTAATTATGAGTGAAAGATGCAAAATGAAAACCGACCTCAGCTTGGCCTAAAAATACAGAAAAATCACTCTTTCACACTAAACTAGGCTCTGTAGAGAAAAATGCTGTAAATAAAAGTTGTAAATTTTTTAAATTCCTATAAATTTGATTATACTCACTTTTGTCGTAAAATGCATACTAATGCTGAAGTCTTAAAAAAAATTGATTTTTTTACACATTTTCGTAAAAAAACAACAGAATCGCAAAATACCGCTAAACTAAGCGTTATGCCAAAAAGCGTTTGAATTAAGGTTGTAGGATTTTAAATTCTCTACAACTTTTATTACACATTTTTGCACTAAAATGCAATATTATATTTATATTATATTTATTATATTAAAATGCAATATGCGATATTAAAGCTGCAATCTTAAAAAAACAACTTTTTACGAGGAAACAGTAACTTAGTTTTAAGTTTCAAGTTCGTACGATGTTCCGTTCTTGAAATATTCTGTTCACACACACATACACAGACCAATCGCTAAAAACATGTTTTTTTGAGTTCAGGGGGTCTGAAAACGTGTAGATCCTGTAAAAACTTTTATTCAAAAAATCAACATGAAAACGATAATTTCCTTCCTGTTTATTCATGTAGGCAAGAAAAAGTAAAAAATTGTTTATTTTTAACTGTGTGGCGGGCTGTTGTTGCTTTCTAATAAGTTCTTTAAAATGCCTAAAATGTTCATAAAAGTTTTGGCCATCTTGTTCTTCCGATAAATCTACATACAAAATCATTGTATCAATGGCATCATGTATGCTAGAAAGTTTGGGTTTCTGTTTACAATTATTGTTTTATTATTTAATACATTTTATTGTTGTGGGTTATTTTCTAATTTGAGGACCGTTATAGTGTAAGTCCGTTGAATCAGAGTCTGTTATAGCGAGGACCTACTGTACAGTATTTTCCTTCTTAAATGGTTTAAGCAAAACGCATATTAATTTAATCTGCAATGAAGGTGAAATGTATTGAGCTCATATTAGACAAGATTATTTCATTTTTAATATTTTGATGATGAAATGTTGGGTAGAGAGGAAAAGGAAGGCCAAGGATTATGAGTTTAATGAGCAAGTATAAATGAAAAAAATTATTACTGCCGGACTTGAGATCTTTTAGATTTTTAGTTGATGGGGTAATTATCAAGGAGCAAATAATTAATACAAGTTAGGTCTCGAAAACAATCTACACACTTTTTAAAAAAACAATTTTATTTAATTCCACATACATGGGAATCAAACTAAGGACTTTTACATATACACTGTAAAAATATACATGTTCATTGTATGAGGTTGAGTACAAGACTAAACTATTGTTCTATTAACATAAAGAAAAATACAATAAAGAATTCTTAGAACTAAAGCCTAAACTATCAACTTACCACTAGTATCTTATTCTATAACTTACATTAATAATGTGGCATTTTAGGATCTTCGAAAAAGTTTCGTATTGAAATAATCTGATAAAAATTTAGACTATTAACTCAATTATTTCTACAGCTACAGAAGAAAACAACTGATTGGAGACGTTTATAGTGACTACTATAAAACATCTTACTTTGTACAGCTTCCATGCCACACCTATCCCACCTGATCAGTTGTAGTTGCGGACTCCAACACCTCATTTCTGTGTAGTGTGTGTACATGTCTATATTCTGTATCCTGTCTAAGAAGAGGGGAATAATAATACACATACGGGTGGGTAGTTGGTAGTGCAGATGTCCATATTATAGCTCATGTATTGATCGAAGTAGGTCTTGTAACGTGTCAGTAGTATCACTAAACTTTTTTTTACCACCAAACAAAATTCATAAAGAAAAGCTAATTGAATAAAATCTATGATAGATGTATAAAATATGACTGGTTTAGAACAAACGAATTATTTGGGTTGCGTGAGTAAGGCGGGCCAATTTGAGTGTGATGCGCGTGTGACGTAATGGCTCAGATAGTATTTTCAACCAATCAGAATGCCCCAATTCTAACCAATCACATGTCTTCTTTTGCGTCATTTTGATTGGTTAATATTGTCCAATCAGAGAGGTTTAATACTCTATACGTCAGACCAATTTCAACCAATCAAATAGTATCTTTCAGCGTTACGTCATTCGTCAGGATGGTGCTTTCTGATTGATCCGTACTGGTTCTGGGCGTCACTTCGAGTGAGATTTCGACAATTAGGTCCACCCAATGTCAACGTATAAATAACGGTAGGGCAGAATACATTTGAGTACATTCTACTCGAGATTTACAATTTTTAGTTAGGTATCACTTACCAAATACGTTACACAATATTGTATAGATCTTTACGGTACTCTAAGAAATTGAAATTGTTATCTATTTCTGCAGAATGTTTACACGCGTTGTTTTAAATCACGAATATTCATTCAAAACCAAGAAAAAGGAGAAAAGAGATTGAGAGCGAGTTATTTTTCCATGTTGCTTGATTTTAGTAACCTAGTTTTTGGCCAGTAAGGTACCATATGTTTTGAGGAATGACTTTTTACAACTGTAAAACAAAAATTACGGTATGTAGGAGGGAATTGAAATTTTTAATTTAAAATATCTTGAGATAGATCACTGCCAATATCAAACCGGATAAGAAGTTATACCTGATTAATTCCGTGATATAACAAGATTAGGCCTACCTATTTTGCTCATACGATGAACATCAATGGTCTAACAAAATGAAGATACACTGACCGATTTAACTTCTTAAATATGTTTTAGGTTTATTCGTTGTTGGATTCTTCAATATTTTTTAAGTTGCCTAAAATTAATTTTGCACGGAACAGAGAGGTAGAGTGTTAATTATTTTGTGCACTTGATTTGCTACTTCCAGGCTCTAAGAAAAAAAGTTCTGTTTTTATTACATGGTCAGCCAATTACATGACTGAAGCATTTAAGAACAGAAGAGGTGGAGGTGTAAATGACACTAGTCTGAGGGATCTCATGTGAGAGTCATGAATTTGATTTTACAATCAGATCCTGCTGAGGATCTGTTGAGAAGGTACCATTTGGAGGGTGGAGAGTAGATGCTTTTCGGATGGATTGGTAAACTAGTATGGATAGTTTTTAACGCTGTGAGAAGATTAGATAAACCAGCTCAAGACTCGTCTCATTTAGAAAAGATTTATGAGGGTCAAACCAGGATGTTAGCTGCTTACCTAAACAAAACAAAAATCATTGCAAAACGATTTCTACAGCTCAGCATTTACCTATTTTTAATATTACTGACAAATTGGGTTTAAAACAAAGAATATTGTTAGTCGGTCGTTCGTAAAAGAACGCATGAATTGTTCGTTTGCGGACCGTTAAAAAATCGCATATTATAATATTTCATAAAATTGTAATGTTCAAACAAGCGGCCTACATACAGTCATATGGGACGAACACTCTGTAAAATCATACTTATCACGCCATAACAATTTCTCTGCTTATGCGTTCGCTAGGGCTTTTAAGCGATTGCCGTCGCCCTACTAATTTTTTATTCCTTAATCTGTACCTGTAGGTGTTAAAAAATAATAGCATCATACAGTTTGTGTAGATGATATAAATTCTACTCGTAAATGACCAGTTAGCTAACGGATCTTAAATCAACGAGTAATAAATTTCACATATCGTTATTTGGCAAAATACTTTTGACCTACGCTATTATTGTGTTTAACACATGCGAAAAAACATAGAAATATCAAATATAACTAGTAAAGAAAAACGTCATATTTAGTTTGCGTTAATAAGGCGGGCCAATTTGAGTGCGGTGCGCGTGTGACGTAACGGCTCAATTAATATCTGGCCAATCAGAGTCTACTATTTACAGCCAATAAGAAACGCCTTATTCTAACCAATCAGATGTCTTCTTTTGCATCATTTTGATTGGTTAATATTGCCCAATCAGAGAGGTTAAATACTCTACTACGTCAAACCGATATCAACCAATCAAATAGTATCTTTCAGCATTACGTCATTCGTCAGGATGGTGCTTTCTGATTGGTCCGTGCAGGTTCTGGGCGTCACTTCGAGTGAGATTTCGACAATTAGGTCCACCCAATGTCAACGTATAAATAACGGTAGGGCAGAATACATTTGAGTACATTCTACTCGAGATTTACAATTTTTAGTTAGGTATCACTTACCAAATACGTTACACAATATTGTATAGATCTTTACGGTACTCTAAGAAATTGAAATTGTTATCTATTTCTGCAGAATGTTTACACGCGTTGTTTTAAATCACGAATATTCATTCAAAACCAAGAAAAAGGAGAAAAGAGATTGAGAGCGAGTTATTTTTCCATGTTGCTTGATTTTAGTAACCTAGTTTTTGGCCAGTAAGGTACCATATGTTTTGAGGAATGACTTTTTACAACTGTAAAACAAAAATTACGGTATGTAGGAGGGAATTGAAATTTTTAATTTAAAATATCTTGAGATAGATCACTGCCAATATCAAACCGGATAAGAAGTTATACCTGATTAATTCCGTGATATAACAAGATTAGGCCTACCTATTTTGCTCATACGATGAACATCAATGGTCTAACAAAATGAAGATACACTGACCGATTTAACTTCTTAAATATGTTTTAGGTTTATTCGTTGTTGGATTCTTCAATATTTTTTAAGTTGCCTAAAATTAATTTTGCACGGAACAGAGAGGTAGAGTGTTAATTATTTTGTGCACTTGATTTGCTACTTCCAGGCTCTAAGAAAAAAAGTTCTGTTTTTATTACATGGTCAGCCAATTACATGACTGAAGCATTTAAGAACAGAAGAGGTGGAGGTGTAAATGACACTAGTCTGAGGGATCTCATGTGAGAGTCATGAATTTGATTTTACAATCAGATCCTGCTGAGGATCTGTTGAGAAGGTACCATTTGGAGGGTGGAGAGTAGATGCTTTTCGGATGGATTGGTAAACTAGTATGGATAGTTTTTAACGCTGTGAGAAGATTAGATAAACCAGCTCAAGACTCGTCTCATTTAGAAAAGATTTATGAGGGTCAAACCAGGATGTTAGCTGCTTACCTAAACAAAACAAAAATCATTGCAAAACGATTTCTACAGCTCAGCATTTACCTATTTTTAATATTACTGACAAATTGGGTTTAAAACAAAGAATATTGTTAGTCGGTCGTTCGTAAAAGAACGCATGAATTGTTCGTTTGCGGACCGTTAAAAAATCGCATATTATAATATTTCATAAAATTGTAATGTTCAAACAAGCGGCCTACATACAGTCATATGGGACGAACACTCTGTAAAATCATACTTATCACGCCATAACAATTTCTCTGCTTATGCGTTCGCTAGGGCTTTTAAGCGATTGCCGTCGCCCTACTAATTTTTTATTCCTTAATCTGTACCTGTAGGTGTTAAAAAATAATAGCATCATACAGTTTGTGTAGATGATATAAATTCTACTCGTAAATGACCAGTTAGCTAACGGATCTTAAATCAACGAGTAATAAATTTCACATAACGTTATTTGGCAAAATACTTTTGACCTACGCTATTATTGTGTTTAACACATGCGAAAAAACATAGAAATATCAAATATAACTAGTAAAGAAAAACGTCATATTTAGTTTGCGTTAATAAGGCGGGCCAATTTGAGTGCGGTGCGCGTGTGACGTAACGGCTCAATTAATATCTGGCCAATCAGAGTCTACTATTTACAGCCAATAAGAAACGCCTTATTCTAACCAATCAGATGTCTTCTTTTGCATCATTTTGATTGGTTAATATTGCCCAATCAGAGAGGTTAAATACTCTACTACGTCAAACCGATATCAACCAATCAAATAGTATCTTTCAGCATTACGTCATTCGTCAGGATGGTGCTTTCTGATTGGTCCGTGCAGGTTCTGGGCGTCACTTCGAGTGAGATTTCGACAATTAGGTCCACCCAATGTCAACGTATAAATAACGGTAGGGCAGAATACATTTGAGTACATTCTACTCGAGATTTACAAATTTTAGTTAGGTATCACTTACCAAATACGTTACACAATATTGTATAGATCTTTACGGTACTTTAAGAAATTGAAATTGTTACCTATTTCTGCAGAATGTTTACACGCGTTGTTTTAAATCACGAATATTCATTCAAAACCAAGAAAAAGGAGAAAAGAGATTGAGAGCGAGTTCTTTTTCCATGTTGCTTGATTTTAGTAACCTAGTTTTTGGCCAGTAAGGTACCATATGTTTTGAGGAATGACTTTTTACAACTGTAAAACAAAAATTACGGTATGTAGGAGGGAATTGAAATGTTTAATTTAAAATATCTTGAGATAGATCACTGCCAATATCAAACCGGATAAGAAGATATACCTGATTAATTCCGTGATATAACAAGATTAGGCCTACCTATTTTGCTCATACAATGAGCATCAATTAAATAAATCAATGGTCTAACGAAACGAAGATACACTGACCGATTTAATTTCAGAAATATTTTTTAGGTTTATTCGTTGTTGGATTCTCAATGTTTTTTAAAGAGTTAGTCTATGAATGAAGTGATTCCACGAAATCCTTCGTTGTATTCGAGGCAATTATATGTAAAAAAACAAACTTAATTGTTGGCCTTTTGGAAGAGTTTATCATTAATTAATTTTTTTACATAAGCAGTTAATATTACAAAATATATTGAAATAATATTAGCCTAAAGTTATAATTAAAAAAAAATCTATTTTAGCATTGCCTAATATTGTAATCGTTGGGGAAACCCAAATTAATTCTAGTATTCTTATTTCCAATGTCATTATTAGAATATTATTACTTTTTTACTATTAGGATTATTCAAGGATTTACTAAACCAGAAAAGTTTTATGGAGAAATTCCTACATTGTTATTGATAAATATTTTTTATACTATGGCTCAATATACAGAGCGTTGAAAAAGTCGTTCGCAGTAGCCGCGCGTGACGTTTGTTCTCCTGTTTGGTTTACTACCATTTTATGTGGACTCGCCAATATTCCTCTGTCTCGTTTACTTCAGCCAGCCTCAGTAGTCACTGGTGTGTCGTTACTCATTGACGTGAACGTTTTAGGTTAGTTTTTGTTCATTTTGTCGCTGTAAAAATGCTAACCATTGAAGAACGTGTTTTTTTCATTCGAACAAGTGTTAAAGCTGGCGATAATTCAATTCGTCAAACATTTAATTTAGTTTTCCCGGAGACAAGAATCTCACACCGGAATACTTTGAGAGACTTGATTGATAAATTTTAGAAGTACAGGTTCCGTGGCAGCTACACTAAGAAGTAGTCGTCCTAGTGTTTTGTCTGACGATAAATTACTCGATATTTCTGATAAGATGTCTATAAGTTCAAACAAGTCAATAAAAAAACTCGTGCAGGAAACTGATGTTAGTGTCGGAACAGCTCACAGCCGTAAAGAAAAAATTAGAACTTTTAACATACTGTGACAGTCGTGCAAGAATTAAAACCCGTGGGCGGGATTTGGCGGGAGTCATTGGGGGGGCAAATACCGGGGGGTCTGGGGGGTATGGAATACCCCCCAGCACAAGGGGGGGGGGGTCCGGGGGACCTCCCCCGGAAAATTTTGAGATTTTTATTGCCTTCAACTCAATTTTAGGGCTGTTTTTAGGCTAAATTAAAAAGTAAATTTTGTTGGGATTTTAACGTTAAAACGTCATTTTAACTCCCAATTGATGTAAACCTAAAATTGATCTAAAATGGTCCAATAACAATGTTTTTAAATGTTAAAAAATAGTATTAACTTATTTAACCATTAACACATTTTTATTGGACCATTTGATTAATTAATTTTAAGTTTAAATACATCTCCACTAAGAACAGCTTATAAGAAGAACATCTGAATTGATGCTTAAAAAACCCCTGTACAGATAGAGTGTAAGTGAAGTGTATTTATTGTAGCATAAATAATCTGTTTGGAGTAATTTGGAGTAAATCATAACTACGATTTTTGAAAAATTATTTTTTCGATACACTAACTTGGTTAAAAATGTATACCAGTAGAATATTGGGGGGGCAAGTGCCCCCCCTTGCCCCCCCCCAGATCCCGCCAATGTTAAAACCTACGATGATGGCAAGATAATGCAGTAATGTGATTGGTTTAATAATTTCTTTCGATAAAATGGAATCGATGTTCTTAATGAAACATTTTTTCACCGATGAAGCGTGGTTCCATTTATGAACTCGCAAAATGTTCGTCTGCGGGGTATGAAAATTTATTGTGTATTCTTGAAGAACCACTTTATTCTGTGAAAATTGAAGTTTAGATTGCAATTTCTAGACGTCGGATTGTTGGTCCAATATTTTTCAATGAACCAATAAGCGCACAACGATACTGCAATGAAATTCTGTATCCATTCATTGCCAAACTTGGGTTAAGTGAAATACTAAACAGTTACATTCAACGAGATGGTGCAACCGCGCATAAAGCTCACGTTTCATGGTATATTTTACTGTGAAGGGACTTATTGAACAACCGTATAATAATACCAATGTTACATAAGCCAACAAAAAAAATTATTTATAAAAACTTTTTAGGCAAATACATTTAAATCTTATGCATTTTTGGGTGTTGAAACCGTATCTGGAATAAATTTTTTTTGTATCACACAAGTTCTCTCACAATATGACACCTATTTAATTTTAAAATGGGGAAAATGGGTGTAAAATATAAAAACATTTAATTTAAACAGTACTTTTATTTAATTAGACTACAATGTTTATTTACCATAACATATAAGCTACCACTTCAATACAAATATATTAAGTTCTATTATATTTAATTTAAGGGCCTCCTAAGAATAAAGCAGGAACAAATAAGATTAAAAATCAAACCTAATAAACGAAATAACTACATACATTGAAGATTACAAAAAATATGTTTTTCTTTCACGCCTGTTTTCTCTTTTTCACTGCTATTTTTCGTCTTTCCAAGCCTTTTTCATTCTTTCACTCAACACTTTCTTCCTTTCTTCAGACCATGTACTTGTCATTATTTCGTCTCCCCTTTCTCTTGGAACCCTCCAAATTTTTAAATGTGACTTTAATGTTATTTCTAAATTCACTTCTGTTCTTTAGCCTGTCTAACACAGTCATCTTCGTCATAAAAGTTTTTACAGTTTCCATGAACCGTCTATTCTGAGTTGTCCTTGCATATATCAGACAACTATTTCGTAAATTTCTAGGTCATTCTGCAGGTAGCCTACGTCCAGAAAAACTGAATTTATTCTCATAAGTCTGTTATCTTTTCTATTTTTCTATTTCTACATATCAATTACTTCTTACCCTATATTCTCCGTTTTAATTTTCCTTAGAAATTTTTTTTCATTTCTATTTTTTCCTTAAAACTCTTCTTCTAAGGGAACGTATATTCTGATTCATATAATGCTTCAGGTTTTATAACTATTTTAAAATCTTAATTTACAGTTTAACGATATGAATTTTTTATTGTAAATTTTTTCATCAATTAACATGGCCTGTATACACGTTCTCTATTTTTTTACTTCTTCTTGCGTAGATGAAGACAGGTAATTATTATTTTCATGTCGATTTTTTGAAATCGAGTTTTCGCCGGATCTACACGTTTTAAGACCCCTGAATCCAAAAAAACATGTTTTCAGCTATTGGTCTGTGCGTGTGTGTGTTTGCGTGAACAAAATATCTTGAGAACGGAACATCGTACGAACTTGAAACTTGAAACTTAAGTTAGGATCACTAGAGGACCCGACACGAACATTTTCATCAAAATAGGTCAACCGGAAGTAGTTTATTCGTGTAATGTTTTTCTTTTTTGCGATTTTCTCAAAAACGGCTCCTACGATTTTTTTTTAAATTGCCTTATTTTCTGTATTTTTTTATGCTTTACAAGGTAGAGTAGGTGCCATGTCTGCTCTGTTCTGTCTGCTGAGGAGGCTGTTCTCTCGTAAAAAAATGGTTTTTCTAAGATTGCAGCCTTAATATGCATTTTAGCGCAAAAGAGTATAATAAAAGTTATAGACAATTTTAAAATATACAACTTTTATTCCAAATATTAGTTTGTATTACTCTTAGTTTACAGGTAATTAATGATTTTCTGTAAATCATTATATGAAAATCTGTAAAAAATCAATTTTTTAAGATTTCGGTCGTAGTAACTATTTTACGACAAAAATGCATATATTAAATTTATGGGAAATCTAAAGATCTACAACTTTTATTTCAAGCATTTTTTTCTACAGAGCCTAGTTTAGCGTGAAAGAGTGATTTTCCGTAATTGTAAGCCAAACAGGTTGATTTTCATTTTACATCATTCACTCATGATTAATAACGTTATGTTTTTTGAGGTTAGTTTTTTGTTTATTTGTAATATTTTATTACTAATGTTAGGTTATAGTGTTCATTATTTGCATTGACAAGAGAAAGTCGTGAGAGTGTTTCACACCAGATTTTTTATTTCTTCGTCTTCATTCCCATTCTACTTGATTACACAACCTAGATAAAATAGGTGACCAATATAACGGACCCTGCTGCAGCGGACTTTCGATAAAGCAGACTAAATTAATTAAATCTCAGGTTGGTAATTTTGTAACCTTACCTAGCGGTAGCTTCAATCTCCATGTCAGTAACTAGTCGAGAAATACAGTTCATGGCGGAAAGATTACATGGATGTGCTCGTATCATTGCTTAATTTTGTCCGATACCCGCAACTACGTTACTCAAGTAAAACTTGATTAAACCCTTAAGGTCTTTACTGGAAAGGAGAACAAATTCACCAAAAATGATGGGCAACAGTGGCTGGAAGATGGTGATAGTAATCCTGGGTACAAAATTATGATGATGATGATAAAATAATTGAAGAAGTATTTCTTAGAATGTAAAAGATTCTGAAGATAATGCAGTAACAGAAGAGAAACATTTACAAAACCTGGTCTGTGTTCGTGTCGCCGTTGATAAGGTTATTTTTTCATAGATCGCTATATTAGAAGATCAAGAGATTCAGGCCATATTACAAAAAAATTTAAAGGAATCATTATAAAGATACAAAATCAGTCAAGTAAGCAATGAAAAGTAGATAATTTGTTCTCCTGAGTTCCATAATATTTTAATATCAATTACGTATTTTTCCTGTATTCCAAAATGAGCCTGTTGCATAATATTTGTAAGTTCTAGCGTGTATGTATGTACTATTTACACTGTATTAATTTAGAGACGTACATTAAACCTTTACAGTACAATACTAAACGTGTAATTCGATATAACAAACTCTCTTACTAACGTACGTCGGCATCCATTAAGTAGTCCATTATTTTTTATTTTATATAGTTAAATATACAATATAATTTACTACTAAGTTTAACTATATGCAAAAATTTCAACTAAATATACTTATATGAAAAAACTCTTTTTCACAAAGAGTTCTCACTGCGCATACCAGTACCATACAAAAAATTATTTAAAAACAAATTTACATAAATACTCTTAACTACTATTAAAAAATGCTATTATAGCATTTAAAAGGGTACAAAAATTACGTTTTACTAGTTTTTAAAGTACTAGTGAATATAAATAAAAAATACAATTAAATTTACACAAATATCAATAATAATAATGATAATAACTGTAATAACGATACAAATTAAAAAATATTACATTACGATTATGTTCCTAGCGAAGGTAGTTACTTTTATACGGATTTGAATGCTAGGCAGTGGTTACCGATGTACTTTGATGGTTGGGGTTCAATTAACCATACTCTCTCAGGAATGGTCGGTCTGAGTCTGTACAAGACTGCACCTCGTTTACAACTCATACACATCATCTTCATCTCATTGGGTCATGGGGTTGCTTATTGTTCACAATTGAACAGATTGCAACGTAAACACAATAAAAAAAAGAAGATTATGTTCTTTCGTAATACAGAGAAAAATGAGCATCTTTTCTTTTAAAACTAAAACTTAAGAACTTAATCTTCCCTGCCTGTAACCTACTCAAAATCCTCTCTTTTATCCCCCATGTTTTCGCTCCATACAGCACTGTTGGTGCATAATATAACGTGTTGTTTAGGTCAGCAGCCGAAAGGCTGGTTTGAACCTCTAGAGGTTTTACTACATAAAAATGAGGAGTGAGGTTCTTTAATGTTGCCTTCCTCACCGAGTTGAAAAAATACGCTTATCAGCAGGTCATGGCTCCGAAAAGCACCAACTTTCCACCCTGCAAGTAACACCTTTACTTCATTCACCACAGGGTCTGGAAATTCATTACTCTCAGAGGAGATAACTCTGACTAGTGACTTTTACACCTCTACCTTTTCTGTTTTTAAATAGTTCAGTCATAATTTGCTGACTATATGATAAGAAACAGAACAATTTTTTGTAGCTCTGGAACCAACAGATCGAGTGGAATTAATTTAACACTCCACCTGCCTGTTATCGGCAAAATGTATAAAGTATACGTCATTAATTCGGCCTTTTCTGGTATCTTTCTGTCTCATAACTCGTGTTTTACTGCTTGGTATAAATATTTCCTCCTTTTTATGTATATACATATCATTACATATTTGTAAATTTAAAAAACGAGAATGGAGTATAAAAAAATTGTCAAATTTGAATAGATCCATAACAAACCGGGCAAATTTTCCAGTAAAATTTTTAATTTCCTACTAAGTACGAATCTGTTTATTTTTGGAGCATATTAGTTAATTACAAGGATTACCTCACGGGAAATACTTTGGAATTTGCCGAATATATTGTTAGTGAAAATGACAAGATGAAAACCTTGAACATATTTTTAAATATGTATGTTTTTAAGTAAATTTTAATTATATTTTAATGGTTGTTACAAAGATTGTATTAATTACTATATCAATTAATTTTGTTTCTATTGAAATCTGGTTACACTGGTGTAATACTATTATTATTGAGGAAAATATCTATTTAAATACAAATTTAAGTTACAATGAAATTTTATCAGTCCGTTCTTTACATATTTCTCTCCCGCGGATTTAAATAAAATTCAAATAAAGCTCAAGTTTACTTATAAAATATTTTCCCAACCGGATATAAAATTTATTTTAAACTACTCTACAAAGAACATCTAGTTAGCAGCGCTTCTCAAAATTTTATTTTCACGCCCCTTCCTCCACTAAATTATCTTTGGTATTTCTACGCCCCTGACTAATAATATAAGATAGAATAATAAATAAAAATAATATATTAAGCGAGAAGTTATGTAAGTACAGTATAACCTGTCACAACCGGACGCTCCCATATCCGGATGTATCTCCAAACAATCTTTTCAGATTTGGTCAGTAAAATGGTTAGGGATGAAAAAGTGAAAGTTGCAGCTGGGGTGTTCTTTGGACGCTTTGAAGAAGAGAGTCAGATTGCAGAGCCTGTAAAATACCTCCCTGAATATGAAGAAATTAATGATGATGAAGTCTAGAAAGTAGTTAAGTGAAGGTGAAGTCAACGAAATTAACTTTTTTTTTTGGCTTAACATCCGACTAAAAAAAAAACAAAAACGAAATTACAGACCGTGACATAGAAATGGAGTGCAATAGCGTTGAGAAATATCTAAACCCGAAGAGAATGAACAAGCTTATAATGAGTCACTCTGAGGCATTCAAAACCATAGAATATCTGATCAGTTTTATTCAACATCAAGATAAAACAAGTGAAACTGAAGTGATGCTTTTAAGAAGGTTGAGAGACATGGTTTCCGAAAAACGCGTTCTGTGTGTGAAGAAAACGAAAAGCACATAATTTTTCAAGATATCACTCGCATGTACTGATGTAGGCGTATTGTAAGTCAAAGTTTTTAACCAATTTTACTTTCTGTATTTAAAAAAAATAGGGCTGCAGTGAACAAATAAAAATACTAAACCAATAGAAACATCTAATATAACATTCAACAACAAAAGTGTTAATTATTTCTGGACCTCTAGCAATTTTTAACTGGTCTTGTGATATCCGAATTTTTCCATATCCGGATCGACCACACCACATTAGTCCGGATGTGACAGGTTTTACTGTAACTAAGTTACACTAAGTTATTTTAAGTTTGTGTAACTAAGTTAGTTTAAGTGAAAGAGTCAAAATTTTTTGTAAGTAAATACAATCATGGAATAACTGTAGAAATTAAAAAAAACCAGCTGGCTCTTGCGAATAAATTGATACAGTGAATCCAACGTGATAGCACTGCAGTAGACTGATGAAAAAATTAAGTTACGTCTTGTCGTAACCCACCGGGTTGGACTAGTAATAAAGTCAACGCCGTGAGTCAGTTGTTTAATAGCTGATCGGAAATTAAGGTTCCGTGTTTCAGATTCAAGACAGTGGTCACTGGTGTACTTTGATATTTGAGGTTCAATTAACCATACTCTGAGGGATGGTCGGTCTGAGTCTGTAAAAGACTACACCTCATTTCCACGTCATACATATCATCCTCATCTCACTGGGTCATGGGGTTGCTTATTGTTCTTAAATTGAACAGATTGTAACGTACACACATTAGGGATTAAAAAATGTTTTGTCGTAGTATATTTATTTTTTAATAAGTATTAAAATAATATAAAATTACGACAGTAAATTACTCGTATTTATCGGTAATAAATTCAGTTTGTAAGAATAATAACATATTATTGCCATAATTTAAAATAACCAAGGGTTAAGCGGAATTTTATCATGCACATAATATATCGAAACGGTCTCTGGGAGCTTACGCTTGAGGGCGTACATGGGTGGCCGCTCATCCAGAAACCACACCTCAGGAGAAAGGAGATCTTGATACACCAAGTCGGATCCAGTGTCTATGGCTGGCGGCGGTGGGAGAGATTTTCGTTGGGTCCCAAACTCCCGTCTGGCCGGCGCCATGATGGTTTCCTCTCTTACAACGTAAAAAAAGACCTACTGTTCAAAATAATTAGTACTTTTTTACATTGGCGTAAACTTACAGTATTTTTAACGATAAAAACGGAAAAAATATATTTAAAAAACCCTACACCAATATTCTTCAAGTTAAGGTTAAATAGGTAGGGTAAATACATTGTTTTTTTCTCAATATTGTTACTGTATGTAATAAAGAAATATAAACTCATTGAGTACATGGAATCATTAAATAAATTATCATTAAATTAATTTAACTTAATTAAATTAAATATTATTAAATAATTTAATAAATGTCAATAAATAGTTTAAGGTTAACTTGAAAAAGGAAAACACTTTAACGTTAACTTGAAAAATATTGATATACGATTTTTTAAATAATTTTCCCGTTTTTATCGTTAGAAATACTGTAAGAATACCTACATACGAAATATCCACAAAATGTGAAAAATTATGCTGCGGGGGGGGGGAATAACAGAAAAGACCCATACCAGATTTTCCTGTTAAAATATGCAAGTGAAATTGTCAAAATATGAAAATATTTAAAATAAATAAATTAAAAAAATATCACTGATCGGTCACATATTTATTGAAAGCGATAAGTACGTAAACACTAAGTACACATGGTAAAGTCAATTCCAAATATAGCTTTTATTTATTCTTAACGTCGTTAAATTGTTTACAAAATTACATAATTAGAAATACGTAAAACTTTCTAATTACTCGTTAACTGGAAAAGGAAAAATTAAAGAAGTAAAAAATACAACGTATTAATTATATATTAAACATTAAAATTAAATATTAAACTCATTATGAAATTAATTGACTATGAAAATGTATTCACTGTATTCAGATTATGTAGGTGTTGATAAAACGATGCATGCTAACAGTAAATATGCTTTATAATACAATACAGTACAATACAACAGGTTAATGGAATAGGACCTTGACTTTATAAAGAGTTTTAACCTATCATTATAGTTACCTAATTGTAATGTCCGTTAAAATGACTATAGCGGAACGAGGAAAGTTTAAACAAAAATTAAGAAATTTCGTTTTCGTTTAACATTTTTATTTTAATAATATATATAATTTACATCTTCAAAATTGTAGAAGATTACAAGGTGTTCCAAATAAATAGTTACAACTAATTAAGTACCTGTGCACTTAAATATGAGAAATCGATATTTGGGTTTACTTTCTGCTGCCCTGTGTAATGTAGGGCAACAGATCGAGCTTCTTGACATTCTAGAGTTCAAATATACATGGCTATAATTTTTAGATACATAATAAATTTAATAAATTCTAAAAAAATTTATTATATTAGTAAATACGAATTATATTGAATATGTTGTTTAGGTGATCAGCCGAAAGGTTGGTTTGAACCTCTAGAGGCTTTATTAACTAAAAAGTAAGGCTTTATTAAGTATTGCAGAACAGTCAGACGTAAAACAAAAAAAAATTAAGTAAAATGAGGAGTGAGGTGGTTTACCATTGTCGTTTCCAGTGAGAGGAAAAGTATGCTTATCATCATCCAGGCCCTCTGAAAAGCATCTACTTTACAACGTGCAAATGATAACTTCCCTTCATTCACCATAGGGTTTAGCTGTATAATAAAATTCAATACTCTCAGAGGAGATAACTCTGACTAGTATCTTTTACACCTATACTTCTTCTGTTCTTAAATGTTTCAGGCGTATAGTTGACTGACTGTGTGATAAGAAACAGAACTATTTTGTGTAGCCCTTGAACTAGAAAATCAAGTGCAAATAATTTAACATTCCATCTACCTGTTATGGTCAATATTGAGTATAATTATAATATAAATAGAGCTAATCGTACTTGTTTTTAATTAATCAACATCTGTAGAGATTTGCTGCTATGGCAAAACAGTCAGACGTAAAACAAAAATAAAAAAATTGCTGCTATGGAGGTTTTAGTACTTTATAATACCGGTTTACAAGCTTTTTTATAATGTCTTCATACAACGTTGCCGCTAGTCTTGAAATGTCTTGGCGTTTTAATGTAAATGTAAACGGCGTCTTGGAGCTTGTCGTCTGTCCGGAAGCTCTGCCCTCCTAGCCACTTCTTCTGTTCAGGGGAAAGGTGTGAGTCGTTCGGGGCTATATGCCGGATGATCAAAAATGTCCCTTTGAAACTTGTCAAAAAGTCGTTTCGTTACAGCAGCACGGTTAGGACGGGCTTTATCATGGATAAGAAAAAATCCAGAAGCGAGGATTTCTCTTCTTTTGTTTTGAATGGCTTTTCGCAACCTCAATAAATGCAGAAGATTACTGTGAAACTTTGCGACTGTTTCGGAGCTTCCAAACAGACGACGAGTTCTAAGACACCGTGATAACCCATATCAAGTCACTGGTGGCAACGTTTTATGAAGAGGTTATTGGAAAGGTTGTACACCGGTATGATGATAAATTTCTCAATTTTAATGGTGATTACGTTGAAAGGTAATCAAGGATGTAATATGTAAATTTTGATAATAAATTTATTTTATTACAAAAAAAATTATTAAAAATATAAAATTATTTATTAATTTATTTTGTTTTTTTGGATCATTATAAATTATCGGTGGTTGAAAAAAATAACCCTCGTAACTGTAGTAATTTTAATTGTTTACTACTGAGCAATGAAATTTCCGTTTTGATTTTGTCAAAAAGAATACTGATACTTAAAGAAACATTCCACCATGGTTAACTAACGAATTCTGAAAGGAAACTGATGTGTCAAAACTTTTGACAAAGCGTTGAATAGCGGTAGGGTGGGGTAGGATGAAAAGCAGAGTCCGCTGGTTTGGAGACCGGATTTTACGGGTGGGTGCTGACACAAAACACTATTGTAAGTAATAGTATAGTTGGTATTGTGATAATATTTAGTTTACTTTTGTTTTCTCTTGCCTATATGAATATATAGTGAGGAAAGTATTGTTTTCATGTCGATTTTTCAAAATCGAGTTTTCATCGGATCTACACTCTTCTGACCTCCTGAATCAAAAAAACATGTTGTTAGCAATTGGTTGTGTGTGTGTGTGTGTGTGTGTGCGCGCGTGTGTGTGTGTACAGAATATCTCAAGAACGGAACATCGTACGAACTTGAAACTTGAAACTTAAGTTAGACACCACTACCGGACCCGACAGGAACATTTTCATCAAAATCGGTCAACCGGAAGGAGTAGTTTATTCGTGTAATTTTTCACTTTTTTGCGATTTTCTCAAAAATGAGTCCAACGATTTTTTTAAAAATCGCCTGGTTTACTAAATTTTTTATGCTCTACAAGATAGGGTAGGCGCCATGTCTGCTGGAATTCTTGGTGAGGCTGTTTTCACGTAAAAAAAATTGGTTTTTAAGATTGTGACTTTAATATGCATTTCAGCGTAAAAATGTATATAATTAAAGTTGCAGAGAATTTAAAATCCTACAACTTTTATTTCAAACATTTTTTGTATAACGCTTAGTTTAGTGGTAATCAGCGATTTTCTGGTTTTTTTCTCACGAAAACTTGTAAAAAATCGATTTTTTTAAGATTTCAGCCTTAGTATGCATTTTACGACTAAAATGTATATAATTAAATTTATAGGAAATTAAAAGATCTACAACTTTTATTTACTGCATTTTTCTCTACAGAGCCTAGTTTAGTGTGAAAGAGTGATTTTCCATATTTTCAAGCCTAACAGGTTGATTTTCATTTTGCGTCTTTCACTCGTGATTAAAATAAGGTTATGTTTTATGCGGTTACGCTGATGGCACATGGTCCGTGCGACGCACGGATGATTTGTCCGTGCGCTGCACGGACAAGTAAGCAGGTAATGGAGAAGCATTGGGGTTGGCACATGGTCCGTGCGACGCCCGGACCTTCCCGCTTCAACTCATCCGTGCGAACGCCCGGATGAAGCTATGACTACATCTAGCAGACCACTGTTTCAAATGAGTGATGGCACACTGATCCGTGCGTTATTCATCCGTGCGCTGTCTAGTTGACTACACTTCATTCAGTACACAGTATTCGCAGTACATATTTTTTGTACTATATTTATATATATTATATTTACTATATTTAATTATAGTAGGCCTACATATTTTAAAATGCAGAGAAAATATATCGATAGATTTGTTAATTATTTATACATACAAGAAAGCCTGTAATAAGGAATATAAATAAATAAATAAAATCTTATTTGTCAGCGACCAAAAAAGGAATAGACATAGAGTTATCAAATAAATACGTAGGCCTATAGGCCTACATTGAAAAACTATTTTAACAAACAATTGAACTTTTTTTTATGTTTTCACTAAGAAAATAACTAGGAAGTTTAATTACTACTTAAAATTTACTAAAACTGTACATTGGCATTCCATGTTAGTCATTTATACTACTATACAATGTTATAATATCTAATGTTATAATTCTACACAGATTACATTTGAAGAGCATTATTTATAAGATAATTTAAGAACTCCTGATCAAAATATTGTAGATGTTTTATTTAAAAAAACCCCTTTTTCCCGATCACAGTTTTATAAATTAAGGAATCTCATTTTAGACGGTAATTTGTTTAACAACCGAACGGTAGTGAATTCCTTTCGAGAACTTTAAAGTTCTATCTTTTTCAATTCTGTAGTCATCGTTGTGGCGAATTTCATTGTTATGATTGTAGTTACTTTTTGTAAATAACACTGTGCGAATTTCCTTTTTCGCGAATTTTAAAATGTTTTATAAATAAAGAGACGGTAAGAAGAGAACATTGTATTTAACAAACAATATTTGGCAAGAAATGGCTTGGGATGTTTGAGATAATTCTAACTGGGTATTTTTGTATGCGAAAAATCTTTGTTCGGTTGAGTTGCCCCCCTGCGTAACCCCATACCTGAGTACAGAGTGGAATAACGCACAATATGTAATATTTGTCTTATTCCGACAAGATTTTCCGGAGATTTTGCAAAATAAAACACACTGAGCGAAGACGGTTCAATAGGTACGCTATGTGATTTCCAGGTTAGGTTCTCATCTACGTAAACGCTAAGACCTAAGTGTCCGTTCCTTTTTCAAAATTTCCGTTTAAAACGATGCTTGGTACCAGAGTTATCAGATGTGAAGTAAAAGGAAATTGAATGTAGTTAGTTTTGTTTATATTTAATTCTAATTTATTACAAGAGAACCATTTACACATTCTGTTTATTACGTTATTATTGCCGTTTTAACTGCTCTTGTAATCAGCAAACATAACAGTAACGAAATTTGATAGAACATATGGAGATTTTAATTAATTTAATTATAAATTTATTAATTTATTTAATAAATATGTCTCAATAGAGGGTCAAGAATATACCCCTATGGTATTCCGCTAGTAGAAAATTTACAGTTTGATTTAAATGAACCCGTTTTGGGTCCATCAATCTCCTCACACTGTGATCGGTTTTTAAGAAACGAGTCGATCAATTTTACAGAGCTATTGCAGTAAAGTGTTTGATACGCGTAGTATTTTAATTTCCATAATAAAATTGGGTGAACTAATAGGTCAAATGCTTTTTTAGATTAGTAAAAATTGCTAAAACTAATAACTTTAGGTCAAGCTGTCTGAAAATTGTGTCTGATAACTTAAATAAAGCTGGCTATCTTCAATAAGTCTGGAAAGACCGCTTTTTTATGAGTAAGTAGAGGAGTACAAGACAGAAATAACAGAGCGCCCGGACGTAGCATCCATGCATCGCACGGACCATGTGCCATGGACAACTTTACACCGCCCGGTCCGGGCGTTCGCACGGATGATATAGTCCGTGCGATCGCACGGACCATGTGCGCCCAGCCTTAGTGTTTTGTATATTTCTAATGTTTTATTACTAATATGAGGTTATATTTTTCATTATTTGCATTGGCAAGAGAAAGTCGTGTGAGTGTTTCACACCAGATTTTTCTTTTAGTATTGGAAATATTCGTTATTTTGCTTTAAAATGAAAAATGTCTTATATAAAACTTATTTGGTTATATATTTTTTTATAATTTTACATTGACTTATAACGGAGTTATGTATGTATTTGTTTACCGCTCACTCTGAACTCCCCTACTTCTCACTGATTAAAAGAAAGTAGCCGAGGTTAATTCCGATTACGTCCAAAACTTCAAACAGAAGTTCATTGAATCCGGAAGGGATGAAAATGGTGTTCAAGCCTCAAACCAATATTTATTGTTTACTAAGTTCCAGACGAGTTAGATCGATGAATTTCGGTGATGTTATTTATAGTGCAACTAAAAAACATTATCCCTTGAAAATTTCCAAACTGTAACCCTAAAGGGTTAAAAAGGGTGTCTAATCCTTAAACCAATATTTTTTTTCATTTACGAAGTTGCCGACGAGTTAGATCTCTGAAACTCGGTGATGTTACGTATAATGACGCAAAAAAAAGACACCTCAATGAATTCAAAATTTTACTCGTAAAGGGTTGAAAAAGGTGTTCATTCTTAAACCAATTTTTTCAGTTTACTCGGTTACAGACAAGCTAGGTAACTGAAACTCGGTGGAGATGTCACCTAAAGTGCACCTAAAAGAAGCAACCCTTAACGATTTTTAAGAAATGTACCTGTAATGGGTTGAAACGGTTTTTCAAACCTTAAACCAATATTTTTTTGATTATTAAGTTCCAAACAAAGTAGGTGGCTGAAAAACAGTGGATGTGTTAAAATTTTCTCCGCTTTGCAGAGTAGCACGTTAACTACTGGGCCACGGAGGCGGCCATCTACAATTTTTGTTTAAAACAATTTTTCTACAACCCTTATTTTAGCGTCGATTAGTGATTATCTATATTTTACTCATTAAAATCGGTAAAAATTGGTAGACTATCTTTAAAAATGTCGGCCTTAGTATATATTACGACAAAATTTTAAACAATCAAAATTATATTTATATCCAAGTTCTAGAATTTTTTCTACAGAGCCTAGTTTTACGTCAGTCAGTGATATTCCGTATTTTTAAGTTCTACCGAGGTTGATTTTTATGTTATCTCATTCACTCATGTTTAAAATAAATTAGGGTTTTTCATCTTACATTTCCAAGGAACTAGGTTATAACATTTTGGTACAAGAAAGGTGAAAGATTTTTCTAGATAAAATGTTATGTTAAATTTAGATAGTTGACATTTTATTATCTTTGTAATGTAAAAATATACATTTTAAATAAATATGCAAGTTCAAAAAATAACGTAGAACCAAAGTACGTAAAACTTTAATATATGTTTAATAAATTGTTTGTAACTCAAAAATATTTCATTAAAATATTATTATTTAAACGTCAGAGAGACAGTACTGTTAATGATTTTAAAAATTTACGTATCTTGCCCATTAAAAACTTATTTATTTTTAAAGTTTTAAAACTATTTTATAAACAAAGTGGCAACAGAGGTACTGAAAACTTATATCACAGAACTAGAGGTTCAAGCCAACAACTTTTTGTAAGACCGAAAGTTAATAAATCCTTTTTTGCTAAAACTTTTGTCTTTTTGGGTCCGAAGTGTTTTAATCTGTTGCCTATTGAAATTAAAAATAGCTTAAACGTGTTAATATTTTCAAGAAAGGTTAAAGATTGGCTCAATGAGATAACTGATGTTGATTCACTTGTAAGAATTGTTGGTTAGTGTTGGTGTTTTACCGTTGCTGACTTGTAGTGCTTGCTATTCAGTCTTTGTAGGAATTTACTGATCTTGGTAAACAATATAACAATAATAACTGATTTTAGTGTTAGTCATGTACAGGTGAATATCTGCTCTGAAGATTGACGGCTGGGTTAATATTGTTGTTAAAAAATATAGTTAACATGCGCTGTAGCTGCCGCTAAAATTTGAATTGTCATTTGTAGTGGATGACGACATTTGATGTGTAATTTATTTCTATAATTCATTTGATTTGTAATTCATTTGTAAACTTGTTTTTATGTATTTTGTGTTTTTTTTATATATATAACCACCGTTTACTTGAGTCCAAGTGGTTATTTATTCCTAGTAGATAAGATATAATTTTGTATTTGTATAAAGTGGAATAAATAAATATTATTATTATTATTATGTACGTATAATCAATCTGTCTGTAGACGCAAAACTCTTTTTTTCTCACAGATCTATCAAAATTTTAAAATGTCTACAACCAATACACAAAACATGGAATTGACTACTATGCTGCTTATCACAACAATCAATTGACTGAACAAAAACCTACTTAGGCCTAATCATATAGAAAATGCATCAGTAAATTACCAAAAGCTTTAAGGGTACCCGGAATGCCTACCTCCGTAATGTGAATGTAAGGAACATTTTCTCAAAAACTATTACAGTTAACATGTCCAATTTTTTTGTGGTTACTTTTCAGGGTATTCTATGCCCACAGAATTTGTAGCATATTTATATATTGTTAGGAAGGTAAGAAAATGTTTTTTGAAATTACTACTTTTGAAAACCATAATTTTTTGCTTATTTAAGTGGAAAATAAATATTCAAACACATTATTCTACTATAATATTAACTCAGTACATTGCAATCATTGTATGAAAGGCTGTGCAAAAATGTCATCAAAATCCATTCACAGTTGGCTGAGAAAATGTTCCTTATGTGTCAAAAATTGGTATTTATGGGAAACAAGAAAAAACTAAAAGAGAACACAATATAAATACTGCAAAATAGTTACCTCTAATACATTCCAGGATCATAATCTGGAAATTTCTCAACTGTTATTTTCACAGCTGGTCTAATGCCAACGTAACGTTTTAAAACAAAAAAAAGAATTTATCGTTGGTCATTCAAAAAAATAGATGTGTTTATGCAAACTGGTAACGTATAGAAAATAACGTAAGGTTTCAATATATTTTTTATTTTTAACTTTGGGGGGTGGGATAAAAACTGCAAAAACCCCAACAAATTATAAATCATTGATTGCAGAAAACTCTGAATTTGAATAATGTGCAAAAACCGATATGTGAAAATTTTCGATTTTCTCCGTTCCGGGCACCCTTAAAATTGTGATAATTAGGGTTTGTTTAAAAAAAAAGCTAAAGAAAGTACTTGATTGATTGTAAAATGTAAATTGTTTCTATTTTACAGTGTACATGAATTCTTTTCTAAATATTTTTTGGTTGAAAAATATGTAAACTTCTAAGTAAACGCCGAAGTAAATTGTGTATTATTTGATGCAAATGGTTGGATGATACGCTAATTGAAGTAAGCAAATAAGTTGTGGTAATAAATAAATTAATTAGTAGGTTATAAATTTTAACATACTGTTCAAATTTAGACTTATCAGTTATATCTTGAATTTCCTATACACCCTTCTGGGAGTCTTCTGGATGCAGTTATAGAACAAAATCCATCCCTACATCACTAATCCTTCAGGTGGGTTAGGGGTAGAAAAAGCAATTTACCTTTGACTGTATAGTAGTGTATCGGCCAGAAAGATCTCTATCTTACGTCCTGGGAAGAATTAAAGGAACATTTCACTATAAGAACTTATCCAAGGGTTACTACCGTTGAATAAGAATTAGTCTTACAGCTTGGTACTTGTACAGATAGAAAGTACTTGACACTTTTTATACTTAGTACTGAAAGAGAAACTCCAATTGAGCGGAGGAAGATTGAAATAAGTAGAAAAAGTGTCCAAGTTCTTTATATCTGTACTCGTACCAAGTTGTAAAACTAATTCTTATTTAACGGTAGTAACCCTTGGGTAAGTTCTTACAATGGAATGTTCCTTATTCTTATTTTACTAAGTTCAATCGAAAATAGTGACGAGTGAGTCGTAGTAGACAAATGCGTTGTACCTGGTATAAGCGAATACTTGAAACACAACATCTACTGCTACATCAGTTCTTTCTTCAGTTTTTAGCCTATCCTTAAACCAGTGGCGGATTTAAGGGGGTCACAGGGGTCATGACCCCCTCCAAAATTTTTTTAATTTATTTTAATACTTTTTACTTTCTCTTGTCTATACGAATATATAGAAAGGAAAGTATTGTTTTCATGTCGATTTTTCGGCATCGAGTTTTCACCGGATCTACACGTTTTCAGACCCCCTGAACCCAAAAAACATGTTTTTAGCGATTGGTGTGTGTGTGTGTGTGTGTGTGTGTGTGTGTGTGTGTGTGCGTGTGTGTGTGTGTATGTGTGAATAGAATATCTCAAGAACGGAACCTCGTACGAACTTGAAACTTGAAATTAAGGTTAGACACCACTACCGGGACCCGATACAAAAGTTTTCATCAAAATCGGTCAACCGGAAGTAGTTGTTTATTCGTGTAATTTTTCACTTTTTTGTGATTTTCTCAAAAACTGGTCTTACGAATTTTTTAAAAATCGCCACGTTTACTAAATTTTTTATCCTCTACAAGGTAGGGTAGGCGCCATGTTTGCTGAAATGCTTGTGAAACTGTTTTCACGTAAAATAATTGTTTTCTTATGATTGCGGCTTTAATATGCATTTTAGTGCAAAAATATATATATATAATAAAAGTTGTAGACAATTTAAAATCCTACAACTGTTATTTCAAACATTTTTTTTTGTATAACGCTTAGTTTAGCAGTAATTAGCGATTTTCTGTTTTTTTCTCAAGAAAACGTGTGAAAAATCGATTTTATTAAGATTTCGGCCTTAGTATGCATTTTACGACAAAAAAGTATGTAATAAAATTTATAGGAAATTAACAGATCTACAACTTTTGTATTAAGCATTTTTTTTACAGAGCCTAGTTTAGCGTGAAATAGTGATTTTCCGTATTATTAAGCCAAACTGAGATCGATTTTCATTTTGTGTCTTTCACTCATGATTAAAATTAGTTTATGTTTATTGAGGTTAAGTTTTTGTTTATTTCTAATGTTTTATTACTAATATTAGGTTTATTGTTAATTATTTGCATTGGCAAGAGAAAGTTGTGTGAGTGTTTCACACCAGTTTTTGTATTTTAAAAGTACAAAAATGCATATTTCAGCTTAACACAATTTCTTTGTATTTCTAAAACAAACACAGATTTGTTTTTGTGTAAAGATGTACTTAATCGTACTGTCTCAACAGTTTATTTTACACAAATACCGTATTTACGCGTGTATAAGCCGCGTGCGTGTGTAAGCCGCACCCTGTTTTGAAGCAAGTAAATTGGGTAAAAAATGTTTTCCCAATTTATAGATAGCAGGAATTACAACCAACTAAAGTAGTACCTATGTAGCCTTTTCAAATACCGGTATTGTGTCGCAAAGAATTCTTGGTAGATATTATTGTAATCGAAGGAAACATACTAATGAATGGTAAAACCCATAAATCACGCAATACAATGAATGTAATTCATACATTTATCTATCTATACAATGCAACCCATCCTCTTTCTACGCTTTCCGTTACTTTCCTGTGTCCCTACCCCACTCTACAAAAACTACGAAAGTAGCCTGTCTCCATTCGATCTTCGTCATAACGTGAATTGAATTTGTCGGTGCAACATGGGCCAAAAACGAGTTGGCTACAATGCAAAATTCAAGCTGCAAGTGGTGTGTCACGCAGAAGAAAATGGGAATCGTGCGGCAGGGAGAAAATTCGATGTTCACGAAAAAAACGTGCGGAGGTGGATCCAAGTACAGGCCGCGCTTCAAAAAACATAAAAAAATCGACAATCTTTTCGCGGAAAAAAGGCAAACTATCCTGAAATAGAGACCGTTCTCTTGGATTATGTGCGTAACATACGAACTAACGGATTTTCTGTGTCTGTAAAAATGTTGCAGTTTGAAGGCCAAAAGATAGCAGAAAGCATAAACATTTCTCGTGATGACTTTAAGGGAAGCTACGGCTGGGCAAGAAGATTTATGGCGCGACATGACTTGGTTATTCGACGACGGACCACATTAGCGCAACGGCTTCCTGATACGTACCAAGACAAACTTTTCGAGTTTCAAAGGCATGTTCTGGAGCTAAGAAAGGTGAACGATTGTTGTATAGGGGCGATTGGAAATTGTGATGAAACTCCAGCATTTTTTGACATGCCGAATGAAACAACAGTGAATGCTTCAGGTGAGGCAAAAAAGCAGCGATGTGCTGTGATGTTGAGCATCACTGCAGATGAACGTAAACTACCGCCTTACGTGGTGTTTAAGCGCAAAACAGTTCCTAAAGAAAAGCTGCCTTTAGGAATTTTAATGAGAGCACAGGAAAAGGGATGGATGACGGAAAAACTTTATATGGACTGGTTAAACTCTGTATGGTTTCGACGTCCTGGTGCACTCCTACGTCGGCGGTCTATGCTCATTATTTACAGTTTTCGAGCACATATGACAGAAAACGTTAAAGATAAATTGAGGCAATAAAAGTGTGACATGGTTGTTATACCAGGAGGAATGACGGGCATGTTACAACCCCTTGATGTATCGATCAGTCGCCCATTCAAAGTACATTTAAGGAGTTTATATCAGGCCTGGAAAAGCAGATCTACAGAAATGACACCGACCGGACGATTGAAGAAACTTTCATTATCTCAAATCTGCGAATGGATTCGGCTGCCTGGAAACTCATTCCCTCAGAATGGTGTCCAATATCTTCAAAATAACGTCAATTTCAAATGCGATGGACGGGACCGAAGATGATGCGGTGTGGCAACAATCATCTGATAGTGAAAATACAAGCACGAATGACGACTGCAGCGGATGAATCAAACGATGAACAATAGTCCATTTACCATATTTTAATTTTCATCAGGTATGTAATACTGTATTTTTCATTTTAATAAATTGTTTTCAATCTCATATTTGAAGTTTTATTCATACTTATATTTATCAAGCACGTAGATATAGCCTATCTCGAATATAAGCCGCACCCCATTATTTCACGTTCAGTTTTATCTAAAAAAGTGCGGCCTATACACGCGTAAATACGGTAAATCTAATGTGTAAACTTAATTTTTTTCTTGATTTTCTCCCTTTCGTAATTCAACAAATTTGATCATGTGTTTATTTATTGTAAATTTTTTCTTGCATGATTTTGATACAGCAAAATGAACACCAAGATAAAAAATAGTTTTTTTAAGTACTTCTATTATTGTAAACCTTTACCAATAAATTATTTTAATATTTTGTTTTTGTTGTAAGAAGTATCATGGTATGATATTCTTTTAAATTTCAAATTAGCAATTTTCCCTAAAAAAAAATCTATTCCCTATGGTTGAATTTCCTAAATGTCTAAAATTATTCCACTTAGTCTGTTGTAACAGTGTGAAAATTGAAAATTTTAGGCTCAGAAAAGCGCATAAACGGTTTTAAAGTTGTGTATTTTTAAAAAAATTTCCTGGGGGGAACCCCAGACACTTCGCTCTCCTGGAGGGTATTTCATACCCTCGACTCGCCGTTAGTGAATCTCCTTAAACTTTATACTAAATTCACCACTGCCTGAAACCCGATCTATTGTACTGTTCACCCACACCCAGTGTGCAATAAGCACGTTCTAAATTATAACTATAATAATAGTGTGACAATATCAAAGAAGATCATGTTCACGAAAGTTCTAGTAAAATGGTAATTCATGCATAAAAATAGTAAAGAGAGGATAATAGAATGAAAAAGTAACAATGGGGTGGCTATAAAGGGATGCCTATTAATGAAAGTTGTTTGAAAGGACTGCGTTATTGTGTCTATTGTTGTACAACTATTTATGAAAGGGCCGGTTGATTACACTTCCTATTTACAATAGATCTATTGTTGACTTGTTTACAATAGATTTTTCTAGCATTCATTTATAAAGGGTTTTTTGTACTTTATTATTTGCATGGAATTTCTCTGTTTTGCTAGAATTATCTTTTTAAAATACAAGTATTATATAAAGAGCGCCCGAGTGCGATCAGTCAGCTAGTATTCGTTTGATCTTTGACGAGTGACTGTCGGGCGTTATATCAGGTTAACGGTTCCGAGGTATTGTCATACTGCCTTTGTGTGTGTATGTATCGTGTAAAGTTATTGGGTATCTGTATTAAATTCAGTTTTATGTATTCAGTTTTCATTTTGTATGTGTATTCTATAAAATTGATTGTACGTAGTGCTAAGTAAATTATTAAGTTATTGATTGTTTATTATTTATTTTAAGTAAATTATTAAGTCATTTATTGTATCAATTCATGATAATTAGTTTAATTATTTATTTTGTAAATCTTTTAGTGTAGGCCTAATAAATATTTGTAATTGTAAACTTTAGTGTATTAATTATTTAATTACCTAGATCCCAAAACGGACCTTAGCGATAAGTGTCACAATAGCAACTCATCGTTGCGAATTAATTCGCACAATAAAATTAATTTTTTCTTAACAAATTTCACAATTGAACTTATACTATAGTGTTATCCCATTCAGGCACGGCATATTTTCATAGGTTACAAAAAATATCATTTCATCCTTTACCGTCTGCATTAGCAGTAATTGCAGAACAGTAGGACGGTAAAACAAAAGAAAGTATATATATATAGTGGTACCTAAACGATGTTCCTTATCATTCTACAGCATCTTTGTACCAACTAACTAGGTTGTCTTGAAGGTCGAGTTGAACTGAAACTATCTCTTATCAGGATGTAATAAAAATCATTTTTCTGTAAACCTAATAGTTTTAACTTTTTATTCATAACAGTTTTTAAGTTAATCGGATGTTTGGAGACTTTTGAATCGTCCTGTATTTTGCATGTACTGTCGCGATAGATGAGATGAGAAATATTTACCATTCGTGAGGAAGTTAGGCTCTTATATCTTCCGTGTTGGCGTTAGATTTCAAGGCAAAACTCTCCACATCCCTTCAAGGCGAATGATTCTCTAGTACTAGCCGTATTAAATTTGCGCTATGAAATTCAATTATTATAATTTCCCCACGGCCAGTAATGTGCGCCAGGGTTAACCTCCCATATTCTTATGGTCTAATGTAAACACGACACATGTATAAGTCGAAGAACTCATTTTCCAAAACTAGTTCTTTTGTATGACTCATATTTTTTACGGAATAAATTATGCCATTAAAAAGGTAATGTATTATTTAGAAGGATGTTATTAAATGTAATAATAATAGTTATATTTTCACCGTTTATTACTTTAAATTGCTCATTATACAAGTAGCCTCTAATTATAAAAGTTATAATAAAATTTTATTCTGTTCGATTCCCAGTGACGACCAATAAATACCCTCAAAAAGTTGCTGATCCCAATATCTGGATAATATTATAGGGAGGAAAACTCATTGAAAGTTTTTGTCGTAATTTGTTTTTTAACCGTATAATCTTAATAGAGAATGTTTTTACAAAATAAACACAAAACAAAAATCGCATGACTAAGTGATTATAATTTAATAACAATAATAATAATAATAATAATTTTTTTTTACATACGAGGCTGTATCAAATACAAACGGGACTGTTTTTACTTTCTCTTGCCTATATGAATATATAGGAAGGAAAGTATTGTTTTCATGTCGATTTTTAGAAATCGAGTTTTCACCGGATCTATACGTTTTCAGACCCGCTGAACCCAAAAAACATGTTTTTAGCGATTGGTCTGTGTCTGTGTGTTTGTGTGTGTGTGTGTGTGTGCGTGTGTGTGTGTGTGTGTGTGTGTGTCTGTGTGTGAACAGAATATCTCAAGAACGGAACATCTTACGAACTTGAAACTTGAAACTTAAGTTACATACCACTACCGGACCCGACACGAACATTTTTATCAAAATCGGTCAACCGGAAGTAGTAGTTTATTCGTGTAATTTTTCACTTTTTTGTGATTTTCTCAAAAACTGGTCCTACGATTTTTTTAAAAATCGCCTGGTTTACTCAATTTTTTATTCTCTACAAGATAGCGTAGGCGTCATGTTTGCTGAAATTCTGGGTGAGGCTGTTTTCACGTAAAAACATAGTTTTTTTAAGATTACGGCTTTAATATGCATTTTAGCGCACAAATTTATATAATAAAAGTTGTAGAGAATTTAAAAACCTACAACTTTTATTTCAAACATTTTTTTGTATAACGCTTAGTTCAGCGGTAATTTGCGATTTTCTGTTTTTTTGCTCACGAAAACGTGAGAAAAATCAATTTTTTTTAACATTTCGGCCTTAGTATGCATTTTACGACAAAAAAATATATAATTAAATTTATAGAAAATTAAAAGATCTTCAACTTTTATTTAGAGCATTTTTCTCTACAGAGCCTAGTTTAGAGAGAAAGAGTGATTTTCCGTATTTCTAAGCCAAACTGAGTACGATTTTCATTTTGCGTCTTTCACTCATGATTAAAATAAGGTTATGTTTTTGAGGTTAGTTTCTTTGGTTATTTCTAATGTTTTATTACTAATGTTAGGTTTATTGTTAACTATTTGCACTGGCAAGAGAAAGTTGTGTGAGTGTTTAACACCAGATTTTTTTGTTTCAATTCCATTTTTATTTAACTAAACTTATGTATACGTATATATATTATTTCATACACACTACTATATTTTTTATTTAACTGAACTTATATATACATATGTGTTATTTTATACATACTCTACCGCCCTAGAAATGAATTTTCCCATCGGATAGGGAGCTTTTCTATTTCACATCGTAAAAATTCTTCGGACGTTCTTGTAGCCATTAGGGCACCTACGCTTCTACCGCTTCGTTCTCATCAAAACCTCCAATCACTTCTTTGTGGGGCCAAAGAGATTGTAGTGACAAGGTAATAAGTCAGTACTATCGGACGGATGTTCCAGCGGTTTTCATCCTAATGCATAGAATTTTTGCATCGTAGCGTTAGCCGCATGAGGCCTGACTTTATAATACAGAAGAATGACACTTCTGGCCGATTATATACTTCTTTCTTTTCCTTGGAAACGATCATTTCGTGACATCCAGTAACTTACAATAATATTGCACATTAATTGTGAGTCGATCGTGGATAAAACAACGTGCAAAGCACCCTCTATAAGATTTTAGACCGCCTAAATGTTGGCCTCGGTCTCAATCGCCCTCGGGCGATAATCGTGGCTCCCGTTCTCGACCTTTTCACACTTTCCAGAAAATTCTTTATACCAAGGAAACACATGGGTTCTTGACAGGGTGTTGTCCCCGAACTGTACCTGTAATCGTCGCAAAAATTTTAGTTGGTTTATCCATTCCTTGGCTAAAAACTTGATGATAACCCGCTGCTCCGCAGAGACATGCGTCTCTTTTCGCTCAAGGTTTCTTTTGATACAAAAGGGACCCGAAAGAGTTACGTTCGGTTCTCCCCTCTCTCTAACGGTACAAACTAGCTGTACATCGACCTCTTTCATGTCTAAGACCCCTCCGGAATTTTCAAGAAAATCAGTCCCGTTTATATTTGGTACACTCTCGTCTATACATGCAGTTATAATGAAATTTTAGAACAATCTAAAGGAAGTTGTTGCGTCCAGCCATACTTGCAATGTTTATACTTTTATTTTATAAATATTTACGTACCAGCTGATTTAACTTTTAAAGCTTGTAACCAGGTAACCAAAAAAACATGCCAATTATAACCATTCAAACATCAACATTAAAAGGATCAATATCCTCATTTATTTCGTCAACTATATCATATTATAATTATTAGAATTTGTCAATCTACTACTGTATTACTATATTTACAATAATTATTATTAAACTATTGTTCATGGAATCATTAATCATTATTAATAAAGAGAATCAAACAAACAATTTTAATTTTTTTAAATTAAATGGATTGCCACAGAAGTGTTCAACATATTTAGTTTTTAAGGAAAGAACCTTAGTATATTTAGTAAACAATTTGTTTATTAAAATTTGAGAAGTATTAGTTGTTAATGAGGGGGATGAAATAAATCGAAATCCCAGCTTTTCTTCAGCCTTTTAACGGATTCGCTGGAAGATGTAAAGAAGATAGGTGTCATAGGAATTCTATGATTAGAAGTTTTTTAATTGAATTAGATTTATCAACTGATTCACATTCATAGGTCATGTGTAGAGTACTGTGCAATGTTCTGTTCGACGCGTATGAGGCGTTTACAATAGCAAGTAATTCTTTCGATTGATGACGTTGAATTATGGCACGCATTGGTTTTTGGTAGTTTCCAAAAATCTGAGATCTGTACGACCAGATAGGTCTGATGTAAGACTTACATAGTAAAATCTTTAGTGACGAAGAAAGAAAAATATTGTCGTCCGAGAAAACCATATTGTTTTAATCGATTGTCTAATGTCCGTCTTCTTAGGGATGTGGTTCTCCAAGTTCACCTTTTATCTAGGTTTAAGCTTTTAAGTGCCACGAACTGCAGGCCACAACTTTCAGTAATTGTATTTAAAACATTTCTTTACAGATTACGTTGTTATTTACACTAATAAAACCAGCTACACTTTATTTATGTATGAAATTTTGTCCTCTTTGAGTCAGCAGCAATGAAGATACAGGCAATCGAATACGCAGTTGTCAGTTTCCATACTTTGTGTTAGCCGTGCTTATATTTTAAACATATAATTACACTGCATTCGTGTTATTCCGTTGCATTTAGCCTATTTAATTTTTAAAACTCGTCATGGATCGTTTTAAGAATAATTTATGCAAAATGTAAAAATGGATTGCTTACTAAATGCTCTAAGTTATTGCTGTTCGGGAAATAAAATAAAAATAATTAAAACCTTATAATAAATAATAAAATTATTATGTAAAAAAATTATTTTTTTCCAAACATCATGTTAATCTTCTGTTGTTTATCAGTTAATCATAAGGAACAGATTTAGGTTAAATTTTATATTATTTTATTCAGAAATTTAATTTTAATAGAACATGCACAAGCTGAGACATATAGTAATAATTTTTTTTCTTTTGAGACCGCAGTGGATCACTTGAGTCAGTTTCTGGGCACTCTCTTCTGGTTCTTTTTTTTGATTTTCCTCCAGTATTCTTACATTCTGGCAGATCTTCTTTGCCTTTCTGCTTCCGAAAAGATCACTTTCCTGCTTCCTCTTTTATGTACCTTTCCTTGGAATCTAATAATTTTATCTGTTAATAGTTTCAGCTGTTCAGTTTTATTTTCTAGATCTTCGAAGGAGATGCCTAGTTCTTTTATATCTTTCTTGATTTCTCTTAACCACATTACTTATGTCTCTTTCTGGTAAAGTTTTCTGACTATTTGGTTTGTGATTCTATCTTTGGGTGTTCTGATTATATGTCCAAAGAAGGATATTCTCTTTTTCCTCGTCGTTTCTATTACCGATTCGGTCTCCTGGTAGATTTGTTCATTTGGTAGTAATCTCTATTCTCCATTTACTTAGTGTCTCTTTCCAATGCAGGTTCTAAGCATCCCCCTTTTAAATTTTTGGATTTTACCTATTCTGTTTTCCTGGTTTAATTTGAATAGAGTTTCGCACCCATACGCTATCTTTGGTTGTACGACCGTTTTGTAGTGTTTTAGTTTGGTTTTGACTGATAGGCATTTTTTATTGTAGGTGTTTTTGGTGGTTAGTTGTGAAGTTGTTAGTTTCTTGGCTCCTTCCTCCCATGCTTCCTTTTCGTTGTTGTTGTCAGTGATGATTTCTCCCAAGTAATAATTTTATTACCTTGATTAAGTTTGATGAAAATGAATAAATTATCTTTTTCAATTTTTTTTACGGATAAGTTAATTTTTTTTAAAAATTCGACGCTCTGTGTTGGAGTTCTCTATATACATTTAAGAAACGTTAAATATTCCAACTGTACACGGTGGAGGGTTTTTTAGTTGCAGGAATAAATGTTGATTTATGTTATTATGACAAGAAATTTAGGCAGACTCGCTATTAAACAGTCTGGCACTAACAGGGTTAAACCGAGATTTACATCAGTAGCAGTCGAAGTTGCATGTTATTAAAAAATACAGGCGGATAGTCACTTTAACGCAAAGTAAATATTATTTTTAGTAAATCAATAATATTTCATGTTTTCTTAGTACTGTATTGATGCATATTTTCTAATTCATTAACCATTTCTGAAAAGGTTTAACCCATTCAGTCACGAATTTTTATCATAGAATTTAAAAAAAAATTATTATATTCTTACCCATTGGGTTCGTCTAGAGGTAAAGTCGTCGCCAAAATCAGCTGTTTAACAGCTGATTTTCGGAGACGAGGGTTCCTGGTTCAAATCCTAGTAAAGGTAGTTACTTTTATACGGATTTGAATGCTGGACAGTGGTTACCGGTGTACTTTGATGGTTGGGGTTCAATTAACCATACTCTCTCAGGAATTGTCGGCCTGATTGTGTACAAGACTACACCTCATTTACATGTCATACATATCATCCTCATCTGATTGGGTCATGGGGTTGCTTATTGTTCTCAATTGAACAGATTGCAACGTACACATACTAGGAATTTAAAAAAATATATATATTCTTAAAGTACTATTTTTTTTATTATTAAAACTTTTCAAAAGTCCCAATAGATTGCAGCACTTGCTGGTTTCTTAAAGATTTGTTCATTTATGTGGCCAATTTTACGCAAAGCGATGTGTGCGCAGTTTAGTGAATAAGAATTGGCAAAATTTTATGTACATGTATATGGCCAAGGTGAATAAATGGGTTAAATGAAACTGTAAATGAAAAGTTGCTTCATCAGAACTGTCTGCACGTGCAGTGATTACGTCATCTGCAAACGTTGCAGTAACAAGATAGAGGTCGTTGTCTACCAGTAGGTAGTAAGATAAAGTCAGAAACTTATAAGCTATTTAATGCAGATATTGTTTTATGAGCAGGTGACGTGTTAAATTAATTGCACTCGATATGTTGGTTTCAGGGCTACAAAACATATTCCTGTTTCTTATCACACAGTCAGCCATTTATGACTGAACTATTTAAGAACAGAAGAGGTAGATGCGTCAAAGACACTGGCCAGAGTTACCTCCTATGAGAGTAAAGAATTTCACTATACAGCCAGACCCTGTGATGAATTAGGTGAAGGTGTCATTTACAGGGTGGAGAGAGGGTGCTTTTTGGAGGGCCTTGCATGCTGATAAGCATACTCTTTCAAATCAGTGAGGAAGGCAATTGTAAACCACCTCACTCCTCGTTTTTACTTAATAAAACCTCTAGAGGTTTAAATCAGCCTTTCGGCTGTTGATCTTAGCAACAATTGTTTTATGTATTGATCACTATCCAAAGTTTGTAAAAAGTATTTTTGTTTCTGTTTCATTTTTCTTGATCAGTTTACTAACATTTTCTTAACGATTACGTTTAGAAATATAAAAATCTGGTGTGAATCACTCGCACAACTTTCTCTTGCCTATGCAAATAATAAACAAAAATCCTAACATTATTAACAAAAAACTAACCTCAATATAAATAACCTCATTTTAATCATGAGTGAAAGACGCAAAATGAAAATCAACCTCAGTTTTGCTTAAAAATACGGAAAATTACTCTTTCACGCTAAACTAGGGTCTGTAGTGAAAATTGCTATTAATAAAAGTTGTAAATCTTTTAATTTCCTATAAATTTAATTATATACACTTTTGTCGTAAAATGCATACTAAGGCCGAAATGTTAAAAAAATCGATTTTTCTCACGTTTTCGTGAGAAAAAAACAGAAAATCGCAAATTACCGCTAAACTAAGCGTTATACAAAAAAATGTTTTAAATAAAAGTTGTAGAATTTTAAATTCTCTACAACTTTTATTATATAAACTTTTGCTCTAAATTGCATATTAAAACCGTAATCTTAAAAAAACAATGTTTTTACGTGAAAACAGCCTCACCAAGAATTTCAGCAAACATGGCGCCTACCCTATCTTGTAGAGAATAAAAAATTAAATAAACCAGGCGATTTTTAAAAAAATCGTAGAACCAGTTTTTGAGAAAATCGCAAAAAAGTTAAAAATTATACGAATAAACTACTACTTCCGGTTGACCGATTTTGATGAAAATGTTCGTGTCGGGTCCGGTAGTGGTATGTAACTTAAGTTTCAAGTTTCAAGTTTGTACGATGTTCCGTTCTTGAGATATTTTGTACACACACATACGCACACACACACACACACACGCACGCACGCGCACACACACACACACACACACAGACACACAGACACACACACACACAGACCAATCGCTAAAAACATGTTTTTTGGGTTCAGGGGGTCTGAAAACGTATAGATCCGGTGAAAACTCGATTTCGAAAAATCGACATGAAAACAATACTTTCCTTCCTATATATATTCATATAGGCAAGAGAAAGTAAAAAATAGTGGTATAAATGGAGATACTACTAAGTAATTTCTTTTGACAGACATATAGGTTACATTACGACTCACCATCATTGCGATTACGAATCCACTGTGACAACGCACATCGTGCGTTCTCAGTCACGTAATTTCTAATCAAATAACAAAATGTGGTTGCTCAACATACTCCTTTTATGCAGCCCCTACAGACTTCTATCTGTTTAATAAATTAATAATTTCGTTAAAAGAAGACTCATTTGATTCTATTGGAGATATCTATGCAAGAAGAGCTTTCTTAAAATCCTTAAGAAAGAAAATTTTCAAGACTTCTTACAAACGTGAAAATGATGTTGGAATCGGTTTGGTCTGCCTGAACGGGAACAACTTTGAAGGAGATCCACTATAATGACCTGTAAGTATTGCCATTTTAAAATTAAAAGCATTCATAAAGCTTTTCAATCGTATCTCATATGAACCACCGGGTTGGTCAAGAGGTAAAGTCGTCGTCAAGATCAGCTGTTTAACAGCTGATTTTCGGAGACGAAGGTTCCTGGTTCAAATCCTAGTGAAGGTAGTTACTTTTATACGGATTTGAATACTAGACAGTGGTTGCCAGTGTACTTTGATCGTTGGGGTTCAATTAACCATACTCTCTCGGGAATGGTCGGCCTGGGTCTGTACAAGACTACACTTCATTTAAATGTCATACACATCATCCTCATCTCATTGGGTCATGGGGTTGCTTATTGTTCTGAATTGAACAGATTGCAACGTACACACATTAGGGATTGAAAAAAATATATACCTCATAAAATGAGATACTTGTATATGAGCGTGAAACGCTAAAGCTTAATGAACTAGACTTCAAATGAAGGCGGAACATAGTGACCTAGATCTCAGCACAGAGCCAACTGACCTTTGTTAATCGTATCCTCCGTTGTCACGTTGTGGTCCCGCTGTGGATGGCAGCCTAACAAAAAGTCAGTTGGAAAAAGTCGGTGGAACAGAGTGTGACTTAGCGAAGGGACAACCTCACAAACGACCTTGGCTGTTATTGGCTAGATCTCATCTGCAGTCTTTAGTTCGTTGGAGTATAATTATTATTATAGGTATGAAAGCTTCTACCTGTTAAGTCTTCTGATAAGTATTCATACTTAAAAATGTAATAATAAATATACTGTGATATACACCGACTGGACAATGGTTTTTTGACTAGGTAGCATTTGTTTGTGTGAGTGACCTTCACAGTTAGACACTATAATTAATTACTTTTCTGGCACCGTCTCACTTGTTGTTTTTCTAGTATACTGTTCTATTGTAATGTATTTATTTAGCTTAATCTATTAGGCCTACGTTCTTTATCTTTCGAGAAAGTTTTACATATTTGTTTAATATAAATAACGGCTACCCTTTGCTAGTTAGTTAACGTTGTATGAACAGTTACGACGTGAGTTAATTAAAAAGTTTGTACAAAACGCGTCACATATTGAAGCAGTTTCTTCGTTACGGGCGTTAACGTACAATTACTATAAAGACCAATTTAATTATTTGAATGTAAATGGTCATATTTCTTTTAAGTTAAGTTTCGTTTGTGTTAAGTTTTAATTTTTTTTAAATTAAATTTAGTCTGTTATTAAGTGAAGTAGTTAAGTGTAATTCTAGTTGTTATAATAAATTTGTAGGTCTAATAAATATTTTATATAAATTTAAAAGGAGGTTTTATTATTTTGAAATAATCAAATCCAGAAAGAACTCGAAATAAATGACCCAATATCTTCATTGGGTCGGTGTGTGTGTGTGTGTTTTTTTTTTTTTTTTTGATTTAACGTCTGACTGTTTTGCAGTTACTGCTAATGCAGACGGTGAAGGACGAAATGATTATTTCGTGTGTGGAGGATGGATCCATATAATAATCTCTCATAAAACAACCCCTTTAATTCCTTTTACGAACATAAATCATAAGCTTTTTTATCACAATAATAATTATTACTGCAATTAAATAAATAAAATGTTTAAGTAAAAAAACTAGTTTCTCCCCAAGGAAATCTAGTGAGTTAATGAAAAATAAAATAATATGCAGCAATGCGTAAAAGACACACACCCACACACACACACACACACACACACGCACACACACACACACACACACACACACACACACACACACACACACACACCGCAGCCCAGCAATTCCGATTTGCGGTTATCTTCCCGATACCTCTACGACTCTTAATCGCCCGATCAACGGAACGCTTTCTGTACTAGTCCGATCCCATCAACGCCGTGTAAGCTCACCGGATAAAGGTCGGTTCATATCATCATGCACCAATCTTTTCCGTAACGGACCGTTTACTACAATACAAATATTCTTTCATGCTTTGTAAATGAGAGCATTCATATCAAGCGTAGCGTATACGTTACGATGCGGCAAGTTCCGTCTCCGTACGGAATTGTCGGCCACAATATTTACCGGAAGCTGAACGTGTCGGAACGCATTGCTACGCTCAGTATGAATTAGCTATCGTACAGGTTCCAGTTGCCTTTCGTGAGACGATATTTTGTTCAATTTGTTACTATGATGGATAACGAAAAATTAATAGAACTAGTTCGCGACTGTTCATTTCTGCATGATTTACAAGATAAAAGATATAACTAAACTGATAAGATAAAAATATTAAACTGAAACTGAGACATACGAAAGTATTGGAAAAATTTTTCTTCGTCGTCGATCAGTTCTTTAAATTAAGTCAAATATTCTCTCTCAACCTTCCTAGTTTTGAACATTTTATGTGTGGAAAATCTCTTACGTTTACGTTGTTTGTTTTCTTCGTCATCTTTTTGTAATAAAATTGATATCATACACAAATCTCCAGTATTCAAACCTAATATTTTGACATTTTGACTTACAACTGTTCACGCTACGTTATTACCGAACACTTTAGCTTCCAGTGCCGGATGTCGTGTCGGAAACGCTCCTTTATGGAACCATTAGTGCATGACGGTATGAACCGATCTTTAATCGTAAATCAAAGACCCGTATGCTTTACCGTGTCTATCTTCCCACAATATTTTCAAAAATTGTCATAGCTTATTGCCCGAGCAAACAAGGTGCGCCCTATAGCTACCATAGCTGGTCAGGAACTGTGTCGTATTGAGCGAAACCACCCAATGGGCTAAACCGTACCACCCTTGTATTCGCATCCACAATAGAAAAGTGGTAAGTGCAAAAATGATAATTTTTCAGGACAGGAAAAATAAACTTTAATTTTTACTTTCTTTTGCCTGTATGAATATTTAGGAAGGAAAGTACTGTTTCCATATCAATTTTTCGAAATCGAGTTTTCACCAGATCTACACATTTTCAGACCTCCTGAACCCAAAAAACATGTTTTTAGCGATTGGTCTGTGTGTGTGTGTGTATATATGTGTGTATGTGTGCGTGCGTGTGCGTGCGTGTGTGCGTGTGTGTGTGTGTGTGTGTGTGTGAACACAATATCTCAAGAACGGAACATCGTACGAAATTGGAACTTAAATGTTAGGTATCACTAAAGGACCCGACACAAACATTTTCATCAAAATTGGTCAACCGGAAGTAGTAGTTTATTCGTTTCATATTTTACTTTTTTGCAATTTTCTTAAAAACGGCTCCTACAATTTTTTTAAAAATCATCTCATTTACTACATTTTTTATGCTTTACAAGACAAGGTAGACGCCATATCTGCAAAAATTCTTGGGAAGGCTCTTCTCTTGTAGTTAGAAATAATGGTTTTTAAGATTCCGGCCTTAATATGAATTTTAGGGCAAAAGTGTTTTTAATAAAAGTTGTAAAGAATTTTAAATCCTACAACTTTTATTCTTAATATTTGTTTGTATAACGCTTAGTTTAGTGGTAGTTTGTGATTTTCTGGGTTTTTTTCATGAAAATGTGTAAAAAAATAAATTTTTTAAAATTTTAGCCTTAGTATGCATTTTACATCAAAAGTGTATGCGAAAATTGAAAATTTTGCACATTTGTCACTTTTCTACTGAGGGTGCGATGGTATGAACTAGTGCGTCCACCTACCTTACGTCGTCTCATCCCATCTCACTTGCAACTGATCCAACATTTCCGCTCTTACAACCTATCCCTAAATTCCGCGATAACGCTCCACCCTCTCATAATGTGCAAAACCTAAGTTATCTAACCTAACAAATCAGTGCAATGTTAGCTCTGTAGCGCTCTACGCATGCGCCACATTACCTTTCGTACTGGAAAGAATCACGTCCAGTTAAATTTGGTTCGCATGTTCAGACCAGATCATTTTCTATAACGAAATTCTAGGAGTGTAGATTATTATAAAAAGCAGTACTGTGGTTTGTACCATTAAATGCTTCATTTATTGTGTTAAAGTTTTAAAAATGAAATATTTATAATCAATCTTAGATTAATTACCTAGATCCCCTTGAATACACGCTACAGATTCTAATAAATTTTAATATAAATGCTTTTTCGTATCCCGTTCAGTACAGGATTCTCCTTTCATGCAGCTTGATATTCACCCATTTTGTGCTTTTATTTTCTCTTGCCTGTATGAATATATAGGAAGGAAAGTATTGTATTCATGTCGATTTTTCGAAATTGTGTTTTCACCACATTTTCACGTTTTAGACCCACTGAACCCAAAAAACATTTTTTTAGCGATTGGTGTGCGCGCGCGCGTGCGTGTGTGCGTGTGTGTGTGTGTGTGTGTGTGTCTGTGAACAAAATATCTCAAGAACGGAACGTCGTACGATCTTGAAACGTGAAACTTAAGTTAGATACTACTACCGGACCCAACACGAACATTTTCATCAAAGTCGGTCAATCGGTAGTAGTTTATTCGTGTAATTTTTCACTTTTTTGCGATTTTCTCAAAAACGAGTCAAACTATTTTAAAAATTGCCTCATTTTATACACTTTTTATGCTTTACAAGATAAGTTAGACGCCATGTCTGCTGAAATTCTTCTACGAGAGGGGAGGCTGTGCTCTCATTGAAAAAAAATTGTTTTTTTATAGCGGCTTTAATATGCATTTTCCGCAAAAATTTATACAATAAAAGTTGTAGAGAATTTAAAATCCTACAACTTTTATTGCAAACTTTTTTGTATAAAGCTTAGTTTAGTGGTAATTAGTAATTTTCTGTTTTTTTAAAACTGTAAAAAATCGATTTTTTAAGATTTCGGACGTAGTATCCATTTTACGACAAAAATGCATAATAATTAAATTTGAAGGAAATTAAAAGTTTTGCAACTTTTATTTCAAGCATTTTTCCTTACAGAGCCTAGTTTAGCGTGTAAGAGTGATTTTCCGTATTTTGAAGCCAAACTGAGGTTGATTTTCATTTTGCATAATTCATTCATGATTAAAATAAGGTAATATATTTTGAAGTTATTTTTTTTGTTTTTTTCTAATGTTTTATTACTAATATTAGGTTATATTGTTCATAATTTGCATTGGCAAGAGAAAGTTATGTGAGTGTTTCACACCAGATTTTTAATTAACAAGAGATTCATGAATTGTTTACAAAACGTGCTCAAAAATCAGTGAAATGTAAATGTCATTAATTATCAGGAAACGAATATACATTACAATAAAAGTGATGTAAATGCGTCTTAAAGGAAGTGGAACATAAAGACAAAAAGCCTTATCTTTGACACAATTTAATTGACCCTGATCGTCAAACATAAGAAAGGGATAGTGGAATGACCGAATAAAAGGGAAAAATTTATATGATTAACGGTCTACATATCTAGGAAGAAAATAAATAACTAAGAGCGTACAGTTTGTCTGTTTATATATACATATTTGTTTACTAGGGCAATTTTATTGGTTAGTTATCAGAATTTGTGTGTCATTACCCTATGCACCTAATGCAATCATTGTAGACTAAAATTTTTATCATCATTAGTTAATATTATGATTGATATTTCACTTTAGTGATACAGTAACCGAAATAAGTCAATGTCCTCTGATAAACAGCGTTTTAAAATTCACGTTTTAGAGTTACGTCTTATTTGTTCTGGTTTTATTTTTGTACATTAGGCTTTCTAAAAAGAAACTAGGCTTTCTTGATTAACATGCGGTTGTATAATATAAACTAACCACGTGTCCATTTTCCCTTATGGATAATTTTTGCTTCTCAAATTGTCCGTATCCGCTTCGTACAATCCTAAAGTACGATGAATTTAACCCTAATTTTTCCATCTTTAATTTTGTTAAAAATAAAAATCCCTTTCATAAGACGACGATGGCTAGGGGCAAATTTTTAAAAACTTACCTTTGACTTATGGCAAAAACCATTAACGATTTCTGTGTCTCTTTAAGAGGAATCAAATTTTTTTATGATAGATTTACTGCTACTAGTTACTTAAAACCACCAAACAGTTTTTCTTTAGCAATAATATCCCCCCCCCCCATGGATATAATTATACAGTCACCCACTGGTGCTAGGCACTTATTTTCTAATGTCACTTATAGAGTGTTCTATAAACATATTAATTTCTTAAATCTCAAACTTAAACCTATCGTTAATCTACTAACTTGGGTAAATATACGTTTAACTATATGACTTAAAAGTAGCCTAACCATTAGTTTTAGTGATTTGTATTATATACATGAACTTAAATGTAATTTACTCTTATTTTTGGTTTAACAGTACTTTTCTTAGTCTTTTTCTTAACACACTAAATCCACCGGCTTAGTTCTTTTCAGTCGCCTAACTATTACATTTTTTTTCTCTTTTAGTAATCTTTTCTTAAACGCACTAAATCTACAGGCTTAGTTCTTTTCAGTTGCCTAACTATTACACTACTATCCAACAGTTGAAGCGCTTCAACGTTGACGTTATCGTGAAGACGATCTTCGTGTTTCTTGGCACACTTTCTCACTTCTTCTGCTACTGTATTAACTTGCAAGTCACGATGAATGTCGCTGTTGTGGGCATACCACGGAGCGTTAACAATGTTTCTGAGTAGTCTACTCTGTTTTGGAACCTTTGAAAGTGGCCTGTTTATGTTGCTTGCTTTTGTGCAGCCATAGATCTGCAGGCCGTAGGTCCATACCGGTTAAGAGGAATCAAATGACACCACTTTTGTTTCCAAACTCCAACTTTGATTTCTTGACTTTCGGTTTTGGGCCATGTCTGGTCGAAACCGTAACTTCAAACCCAATTCAGGCCCACTAACTTTCTGTGTAGACTACGAATCCAAAAACCGTTCGTTGCTATCTCTTGTAGTGTCTGACTTTAATTTATTGAATTCCAGTTTGGGATCACTTCCGGTCAAAACCGGAACTTCAAACCCTTTTTAGGCTCACAAAATTTTTGTGCAGATTCCAAATCCGAAAACCGTTTGTTGCTATATCTTGTAATTTGTGACATCTGGGTGTGACGGACGGACTAAAAGAAATGATAGATTACAATTGAGGAAATAAAATGGTGAAAGATGAAAGTGCCAAAAACAAGTTGCTACAAAAACTGAGTTTAAAGTAAAAACGCAAGAAGTTGCACTTTCATCGTTCACCATTTATACCACATATGATCATACATCCCCTTCTACACGGTACGTCCGATACCATATACCTCTACTTTATAAACAAAACAATTTATTAACACTTAGGTCTTGTTTGATGTTATTGACTGAGTCCAGGAAACAATAAAGTGGTTTTTAACTAAAATATATAAAAATATTTATAAATTGTTTATTTTAATACATACATGTCAAATATCATTAAATGTAATCAAATATCATATCATGTCAAAAAATAAAAAAATATAAATTGTTTATTTTAATACACACACATGTCAAATATCATTTATATTATAAAAATGTAAAATATCATAATATTCAAACATACTAATACCATACTAATAAAAATATATTAAAATTGAAAACACTAAAGAAAAATTGTGTTTGTTGTTTAGGTCAACAGCCGAAAGGCTGGTTTGAACTTGTAGAGGAACGAGGAGTAAGATGGTTTACCATTGCCTTCCTCACTGAGTGGAAAAGTACGCTTATCAGCATGCCGGGCTCTCTGAAAAGCACATATTTTCCACTCTGAAAATGACACCTTCACTTCATTCACCACAGTGTCTGGCTGTATAATGAAATTCATTACTTTCAGAGGAGATTACTCTGATTTCTGTCTTTTACACCTCTACCTCTTCTGTTCTTAAATGATTCAGTCATTTAATTGGCTGACCATGTGATAAGAAACAGAACTATTTATTTTATCCCTGCAACGACCAGATTGAGTGTAAATAATTTGACACTCCACCTGTCTGTTATGGGCAAAGAAAAATTATTTACTTGATATTATGAATAATGTAGTTTACGTTTTTAGTCAGAATCACTAAGAATATCAAGATTTCCTTCGTTGCCCCATCACAGCAAAGTTTCTATAAAATTGTCTATCTTCTTCTTTTTCCAAATATGGGATAAAAATAAGAAGATCTTTTTTCTTTTCCGCACTCAATTCATGTGTCTTCTGTATCTTTGGTAGCATTTGAGGTTCAGGTAGCTGCGCTGGTGTTTTGTTGGCGGAAGGGCGTGGTGACTGGCACATTCTTCATCATTTACCATTTCTGTTCAGCTGTTACTTACATCACCAATGGCTCTGTCGGCCAATTTCATTGCTAAAATGAATTTTGTAGCACTTATAGCGTTTACCAGTTCATACAGCATGACACATACATCATTTATATAAGTCACGAAAGCCATATTTTGAATTTTGTGACACTTTCATCGTTTGCCATTTTAGGTCTTCAATTTTTTAAATTACCGCCAATAATAAATTTATTTTCCATTTAACAGTTGCTTAGTAAGATCAAAAATTTAGAGTACTAACGTGATCATAATAAGCGCCACCTACTGCAATATTTCTATCTGCTAAATAACAATGATTATATTTTTTCTTTTGATTTTCTTGACGTATAATCTTTCCAAAATATATTTATACTGATATATTAAATACATAAAATACATTCTATTGTTTACGACAATGAATTAATTGTAACCAGATGATCTGCGTAAATTATTTCTATCTGTTGTTATAAATAATATAACATCTAAAACGATTAATTTTACATAAAAATAAATGTGCTCAATTCCAAATAACAAACAAGCACGTGTTGTAACATGCGTATATGTTCAATAATACAAGTTGAACCTTATGTTATCTGATAATGAAAAAATAATTCTTTTCGTTTGTAAAACTAAATTAGGCACAAGGTCAAAAACTGATACTGTCTAGAGTGTTATCTTGAGTTTTTAAAGATTGATAGACTTCTGTGCTAATAAAATGGAATTCCATACAATGGGGGTAAAATATGACACGGATATCCTGAATGAAACATCTAGGAATATTGTTTGATAAATACTACAATGAAATTATGACCCAAAAACTAACCTTTGTTGTAAACTTTCAAGTTGTGATAAAATTGAATTATATTTAAAACAAACTGACTATTCAATCTGTAATTTTGAGTCAAATTAAGTGGGGAGTATACCTTCAAAACACCTTTTTTTCTGTTGAAAATTAGTGCAAACAATTTGGATCTTTTCCGTTTATTGTATGCCACTATCAAAATCCGAATTCCCTGAAAGGTTACACAATTCTCCCCTTCTGCGTCTAGCGCGCCAATCTGACTCGCAATATTTACAGTCTGCCATGAATTTTGTAGATTTACTTAATAATATTCGGACGGAGGAAGATGTCGGAGAAATTTCCTTTAGAAAAAGGGGTTATTACATAATCTCAGCTCAGAAGATGTGACAACTAAAAAACTATGTGTGAAACTACCACACGACGTTCTCTTCCCAAAGTAAATAATTTAAAAATATAACCGAATATTATTAATAAAACATTAGAAACAAACAAAAAACTAACCTCAATACATATAACCTCATTTTAATCATGCGTGAAAGACGCAAAATGAAAATCAACCTCACTTTGGCTTAAAAGTACGGAAAATCTCTCATTCACACTAAACTTAGCTCTGTAGAGAAAAATGCTTGAAATAAAAGTTGTAGATCATTTAATTTCTTATAAATTTGATTATTACACTTTTGTCGTAAAATGAATGCTAAGGCTGAAATCTTTAAAAAAATCTATTTTTTACACGTTTTCGTGAGAAAAAAACAGAAAATCGCTAATTACCACCAAATTAAGCGTTACACAAAGAAATGTTTGGCATAAAAGTTGTAAGATTTTAAATTCTCTACAACTTTTAGTAATACATTTTTTGCGCTTAAATGCATATTAAACCCGCAATCTTTAAAAAAAATTTGTACGAGAAACCGCCTTTTCAAGAATTTCAGCAGACATGGCGCCTACCCTACCTTGTAGAGTATTAAAAAATGTAGTAAATGAGGGGATTTTAAAAAGAATAGTATTAGCCGTTTTTGAGAAAATTGCTAAAAAGTGAAAAATTACACGAATAAACTACTACTTACGGTTGACCGATTTTGATGAAAATGTTCGTGTCGAGTCCTCTAGTGGTATCTAACTTGAGTTTCATGTTTCAAGTTCGTACGATGTTCCGTTCTTGAGATATTCTGTTCACACTCAGACCAATCGCTAAAAACATGTTTTTTTCGTTTCAGGGATCTGAAAACGTGTATATCAGGTGAAAACTCGATTTCTAAAAATCGCCATGAAAACAATACTTTCCATACTATGTATTCATATAGGCAAGATAAAGTAAAAAGGTAGAGATAAAGATAAAGTAATTCGAGGCAATAATTTATCACAGATTTCTAAGGATAAGCCGGGCAAGAGAATAACTAATGAATATGTATATATGACTACACATGTTCACATCTGAACCCCATCAGGCAAAACCGCATATTTGATCACATAATGTGCCACCCAGAATCTTATAAAATTAAATTGATAATGAAAGGGAAGTTGAAGAAAAGCGAGGTATATTGTTAGCATACAGCGCAGGATAAATTTATCCTGCACTTATAACAAGGCTTAATTCTTGACTATAGAATAAAGGATTCAAAAAATCCTACTACAAGCTAATGTTTTAAAAGTAAGCATATTTTATAGGCTGATTGTAAGTGCGGTTTTGTAACTTGTGAGTTAAATATTCACATAAATATTATTTTATAGGATTTTTATTTATTAGTAGGTAGTCATTGTAATAGATAAACGATAAAAATATAAATTATATATTATATGTAATAAATAATTGAACGTGTATATAATAAATTGCGATTTATTTTATTACAAATATTAATTATTAGACATACTATTCTACAATTTAAAATATATTACAATACGCAACATCAACAACCAAGTTATAATTATTATCCCATTTAATAGACTGAAACTTGATATTACGTTTAACTTTAAGTCCCTAGTTTAATCTAGTTCTGTATTACTTCAGTTATGCTATTGTAAAACTTAATCGAGGTCTGTTCGGGATTAGGTTATAATAAATAATAAATAAACGTCTTTTAAACTTATTACAACAATTTACTAACAGAATATTAAAAATCTGGTGTGAAACACTCATACAACTTTTTCTTGCCAATGCAAATAATTAACAATATAACTAACATTAGTAATAAAACATTAGAAACAAACAAAAAACTAACCTCAATAAACAACCTAATTTTAATCATGAGTGAAAGACGCAAAACGAAAATCAATCTCAGTTTGGCTTAAAAATACGGAAAATCTCTCTTTCATACTCAACTAGGCTCTGTAGAGAAAAATACTCTAAATAAAAGCTGTAGATCTGTTAATTCCCTATAAATTTAATTGTATACTACACCTTTGTCGTAAAATGCATGCTAAGGCTGAAATCTTAAAAAAATCGATTTTTTACACGTTTTCGTGCGAAAACAACAGAAAATCACTAAATACCGCTAAACTAAGCATTATACAAAGGAATGTTAGAAATAAAAGTTGTAGAATTTTAAATTGTCTACAACAGTAGGGGATTAGTGTCTGTTCACCTGTATATATAATTATTTAGCAATAAAGGTTGAAAATTTATGTTTTACGACTCTTGGAAGTCATAAAATTAATGACTGTTTTTATTACCGTAATTTTGTTTTATAGCTACTATAACGAACGTCAATTATCTTTTTACTATAGATAATAACACAGTTCAACTTCATAAAATAAATTTTATTACTGAGTAATTTAAGCTAATTATGTTATAACGAAAAGCAATTAAGATAATTACCTCAGTATGAATGTCAATTTTATTTATTATAGTAAATAATATAAATCATATTTGGAAGATAAATTTTAGTACTGTGTATCTTAAGTAATATTGTTTCTACGAAAAGCAATAAAGATAATTACTTCAGTAACGATCACCAATTTTCTTTTTATTATAGTAAATAACATAGTACATCTTCTGAAGATAAATTAAGTACATCAATTTGGTAATAATTTTACCAGTTTTGTTCAACCCACTTAAACAGTGAGAGAAGATAAAAGATTTCGTATAAATAGAAGTAACTACCTTCATTCCTCACAGTTTTTCATTAAACACTCAAGATCATGTTCGTTCCTGATGCTGAAGTTCTTGTCGCCCTCGAAGGTCGTCTAGTTTCGTTGCGGTACACTTTCACAGAAGAAGATGTCCATGATCTATTGGTTTTTTTCGGTGACATGAAACCATCCATTATAGATGAGCTGGTCTACTATGGAGTTCAGTTGGGTGGCAACATCAAATGGTATATTGCGATGCACGCCGAAATGGAAAAAGTTATATACCACGAGGAGGGGGCCGAACCAACCTCTATTGTCCAGACGGCCGTTTTTCATGGTAAGACAAGAAATTTAATTAACGTAGAAATAAATATCCCCGAAATGGACAATCAATATGAAGACGCGATTCAAAAAATCCAAAGTAGTATTGATGCGTATACATCACGTGGTAGTGGATGGACTTTGAAAAAAATCACTATATGTGATTTACACATTGTCCAATACTGTCCACTCTACGGAGCTGGTTCATTCATTCCCACACCCAAAAAGATTAACGACCGTAAAGCTGTCATAAATATTAAAAACGAGAACGACAGTATGTGTTTTATTTGGTCCGTTTTAGAACACATCTACCATCAACCAGGTTATCACAAAATGATTAGCTGGTACAAAAAATACTTAACATCCTTAAACACTGACGGAATCAGTTTTCCCGTGAAATTAACAGACATCCCCAAATTTGAACGGCAAAACCCTACCATATCAATTAACGTACTAAGTTATGAAAGTGACACTGACATATTTTACCCTGTGTACGTGACTAAATACCGGAATCGTAAACATGTAATACATTTACTGTTGCTACCCGGACCCACTCGTGACCAATTTCATTACTGCTTAATAAATACAAAAACTGATATTCGTACGGGACAGCAGTACAATGGCTTATCTCGTCTATTAAGATCATCACAATCTTCAAACACAACTACTGCATATTATTGCAACTATTGCTATCACCGATTTACAAAAGTGAACGCCAAATCAAACCGGGACAAGCATATGTTAACTTGTCAAGAATTTGGTCTCCAACGGATAAAATTACCAGACCCCAAAGACCCTGTAAAATCGTTTATGAAATTTAGAGAGTTTAAAAAAACTCTAAAAGTCCCCTACACGATTTACGCCGACCTCGAATCTTTCGTCACACCGCTAACAACGTCCCACCCACGTCAAGTAAACGAGAATGGGTACCCAGTGTCTTTTAACCATCCTACACATAAACATACAGCAAGCGGGTTTTCATATGTAATTGTTGATGAAGACGGTAACATATTTCGCGGTCCAGTCACATACCGAGCCCAGAGTGATGACGATAATGTAGTCGAAAAATTGATGGAACAATTGATCGGGGTCGGCAAAGAACTTGATGAAAAATTAAAAAAAGGTGTCCCCATAAATATGACCCCAGATGACTATCGTAAATACAATACTGCTACTTTGTGTATGCTTTGTAACGAGGCTTTTGTCGCTGCCGATAATTACAAGGTGCGTCATCACTCCCATACTACAGGCAAGTTTCTAGGCGCCGCTCACAATCAATGCAATCTTCAAGCCCCTTACGTCAAACACATTCCTGTTTTCTTCCACAATCTTCGCGGCTACGACAGCCACCATATCGTCCAAGCACTTGGCAAATTCAAAGGTGACACGATATCCTGTATCGCCAACAATAGTGAGCGGTTCATGTCAGTTACCGTCAACAATTTACGCTTCCTAGACTCCTATCAGTTCCTGGACGATTCTCTCAGTACCCTAACGGAAAATTTGAAAAACCATTGTACTGACGTGGCCGGCACATTCAAACGTCTCTCTTCACGTTTTCAAAATACCACTGTTCGTGACCTACTGCTTAGAAAAGGTGTCTACTGTTACGAATACATGACAGACTGTTCCAAATTTAACGAGACACAATTACCAACTCAGGAAAAGTTTTACAGTTCACTGACTCGTACATCGGTGACGGACGATGATTATGACCACGCCCAACGTGTATGGGACGTGTGCAAAGTAAAAAATATGGGCGACTACCACGACCTCTATCTTGAATGTGACACACTACTTCTGGCCGATGTGTTTGAAAACTTTCGCTCGTTGTCAATGCAACATTACAACCTCGACCCCTGCCATTTTTACTCTGCGCCCAACATGTCCTGGTCGGCCATGTTGAAGATGACTAACGTGTCTCTTGAACTGCTGACCGACATAGATATGCACCTGTTCATCGAACGAGGTGTGCGAGGGGGAGTGGCTCAAATTCCAAAACGGTTCGCCTCAGCCAACAACAGTTCTTTCCCCGAAAAATACAACAAAAATGCCCCCACTTCATGGATCCAGTACCTGGATTGTGTAAATCTCTACGGCCATGCTATGTCTCAGCCACTCCCCACCGGTGATTTCAAGTGGGTCGAAAAAGAGGAAATTCCAAAATTTAACTGGTTGTCCATTCCCTCTGATTCGCCCACAGGTTATGTTTTAGAGGTTGATCTCGAATACCCAAAAGAGCTACACGATCAACACCGTGACTACCCGTTGGCCCCGGAAAACCGAATACCACCACACCTCTCCCCGTTTCTAAGAAAACACTCAAGAAAGATTGGCAAGCAACCTAAACTTTTGACCACCTTGTACGACAAGGAAAAGTACATAGTTCACTACCGTACACTGCAACTGTATCTGTCGCTTGGGTTACGATTGAAAAAAGTCCATCGCGTAATCCAATTCAAGCAGTCCGATTGGCTTCGTCCATACATAGAGTTCAACGCCAATCTTCGGAAACATGCCCGTAACGATTTCGAGTCCCGGTTCTTTAAGCTTCTAAATAACGCAGTGTACGGCAAATCACTTGAAAATGTTCGAAAACACACCGACTTCAAATTAATTAATGAACCCAACAAACTAGATAAATGGATAACCCAGCCACGCATGAAACGGTGGTACACTTACAACCCAGAAGTAGTAGGTATCGCCCTAAACAAAGCTCAAGTCACATTAAACCGTCCCATCTACGTAGGGTTCACCATCTTGGACCTGAGTAAATTTATAATGTATAACTTTCATTACAATTACGCAAAGGCCAGGTACGGTGACAATATACGATTACTAATGACTGACACTGACAGCTTGATGTACGAGGTGAAAACAGAAAACGTTTACAAAGACATGTGTGAACGGTTGAGTCTCTTTGACACCTCCAATTTCCCCCCGACTCACCCCTGTTACAACACCACCAACAAGAAAAAGGTCGGCACTTTTGCCGATGAAACGCATGGAGTGCCCATCAAAGAGTTTATCGGTCTCCGTGCTAAAATGTACAGTTTTACAACTAATGACAGTGAAAAACGTGTGGCAAAGGGAGTCAACCGGGTATGCATCAAGAAAGACTTGAGACATCAGTCGTACTTGGACTGCCTGTTTAAAAACAAATTATCATACACGAAATGTTCATCGATCCGGAGTCGTTTACATAATATTTTCTCAATAGATGTTAACAAATTGTCACTTTCCCCATTCGACGATAAACGATACGTCCTTGACGATGGATTAGATACACTACCGTACGGTCACTACTCCTTGGTCAATAACGACGACGACGACGACGAAGACGACGAACCAATATCACCATCTCCAGCAAAACGTGCTCGAATAGAGCACAATGAACCAGGTCCCTCCTCCCGTCCCGACCCCCTTCCTCCAGACTAAACCACATCCTGTAAAAACGTGCTTGAGTAGAGCACAATGTACTAGATGGTCCCTTGTCTTGTCTCGACTCCCTCCTTTAGGCTATATATATATCCTTCCATAGTAGATCATACGATTGTAATTTCACCCGAATTAAAAGCAACAGCATCATGGACATCCGATCAGGTATCGCAAACGAACTGCACAGACAGGCGCGCAAGAACTTTCCTAGGAGAACGACCACGTTGAAAGGCAGACATGACCTGTACCAGGCTGATCTAGTGGAAATGGGTAAATATGCAAAATTAAATAATAATTTTAATTACATACTAACTATTATTAATTGTTTTACTAAAGTCGCCGACGCGATACCGATAAAAAGAAAGACAGGAGTGATGGTAGCTAACGCATTGAGACCGTTTCTAAAATCACACCCAATGCGTAATTTACAAACGGACGATGGAAAGGAATTTTTCAATGTACACGTACAGAATCTGCTAAAACAACACAATATCAATCATTACGCCACGTTTTCTGAAAAGAAGGCCGCCATAGTAGAACGGTTCAATAGGACGTTAAAGACGCAAATGTGGCGTGTTTTCACCAAACAGGGTTCGTATAATTGGTTGAAAATATTACCCGGGCTTATCACCAAATATAACAACACTTTTCACAGGTCTATTGGAATGAAACCGAATCAAGTTGATGGTAAAAATGAAAAACAAGTGTTGAATCGATTAAACCTTGTACCCAAACGTGTAGCCAATATAATAAAACGTGAATTTAAAGTCGGTGATAAAGTTCGCATTAGTAAGCACAAGATGGTTTTTACCAAAGGATACTTACCTAATTGGACCAATGAGGTCTTTACCGTGTACAAAATACAACCAACTTTACCAATAACGTACCTTCTCAGCGATAGTAGAGGAGAAATATTAAAAGGTGGCTTTTACGGTCACGAGTTGTTGAAAACAAAATACGACGACGTGTTCCTGGTGGAAAAGGTATTGCGTCGTAAAGGAGACATGCTGTTGGTCAGGTGGTTAGGTTTCGATAAATCACATGACTCGTGGGTGAAGAAAGGTGATATTTTATAAATGTACATGTTTCACTGCCGTAGTCACATTTGAGTTTGACATGTGGTCGGTGACGTTTGTACTTTCAATGCACTTCCTCGGCATAGTAGTGACAGACAAAACAAATTACCATTACACACTATTCAACAGCTCACCGTTTGATGATACGATCAAATTTCACTTGAAGGGATGTATCCATTCGTTGCAAGGATATAATGTCCCATCTGATTTTGAAAAAATTTACAGTTTATGGTACTACTTGAGCAGAGACAATTTAACCTATGAAATCTGTACGTTTCGTGAACAGTATAGCGTGTCAAAATGCATAAACCTTAAAACAATCGATCCATTGGACAAGAAAGTGAATGATATTATCAACAATTCAATTTCACTACTAGATGGTAAATTCATGTGTAACAAATCATGTGTACCACCACAAGAAAAAAATACCTTAAAATTTGATTACAGCGGTGTAGGTATAATAGCTTTATTGGTTGTCTATGCGTTGTTTGTCTTTGTCGGAATCGGAGCAAATTTTTACATGGCGTACAAAAACAGTAAAAGGGTATATATTGCACGCAATTAAGTATAATCGCTTTGTTGCAATCTACCAGTCATCTATTATGGAGCGTATTCCACAAAAGGATAAACTGGATGTAGTGAATTTCGACAAGTACACCGAATCCGCTTCATCTAAGCACGAAAAACGACACAGCAATCTCCTTCCCAACACAATCAGGTGTATAATTTGTGGGCCCTCAAATTGTGGAAAAACGAATTTGCTATTTAATCTGATTTTCTCCGAGAACGGACTGAAATTCAAAAATTTATACATATTTTCAAAGTCGCTGAAGCAACCGAAATATCAGTTTTTATCACATGTAATGAAGGGCGTACCAAATGTTGGTTATTTTACATTTAACGAAAACGAAAATGTTTACCATCCGAGTAAAGCCAGACCTGATTCTTTGATGGTATTTGATGACATTGCGTGCGAAAAACACGACAACATAAGAAACTATTTCACAATGGGACGTCACAATAAATTGGACACCTTTTATTTGGGTCAATCGTACAGTAGGATCCCCAAACATTTGATCAGAGACAACGCCAACCTGATTGTCGTTTTCAAACAAGACGATTTAAATTTACATCATATTCATTCGGATCACGTAAATACAGACATTCCGTTCAATAAATTCAAAGAAATATGCTCGTTGGCATGGACCAATAGCAATGGAAAAAATTTCCTCGTAGTAGACAAAGACAGCGATATAAATGAAGGCCGTTATCGGGTCGGGTTCGATGAGTTTGTTCGGGTATAAATACAAGTGATTCACCACCAAACTACTCGAGTGTGTTTGTAAAATGAATAAGCGACAGTTGTCGGTAGCGTTACAAGTGCAACGTTTACGAGACAATATTAAACGTAAGCATAGAGCTTTCACGACGGGAGTGATTGAGTCTGAAGAGCTTTTGGAGAAACGTTTAAAACCGATTGTCTCTCCTTTGAAAGAATTCATCAGGAAATCGGACGATGTGTTTAAGAAAGAAGAAGAAGAAGTGCTTGAGGACAAATATGTAGATGAGGAAAAGCGTTGGGATGACACAGAGTTTCCATTTAAACCGTTTGCATCAAAGGAAACCAGTACGCCGACCGCGCCTAGAAGAAAGTCAATAGCAAACGAATCAAAAGTCATTGATTCAATGAACGATAAAAATCCCACCAAATATTACCTGCAAATGTTGATAAATGATACCACTAACACGATGGATCACGTGTACGGGGTATACTTGGAAAACGACAAGTTGATGATTGGTGATAAAGAGGTGAAATTTGGTCGTATGAAATTGTCAATTGGTAGAGTTAGTTACAACATGACCGCGGGTCTTCACTCGTTGATCTTTGAAAAGGAACCCGTCTCGTATACAACAGACGATCTACACACATACCACAAGATATTGATACAAACAAACGCCTATCGGCAAGGATATGATCCAGGGCGACAGATAAACTCGAATCGTGGTTACAAATACACACAAATTATCAAACCGCTTTTCAACAAAGCCACTCCTCCTCCCACCGTAGGAAGCGGCATGGTGTTGACAGACAGTCGTATTCAGTACGTGCATTGGGACGATGTGAACGAACTATGTGACCGGTTGCGCTTGTTGTTGGCGTCACAAGCGGCCGGCAATGTCGGTCATACAAACGAAATCCAATCGATAGTTGAGGAACTGCGTGAAGCCGGTATTATAAAAGGCGGTGCGTTGAAAACAAATCGACACTATTAAGTGAACAATGAGTATCGACAAGTTTGGTCACTCCAATAGATACGTCAGACGACGTTTTAGTGAGGGTGATCAATATCATCATCATGTTGCTGGCCGCCCGTCGGGGTTTACCTTAAAGTTGACCAAAGACGGTGACATCGACGTGCAGGGAAAACGATTGCGTAATTTGAATGTTCCTATATCAGATACAGACGCTGCACGTAAAGTCGATTGTATTACACTTGATCCAAACTCGTTGAGCGTTGATGTAAAGAAGAGAAAAATTATTAACCTCGCCGATCCTGAGGCGGATAGTGACGCAATCAATTTGCGGGCCATGAAAAAAACCTGTTTGACAACTGATCTGTCTGACAACGTTTACGATGCCAACTATATACGCGTGAAAAATGTTGGAGAACCCGTTGACCAAAACGACGCAGTACCCGTCCAGTACCTCTCAAAAAACTACGCCACCAAGGCGGACATGCGAACCACTCTAGAAGCGACGTCATCAGCAACAGCAGCCGTAGCAGCGAGTCTAGACGCAGTAGCGGCAGGAGCAGCGACAACAGATTCCGAAGGAAATCCAGCGTTTAACAATAAACGCCTGACGGCTGTGGGTTCACCCATCAACGACCAAGACGCAGTCACCTTGAAATATCACAAAGAACATACTAATTTGGATGTGGACGCGTCCGCAAAGCAGGTAGACATGCACAATTACGTGGTGAAAAATGTAGGCGTGCCCGATGAAGACAACGATGCCGTCACACTCGGCTATCTAAACTGGAATTATGCCAAGCAATCGGCTTTGGAAAAGGCGCTCGTATTCGGTGATAAAAGTGTGGACGTGAAAAAGTGCAGACTTATCAATGTGGCGAGTGGAAAAAGTGGAAACGACGCGACCAATTTAAATCAAGTGCGGGACGTTTGCAACGAAGTGTTTGAAACGTCTGTGCAAATGGCGATTCATCTGCAAAAACAACAGCGTGGCGAGCGAACCGCCTCCGGTGATGTGAACGAATTTAAAAAGCTGACTCAATCGTTGAGAGACCGGTTGCAAGAGTTCAGCGAGACGTATTATATTTCACCTGAAGTTTTGGTTGGTCCTCCAGGGCCAGCAGGCGTTCCAGGTCCACAGGGTGAACAGGGAGCGCCAGGACCACGTGGAGAATCGGGTGAAGGAATGAAATTTAATTCAAAACTGCAAGCGTTCGATGTGCAAGGAAAACGCATTATTAACGTTCCACATCCAATAGGACCGACAGACGCCGTAAACAGAGATTACGTTACGCAAGCCTTAACAAACTTTTTAGATGTTGTAGAGAGATCGCAACGGCGTAAAATCAGAAGTGTACATGGACCGGAGGCGCTTCCATTGACGCCTGAAGAAGTGGTGGACGATCCAAAAATAGATCAAATAGCCAAAGATTTTTTGGACACGCTGATAAAAATTATTCATCGGCATCAACATTACAAGATGGGACCAGAATTGCAACCAATAGTCGGTCCTCAAGGACCTCCAGGCAAAGCAGGACCGAAAGGAGATAGGGGTTTTGGCTTCAAATTAGATGAAAAAGGTGATGGATATGATATGGAAAATAGAAGACTTACAAACGTAGGCGCACCATCGATTGGAAACGATGCAGTAATATTATCTTATTTAAACGATAGACTAAACAGTGGCAGCAATATGAAAACTGAAGAGCCCACTAGTGGGATTTCATATACTCTTAACATGGATGACATTTGAGATTAAAATAATATGATGATTACATATTAAAACATCATTTTTTCCTCAATATAGATGTAAAAAAAGATATAAAAGTGTGTGCAAAAACTATAAATATGTGTGAGAATGTTTGTAAAACGTCAGAAGGGAGCAGGACTGCTTGACGCAATCAGCGAGATCGGCGGTAAGATATTGAATCGTACCATCGACTTATTACCGGTAGAACTACATATCCCTGGTTACCAGTACTGTGGACCCGGTACTAAATTACAAGAGCGGTTGAGACGAGGCGATCGAGGGATAAATAAATTGGATTCAGCGTGTAAGGAACACGACATCTCTTACTCAAAGTACACCGACAGCGGGAAACGGGCAGAAGCGGATCGGGTGTTGGCTGAACGAGCGTGGGAACGGGTAAAAGCGGGTGACGCAAGTGCAGCAGAGAAAGCGGCCGCGTGGACAGTGACAAACCTGATGAAGCTGAAAACTAAATTTGGGGGTGCATTACGACGACGTAGGAGTGGGCGGAAACGGTCTCGCCGTGCAGCAGCAGCAGCAGGACAAGGATTGTATTTAAAAAATTACAAAGGACGCGGTGTGTACTTGAAAAATTACAAAGGGCGCGGTCTGCAGTTGAAGAAAAAAAAAACCTCGACTCGTTGCCGTCACGTCCGCTAAACGGTCAAGAACTTTCACAATATGCCGACCACGTTCCGTATTTTCGGGGCGTATTCATGTTGAACAATCTGCCGACGCGGGTACGTAAAAATGAAAGCGGAATCGTGAATTTGGACAAGGAAAGTGGGCGTGGTACTCATTGGGTGTGTTATCACAAACTCACCAATCACGTCAACTATTACGACAGTTATGGTAATTTACGTCCACCACCGGAGTTGGTACGATATTGGAAAACGGGTTTAGACGGGTCGCGAATCACTGTACAATACAACTATAAAAGAGAGCAGAAAAAAGTCAACTGCGGTCATTTGTGTTTAAAATTTTTACGAGCGCAATAAAAAATGTTTTCAATTTCCGGTCGCGGTTCGGTACTTCAATGCGATGTTTTCCCTCCCGTCGAGCTTGACAGCAATACCGACTGGGAGGTCGGACTGATCAATCTGTCCACTTACAACACAATCCCAAACGTAGAAACAGACGTAAACGACACCTTTTTCTTTGGCAACGCAGACGCCGGGCAACAACAAGTGCCTGACGCGGAGGGTAAAGTTAAAATTTCCAACGAACCCATCACCAAGGGCAGGGCGACCACAATGTACTCGGACGCCGAACAGAAAATTCTAGACAAAGATAAATCGAATGCCGGGGTGACGATCGTGATACCACAGGGCGCGTACGAGTTGGAAGATTTAGAAAAATACATCAAAGAGACTTGTTTACGAGCTAACATTCCACTGGAATTCCATCTAAAAGCAAACAATAATACTCTGCATACGGAAATTTACTCTTCACGCCCCATAGATTTCACACAGCCGAACAATTTGTCGTCAATGTTGGGTTTCACAGAGCGGGTGCTGGAGCCGAACAAATGGCACGTTTCAGAGAACGAAGTGAACATAATCAAGGTGAACATCATTAGGGTGTTGTGCAATATTGTGCAACGATCTTACGATAACGGAAAAGAAACACATATTCTTCACGAATTTCCATTGGCCGTTGACCCCGGTTATAAACTGTTGGAGACGCCTACCAACGTTATATATTTGCCGGTAAACGTTAAACGTCTTCAGTCCATTGTCATCCGCCTGGAAGACCAAGAAGGCAATCTCATAAACTTTGCAAACGAAGTAATCTCTTTGCGATTGCATTTAAGGCGTACAAGAGATGGGTCTGGTTATTTTACCGCGCAAAACATATAAGTACAATGAACACATGCGTTCCGTTGGCAGTCGTAAACCGACCGTGAACAAGTTAAAACCTCACAACATCCGTTTTCTGAAATCCATAGGTTTTCGTGTATAAAGTATCATGGAAGTGTTGAACGTTCATGATAAACCCATTTTCACTGATGTATTTACAAGTTGGGAGTATCACACTCACACACCGTACGCGTCATCTACTTACAACAATAATGACGAGATAAGAATCCCTATTCAACAACAAGATGTATTCACATTGCCCAGTGAAAGCTTCCTCTACATTGAAGGCACGTTACTGGAAAAGGCAGACACGCCGAACGCCAACTATAAACTAGTGAATAACGCAGTCGCTTTTCTTTTCGATGAAATCAGGTACGAGATCAGCGGTATAGAAGTGGACAGAGTGAAGAATCCGGGAATTACGTCCACAATTAAAAATTACCTAACCTTAAATGCGAACGATAAGGCTCTTGCGAACGCCGGTTGGGACGAATCAACCGGTTCGATCGCTGTAGATAGCACGAGTGGGAAATTTTCATTTTGCTATCCGTTAAAATTTCTCTTGCCTGTCTTTGACGATTACACTAAAATCACTTTACCCGTCAAGCAAGAACTGATACTTTTACGTGCTCCGACCGACAAAGACGCCGTCCTCTTGCCAGATGGAAAAAAAGATTTCTTATTGACCTTGAAGAAAGTACATTGGAAAATTCCTTACATACGTGTGAACGACGTTACACGATTAAGTTTGTTGAAACTGGTTGAATCAGACAGACCTGTACAGATATCCTTTCGTAGATGGGAATTACACGAATACCCATCTTTTCCGCAGACAAAACAACATCTGTGGTCGGTGAAAACTTCTTCACACATGGAAACGGCCCGGTACGTGATTGTCACCTTTCATACAAAAAAGAAGGCGAACCCAAACGCCAATCCTTCACAGTTCAACAGTGATTCAGTCACCGTTCGTAATGTTAAACTTTTTTTGAACAGTGAATATTTTCCATACGATAATGTTCACGGTGATATGAATTTGTTTTACGAAGCGTATTCTCGGTTCAAATCGTCTTACTTGTGTGAAGCCGGTACTGGTCCTTTTTTGAATCTGTCTGATTTCAAGCAGAACGGTGCAGTATACGTCATTGATTGTTCTAAACAGAATGAAACTTTAAAAACAGGTGCCGTTGATTTAAGGTTGGAAATCGAAACGGAAAAAATAGTACCCGCTGAAACGGCGGCTTACTGCTTGATCGTTTACGACGCCGTAGTAGAATACAGGCCGCTGACCGGCACGGTACGAAAACTTTTGTAATGAGTGTACGGCGACTCATGTATAAATTGAATCTACATACTAGAAAACACTTTAGTTTTATCTTGACAGCATGGGCTCACGGTATTCTCTGTCGCAGGAGTCCGAGGAGGCGGAACCGCTGTTGCCAGAACTGAAAACGTCATCAATAAACGGTATGTATTACATCTTTTTACCGCTAACATATACGTTAAACAATAAATTCGATAAACATGTAACCGTAGGGCTGGCTTGTACCGATCAAAACTTTAACACCGCGGCCGTATTTACTGCCCCTCGTAAACGTGTGGTCTTGTCGTATCACTTGTGGAAATTATTAGTGAATAATCGGGATCATGTCCAGCTCGCGTTAGACAAGGGTACAAAAATTACATGTCACTTAAAAGACATTACAGATGACACCTCACATTCCACGGTGGAGGTGAAACAAATTTTTGGGAAATGGTACGTTCAAATTGTCGATAATAAAAAAAATAAAATTTCATTGTCGACCTCGGAGTGGTTTCGGTTCGATAAACTCGTGACAAGCCTGTCTAAACATGTTCGTGAATTATGGTATGACGAATCAAAGATTGTAGAGGGGATAACAAAGGCCAAAACGTCACATGTTGCGTGGTGGACGGACAGGTTGCAGGATGAGTTTACTGCGTTTAAAACGATTGCAAAATCGGAAGAGGAGACAGTTGACTAGTGACTCTCATGATGAACGATTCGATAGTCGAAGATTTAACGCTTTTTGTCGGCGGTGTAGCCGTTCCGTTCTCGGCCAAATGTAAGTTAAAACACAGTTATTTGATGATTGCCGATTTTTCGTTCCATCATTTTTCCGAACCGGTCGATGTTAAAATTGATATTAAATTTAAAAATAAAGCCAGCACGTATATCTGTACATTTGAATGTAATGACGTGAAAAAAATATCTCTTGTCGGTTCAGAAAAAATATCTTTTGTCGGTTTCACGCGTGATTGGCATGACGGGAAAATACAAAAGTTTATGTTGGACGATCATGTGTGCACTAATCGATCGTCAACGGTAGCACAAGGCGAGAAATTGATTCTCTCACTGTCCGTGTACGATACAATTGACAGGAGAGTCGCCTTTGATACGGTAGACGGAACAAGTAGCAGTAGTACCACTAGGACTGATTCATGCAGTCGAACGCTGGTCGGTTTTGAAGGGCGGGAAAAATCAAAAGAGTCGTACGGTTTATGCACACGATACTTAAAAGATAATCTTCTTTTGTCTGTGTATATATTATTTTATATTGGCAATACTGGTTATTACGTGATGTTATAAATAAATTGTAAGAACAATCAGTTTCTCAATCAGTTTGGAATAATGTCTCGTACAAGTTGTATATGTGAATTTCAGGCTTTTTACGATAACAACAATGAGTTTGTGCTCAAAGAATTTGTAGTTTTAGACTTAAACACACGTTCTTTTGTTCATTTACACTTTAAGCCACCATTCAATCGAAGTGAATTAAATTGTATTTACCGTAAAACCGCTCACTGGTTGGAAACACGTTTCCACGGCTTACTTTGGGAAGAAGGCGATATTGCATACAGTTTGACAACGGTCAAAAATATTCTCAAACAATATAGCATTATCTACACAAAAGGACTTGAAAAACAAGTTTTTTTAAAGTCATTAGTTGACGTGGCTGTTGTAAATTTGGATGAGTGTAAACATTTAATACCAAGGTTGACAAACGATAATAAAGTACATTGTCCCGTGAACACGGGCACACATAAGAGCGATGGTAGAATGCGATGTTCACTTGCAAAGTGTATTCACCTCGCAAAATGGTTAACTTGCGATTACAGACGGGAACGGGACAGATTGTCAACTTTTGCAGAACACACAGCAAACGTTCGTGAAATAGCAAAGCGTGGTTTTTATTTCGACAAAAGTTCCGATACTGTTTGTTGTTTTTCATGTAAAATGCACTTTCAACATATCGATAGTGTACTGGTGGATCATGTTAAAGTTTCACCGTCATGTAACTTGCTGATTGGTTACATCAATAATGTACCACTGTTTCTGGAGCACATTGTTCCGAGGAGGGAATACTTATCATCTTTGGTATGAATGATGGGGCTCTGTTGGCATAATTGTCTCGTTTGAGAAAAAATAAAGGCATTTTTTTCTCTGGCGTCACTCCTCATGAATGTTGTGTGTGTGTGAATGAAAGGGGGTCTTCGCCGTTGATTAGTGTCGCGGGCACTCTACAGGTGTTACGGATGTCCTCCGGTCACCAACAAAAAAAAAACCAATGTAGCTCTGCTGGACTAAACTCCACCGTTTGACAAATTAGTGTCGCGGGCACTCTACAGGTGTTACGGATGTCCTCCGGTCACCAACAAAAAAAAAACCAATGTAGCTCTGCTGGACTAAACTCCACCGTTTGACAAATATCACGGCATTCCTCTTGTATGATTGAATGTGTGTGTGTGAATGTGGTCTTAGATGTATGTATTCCCTCTCTCTGATTTGTAGTGAAAAAAATTAATTAATTTTTTTATCATCAAGTGTCATGAATTTTGTTAAAAATAAAAACCATGCTCGTCTGTATTTCTTTTAAAGAGTGTGTGTGGATAATTTTAAAACTTGATCAACTCTATTGGTATTTATATGTGAATATTTATCTGAAATATATCAACAATGTTGTAAATGCTTAGAAACAGATTTTAATTTATGCAGAATAAAAGATATGTAGAAATTAAAAAAAAAATATAAAAAGATATGTATAAATAAAAAAAAAATACGCGCGGTTTGTAGGCCTACGTCACGTTTTATGTGACCTCAGTTGCTTAATCAACAGCTGTGGGGGGGAGGGTCCGCTTGGTTAAAAAAAACCCTACGCGCCTTAGTCATAAACCGCAAACGGTGGTGGGGAATATATGATGGTATATAAGCGGTGTGAACTCGGTGATCGGTTCACATTCACTATGAACGGAGATGATGAACCTTGTCAGTCCGGCTCGTACGCTGAACATTGTCAGAAATACCATGGAGAATATTGCGACGGACGTCGGCACTGGGTGATGTGCTCGAGTCCAGGACCGTGGGAACGATCCCAAGATGTTAGCAGTGAGTGCTGGCTTCCAGATAGGTGTGAAATGAACAAAAGACAGGAACATCAGGCCGAACATCACATAGACACTTGTGACGGAATTGTCCATACGTATAATATATGCACAGCAAAAGAAGGAGAAAAGTGTGATGAAAATGTCGTGAAAGTCTTTTGTGAAGTGAATTGTGAGGTAGCGAGACGTTTAAAAGAAAACGAGATTTGATTCGGTTAGTGATAGGCAGATGGTCGGTGAATAGGATACAACATACATTACACAAAACAACACAAAATACATCTTACAGACAAACAAAAAACACCTTAAACACCTAGGCTAAATACAAATTTATAAATTTAAATTTTTATAACGAAAAATGTATTTTTTGGTTTGAAAATTTGTTTCTAAATTTGTGATTCAGCCTATAGTCGTCCAAAGGCGCAAAATATGTTGCTTTATTCGATTCACATACTATTGTGATTTGAATAAAGGAATGTGTTTTAAACTTGTGATGGGGGTGTTGTACAACAGAAGGAAAACATATCTTTGATATGACCGCTTCTGTCCTTTTCAAGTCTAGACATGTAGATGCAAACAAAAGTACCAGGCGCAAGTTTATAATTTTGCCTGGGTAATTTTAATGCTTTCCAAAAGCAACAATAATTATATATTAGATAGAACAATGGTAGATTTATTCTTAAGCAAATTATAAGTTGTTACTTGAAATAACCATTGATATGACCGCTTTTGACCTTTTCAAGTCTAGACATGTTGATTCAAGTTGCAAACAAAAGTACCAGGCTGCGGTAATATTTAATAAAATTATATAGTACATCGCTGAAGTAATAAAACTGATTGTAAAAGTGTATAATTTTGCCTGTGACATATAATTTTAATGCTTCTCATGAGAAACTTAATAATTATACTTGAGATGCAACAATAATAGATTTATGATTGCAGTAAATTATAGGTTGTTAGTTGAAAAAGTCATAAACTTCCTTTGTTAAAATTTTCATTGCTTTTTATAAAATCTAATTATTTTTTTAACAATAGAATTGTTGTTTAATTTTTATTACATGTTACAGGTTGTAGATGATGATGGTATTTCTTCAGTTCGTTTAACGTCCTACTGCCCCTTGCACAATTTTAACATTACTTCTCCCTCCTACTATGTTCCCCTTCCACATTTATCCACTCCCACCATTGTATCATCCCCACCAGTACTTGACTAACTATATAAGCTATAACATGTGCAGCATCAGCTTGTTCTTCTCACGTCACTACATCGACTACACACCATGGACTTTGCTATTAAATTCAATTCATTAATTACACCTAAATATAAACGAACAAACGAGTTAAAAACTGGCTACGAGTACCATATTGTATCAATGAATCGCTCGTCTACAAAGTACGGAGAGTCGATAAGAGTTAACATACTAGATGATGGAAAAGAATGTTTTATATATTTGCCAGACAAGTATAACGCTGGTTTCACTGATCAAGAACTCTGCGCATTTGACTGCTCATCTCACACGTTGATTAAGACTGGGAAAGGAGATTTTCAGATTAAAAAGAAGGTAAGTGTAAGGTTTTTTTTTTTAATTAAACGGTAGTACTTTTACAGTTTTATTTAATTTGTTATCTCTATTGTTGACGCACTTACTAGTAAAGAATAATAAAACAGTGTGTTAGATAAATATTATGGGACAATTAACCATTATACAGTCTTTTGTGGAAATAGTATATATTTTTTCAATGTAGTTTACGAGAATCGATTAACTAAGTCATGATAATATTACAACTGTTATTTCATGTGTCTACACTCATATGTTAGGACTAACTCAGAAACGTTATTTTTACACTACCAACACTAAAATACAGAAACTTTTTTACATACTATTTTTGCTACTACTATGTTACTGAATTAACAATTACATTCTACTAGAATTTAAGGCGAACACTCATTTGCATTCTACTTATTTGTTGTGTTTTACAGTATTTGTTTTACATGAAAATCAGTAAAATATAGTTGTTTTTTTTTTAAGAATTGTTGATGAAAAAAGAATCATTAAACTAATTTACATAAATTAAGATTGATATTATTGTGTAAATTAATTTGCAATTTAAACAGAATGATTATATTCTTGTTCAAATCATAATAAAATTTGAGCTATGGATTTGAATATTAGACTTTGTTACTGGTGTTCTTTGATGGTTGGGGTTGAACCATACTCTCTCAGGAATGATTGGCCTGAGTCTGTACAAAACTACATCTCATCTCATTGAGTCATATGGATGAATCCTTAAATTGAACAGATTGTAGCATATTGTTTAGGTCATCAACGCAGGTTTGAACCTCCAAAGGTTTAGGCTTTTGCCTTCTTCATTTAGTTGAAGGAGTATGGAATAAAAATTACAGGACATTTGAAGATTACTTCTCTATGTAAAAGAAGTTTATGAAGAGCGTTTTAACTAGACAACGATTACCGAGACATATATGGTTTAAAAAAAGTATTCCTTCTTGATTTAGCCAAAAGTTTTAAACTTGAAGTTGATAATATTATGAGCTATATTTTACGAAATGTAAAGAAACAGAACTTGTATTTTTAACCCTGAAACTTACAAATTATTATATTTTATTAATAAGTCTTTTATTTTTGTGTTTGTTACAGGTAAATGTTTGACAGTGGTGATCATGGAGTCAGGATGGAGGCATGCTGAAGGATGTCACGATTGCTAAATAATATATAAACAGATATTAACTGATTTATTTTTCTGAAAAACATTATTGTTCAATAATTTATGTATAAACAGTACTTTGATCAATAAATAATATGTATTTTATATACGTTTTCATTTTATTTATTTACCTGTATTTGTCAAACATAATGTTAAGTCAAAACCATCATACATGAAACAGTTAAATACGTACCTGAAAAGTCACAGATTTGAAATATTTTACTTTCTAAAAACAGAAATATGCGTCTACATTAGGTAATGCGTATGTAAAAAAAAAATGATTAAGGTCTGCATAAAAATTTTAATTAACTATTTTTTGGAAAATAATAATATTTATATATATTCATACCTCATCAGGATTTGATGCCAACGATCCTATGGTCTGAACAATAGAAAATCGGATGCAACTATCCTATCCATATATCAGTGAGAAAATACAGCTGTCTAAAAGATAATTTAGAAATAATACTGTTGTATGATATTTAAGGAACATTGCTGATATTGAGATTTGCATTTATGATTATTGTAATTATGAACTCAGAAACAACGTATGTCCTGCTCTCGCCAAACCTGAGAGAAAGAAAGAGAGAGAGAGAAAGAGATAGAGTGAGAGGGGAAGGCGGAGTGGGGGTGAGTGAGAGAGAGGGCGGAAGGAGGAGTGGGGAGAGTGAGAGAGAAGGTGGAAGGAGGAGTGGGCAAAGAGTGAAAGGGAAGGAGGAGTGAGGGAGAGAGTGAAAGAGAGATGAGAGGAGTGGTAGAGGGGTGAGAGAGTGAGGAAGTAGGCGGTCGAGAGCGGTGGTGTACGAAAGGGTACATTGAGTTGTGATAAATGTTTTTGATTATGACAGTATACTCCACATCCAGTTTGTTATGTGGACATATCTACAAATTACTTAAATTACCCAGTAATGAAATTTACCTCTACCATACACTGCCGTCACCGCTTGCAGACTTCGGACTGTCTGCCCCCGAGAAAAAAAATACCTGCACACGTGTACGGATGCAAATAAATCTTTTCTGATAGGACAGGTGGGGTTACAGTGTTTGTGTGTAAGTGTGCTTGTGTCTGTAAAGAGTTCTCTGTTTAAATCAGTTCGCTGCTTGACAGTTCCTCCACAATTCTTTTCTTGTAATAATTCGTATATGAATAATTGCAATACGAATAGGCAGCATTTTCACTTGTGAACACTCTGAGCGTACGGTGTTCCCAACCATCTCGCAAGGTCATGTCTATAGTATGGTGGAGGGACACCGGCTTGTATTCAATCGTCTCTAACCTCTTGTTTTTAAACTCATGCCTTTTGATGTATGCCAAGTACAGTGTACATCCACGTGAATGTCGTGCCAAATGGAGTAATGTGTCGATGTCGTAGGAAGTCTCACCATGCTCTAACAGCGTATTAATAATGACACACCACGATTGTTGTTCAAGGGTAAAACACTTGTCGTCACGCTCCATGTGTGGTGTGCAAACTCGCTGTCCGCAACCGTCTGCTACTGTGTCAAACAAAAGCCTAGCTTCAATGTTTATCAACCGCAAACAGCCTGTCGTCTGTTTATCACTTCCTGTAATCAGATTGCCATCGAGCACAAACGTTGTTCAACGTTTTGCGATCCGGTACGATAAACATCAACTTCCAGTCGCTATCACAAAGAAAGAGAGAGAGAGAAAGAGATAGAGTGAGAGGGGAAGGAGGAGTGGGGGCGAGTGAGAGAGAGGGCGGAAGGAGGAGTGGGGAGAGTGAGAGAGAAGGTGGAACGAGGAGTGGGCAGAGAGTGAAAGGGAAGGAGGAGTGAGGGAGAGAGTGAAAGAGAGATGAGAGGAGTGGTAGAGGGGTGAGAGACACTAGTCAGAGTTATCTCCTCTGAGAGTAATGAATTACACTACGCAGCCAGACCCTGTGGTGAATGAAGTGAAGGTGTCATTTGCAGGGTGGAAAGTGAGTGCTTTTCGGAGGGCCTGGCATGCTGATAAGCGTACTTTTCCACTCAGTGAGGAAGCCAATGGTAAACCACCTCACTCCTCGATTTACTTACTAAAACCTCTACGAGTTCAAACCAGCCTTTCAGCTGTGCCGAATATACACGTTTCAGGTCCCCTTCACCCATAAAACATGTTTCTAGTGATTGGTGTGTGTGTGAGTTAATTTTGCATCATTCACTCATAATTTTAAAATTAGGTTGTGGTTTTTAGTAAATTATTTACTCATGATTAAACATAGGTTATATGGGTCGTTATGTACATTGACAAGAGAAAGTCGTATGAGTGTTTCACACCAGATTTTTTATTTTAGGCCTACTCTTCAGGGTTTCCATATTGTTTTACTTTACTGGCTCCGTTATTTCTCAGAGTAAAACTCTTTTACTGAGTATTTTTAATTTTAGTTATCGTAGACGTTGTTACTTTGTGAAGTAAACATTCAATTCGGTTGTAAAAGCCACACTGATAAGGCTAATTAATGCCGTTTTACTTATCTCAGTACTTCCGGCTATAGGAAATTTGGTTTTTGTTGCTCTACTTTTTTAATAATTCTGTGTATTTCATATTTATTATGAGAAATCTGGTTTATTTAAAAAAGATTATAAGGAACTGTAATTGGAAATATATCAATATTAGAACATGTAGGCCATGCAAAAACCTGGGACATAATAGTTTTGTAAAAGATTTCATCTGTAACAAACATTCTTTGCTTGTTGGTGTTATGCTAATAATCTATACAAACGTTTTTTTAATTATTTTGAAACCTTTATTTATTTAATTATTCATTCCATTCCTAATTATCCTCTTTGTGGATTATTTAAGCACACGCTTAAATTTGTAAATACATGTTTTGTTTTGTGACAAACTTATGTTGAGAAACATACTGTACTTATTGTTCAGGGCTAAAAAATAGATCTGTTTCTTATCGTACGACTGAAATATTAAATAACAGAAGAGGCAGAGGTGTAAAAGACACTAGTCAGAGTTATCTCCTCTGAGAGTAATGAATTTCACTACGCAGCCAGACCCTGTGGTGAATGAAGTGAAGGTGTCATTTGCAGGGTGGAAAGTGAGTGCTTTTCGGTGGGCCTGGCATGCTGATAAGCATACTTTTCCACTCAGTGAGGAAGGCAAAGGTAAAACACCTCACTCCTCGATTTACTTAGTAAAACCTTTATAGAGGTCAAACCAACCTTTCGGCTGATGACCTAAACAACAACATCATTTGTAAGTAAACAATATTTTATGATTTTTTCTAAATACAATGTAGTAATTTTTAAAAAAAAAATACAGTAAAGAAACATATTTAAGGATAAAAATTAATTAACAACATTTAAAATTTATATGTTATATTTTGTAGTTAAAATTAGTGTTTTCATTATTGTACATATTTATGTACTTTAAATAACAAAAATTAATAAAGATTTTAGATAAATCTACACTTTTTTTTGTCAATGAGTGGAATAACGGTGACACATACCACCCAATTCCACAGATAATAGGGGGTGACTCTATTAGAATATTATTAATAATGTAAATAATTACCTCGCTAGCGCGCATTACTTCTTCCTCCATAGCTTGTCTTGCATTCCGCGTGGCTCGATTCATTTTTGTATTGCTTAATGATGAATACGCAAAGAGAAAATTCTGCGTTTATATACATATTGTTTTACAGTGTAATAAAAACACAGAGGTTATATCTTCAGTATTTTAAAAGTAAAAAAAAGTGTTATAGAACAAATTCAAACAATAAAAGCCCATACATGATTTTGACATGTAATGCGTTTGAAAACATAAATTAAAGAGATTGAAGGTCATAATTGGTATGTACTATGTAATCAAGCAAATTGTAAAGTTACATTTGAACAAAGCAGAATTTTGTTTTTTTAATAAACAATTTTAAGATGTTAAATATAAATTTTATAATATGTATCATGAGAATATTTAAAAGTAACATTTTATTGACTATAAAACTGAAAAGTATTATAGAAATCATTTGTATGAAATATACTTAGCAAAGGATAATTAAAATTTATTGTTGAACGTAAAATGAAATTATTGTACATAATTTTTTATTATGAACATGAAGCAATGTTAAATTGTATATCTTCAGAGTAAATTTTGTATAATATAATTTTTTTAAAGGACAAATGCATTTTTGCTTTGTGCATTTTTTTACATCATACAAAGTAATATTTCTTTTTATTAGATTTTTATATGATCTGGTGTCTTTAAGAGCTACATAACGCTTTGTTCTGTAAAAATATACATAATTATACAGGTATCAACTTACCTAATTTACTTTAAGATTGTTTTTTTAAACTGAACAAAAAAATGTAAAGATCACTTTAATTTTTCCTTTGTTGAAAGTAAGAGTGGTTTACCTTACAATTTACAAGTCATAAACATACACAACACATATTAATTACATGGAGGAGATTACATTTAAAGGTTTTTAATGAGTATGCCTGTCGTAAAACATAAATTTTCAACCTTTATTGCTAAATAATTATATATACAGGTGAACAGACACTAATCCCCTACTTACAACGTTTACTATATATACACTCTTGCACTAAAATGGCTAAGGCCGCAATCTTAAAAATCCATTTTTTACTACGAGAGAACAGCCTCCCCAAGAATTTTAGCAGATATGGCGCCTAGCCTATCTTGTAGAGTATAAAAAAGTAGTAAATGAGGCGATTTTCAAAAAAAAATCGTAGGAGCCGTTTTTGAATAAATCGCAAAAAGTAAAAAATGACACGAATAAACTACTACCTCCAGTTTACCGATTTTGATGAAAATGTTCGTGTCGGGTCTTCTAGTAAAACCTAACTTAAGTTCCAAGTTTCAACTTCGTACGATGTTCCGTTCTTAAGATATTCTCACACAGACAGACAGAAAATCACATATTTTCCACTCTGCAAATGACACCTTCACTTCATTCAACACAGGGTCTGGCTGTGTAATGAAATTCATTACTTTCAAAGGAGATAACTCTGATTAGTGTCTTTTACACCTCTACCTCTTCTGTTCTTAAATAATTCAGTCATTTAATGGGCTGATCATGTATTAAGAACAGAACTATTTATTTTAGTCCTGCAACGAGCAGATTAAGTGTAAATAATTTGACACTCCACCTGTCTGTTATGGGCTGTTTTCTAGGCTGTTATTGTCTGTTATTGTAAATTAATTTTTAATAAATGATAAAAAAATTACTGGAATTCTGGGGTAGACTCTGTATTACTATTTAAATTACAATTAAATTGCTTAACAAGATTAATTGCAAAAAAAATCACAAACTTAAAGCTTAAACTAACTTAACTAAAGGAAAAAATGTACAATTAACCATAAATTAATCTCCTACCTACAAAACCAACTATAGTAAATACGAAGACCTGTTCACTCGTACCGCACTAAACATATCCCAAAATTACTTCTATATAAACAAGATGAGCTGCCCTTAGGAGGCAGGTGGAGTGTTAAAATTATTTGCGCTTGATCTGCTAGTCCAGGGCTACAAAAAATAGTTTCTGTTTCTTATCACATGGTTAGTCAATTATATGGCTGAAGCATTTAAGAACAGAAGAGGTAGAGGTGTAAATGACACTAATCAGAACTATCTCCTCTGAAAGTAATGAATTTCATCATACAGCCAAACCCTGTGGTGAATGAAGTGAAGGTATCATTTGCGGGGCGGGAAATATATGCTTTGCAGAGGGCCCGGCATGCTGATAAGCATACTTTTCAACTCAGTGAGGAAGGCAATGGTAAACTACCTTACTCCTCGTTTTACTTAGTAAAATCTCTAGAGGTTTAAACCAGCCTTTCGGCTGATGACCAAAACAACAACAAATAAGATTAATCAAAATATTATAGAAAAGTGTAAATTATTTGTTTAAAAATCACAGATTAAATTTTCCTGAAATAAAATATAGACATCTGAAAGAAACCCTTACAAAATTCTGTTTGGAATTAATTATAAACGAATTTTCTATTTTTATTAAATATTCATTTTGATTTGATTATGTAAGTTAACCCTTTGACATGTTAGTTGTACAGGTGACTCTAATCCCCAAAAGCGGCGATAATTTATCCAAGATCACAGTATCGATGTATCCATTACCCTTTCATAATAAAATATTGTCAGATCTGACTGGAAATCAAACCGGAAACTGGGATAGTTACTTGCTGCAGTTACCACTACACCAGCAGGCCGCATGTGATCCAGTACAACCCGCAAAGCATCTGAATAATATACTCATTATTATATTATCACATTATTTCATCATTATCTATACGCAAAATATGGCTACGATCGAATGACTTTGGTTTTCATTATGTCTTGTATTAATATAGTGTGTAACACTTTCACTATTTTACTTTTTGTGTAAGAAACACTATCATTTGTTTCTCTTTGCACAATAATATCAGACTAAACATATGATTTTGCAAAACTTCTAACATGTAACTTAAGACTACAAGAAACTGAAAATATATGATCCAATTCGACGGAGAACCTGTCCTGGTGGCACTTTAGACCAGTAATGACTCAAGATTTCAGTGACGGTCTGTCAGTCACATATCTCGTTCTTAGATTTCCTTCTCACTCTCAAACTCAGTTATTCTGCATATCGCAAGTTAGGGAAACCTATAATTACTGGTCGATCGAGTATTTATTCTACAAACTAAACTGGATGTTCAATAATGAATAGGTGTCCGGAAGAAGGGCTTATGTCACAAAATTTTGAAAACGCAGTTTTCGCTGAATGTATGCCTATGTAGTGTAGTATAGTAACTTAAAACAGGTTTAGTTATGTCAACTATCGACAGATGTCAGTATAACCAAAAATTGAGAAAATTTTAGTAGAAGAAGAGCCTATGTTGGAGGTATTTCATAACTCTGTTATTATTTATTTGGTCAGCACCGTCCAGTTCAGTTGTTTTTCCATCTTTATTGCGCACGTAATAATCTTTATCATGCATTTTATCATCGTGTTTTAATTCTTTTTCATTCTGAACAAACCCCGAATATTGAATAGCTCACCGCGAATACTTAATGCGTGAATACGGAGAGTTTATGGTATATTATTAACTAGCCTACATCATTAACTGTTTTTCTTTTGTAGTTTTGTTTTGAGTAAAAATATTTTTCTTATGTAAAAACGAAGTGATTTTATTATTCGTTTGATGGAACAAGGGCCTATGTTGAATAACGACAATATCATTTTGCTCTGACTCTGCATTCTGTTATATAAATATCTGGTAAGGAGCCACCTTCAATATTCGTTTATAATGCGGAACAGAATCTTTTACTACAAAAAATTGAAATTTGTATCTTCTGTTCAAGGTTTATGGACGAAGGAAGCGAGAAGAATGTCCAAACTACCTTAACTTTTAGATATAAGAACATACGTCTATTTTCTGTTTCATACAAAGATGTCCACGGAGCATTGCATTTTAACGACAGTATCTAATTTCGTGCCCCAAAAATTAGTATCAGAAGGGTTAATGATTCCTGTGAATAAAATAGTCGGAGTGGTTCCTGGTCGATAGGTGCAGCGAAATTGCAAACCAATTTGACACAAACTTTTGGAAATATGATAAAAAGTGTACATGAACGTACGAAAAAATATGTGCAAACAGTATTAATCTTTTTAGTTTCATGTTGAATTTAGGCACATTGTAGTCTTTTTTTTTTTAATTATTTTTTAAAAACATTTAAGGTTTCTCTGGTATTTTTGACTATTTTAAATTTTACGCTGTATACTACGATTAAGAAAAATATCGTAGTATTTAAAAATCGTAGATGAAGAAAACTTCTACAGTGCTTCCCTAATGTACTGCCTGGCTCTTCTTTTCTTTATTTTTTGAAATACTGGTCTGGCTGTGTTGTTTTAGTGGGTCATTGGTATTCTGGTAATTCCACACTGCCCAGAGGATTCATGGGATTTTCCCAGGATGCCAGGAGGTCGGTTAAGGATTTTTTTTCACGTAAGTTCTCCTGAAAAAACAAAAATATAATGTAAAACAATGAGTTTGATCCGGTAAGTTAGTAAGTTTCCTTGTGATACTCATGAGCAGATTTATTTCAATGCCATCAGCTGTGCAACGCACTAAATCGAATTCAAATGTTTTTGAGAAATATGTGCTTAGAAATTAGTCAGATACCTTTCTGTTCTAACAGCTGAATTACAGATCGTTGATAATTAAATAAGTCACGTTTTTCATCTCTAAAAGGCTCCATTTTATAAAAAAAGATACGTGTTATACGGTTAAATGGGACAGCCATTTATGCAGGGTAAATCTTCTGTAACTAAAACAAAATGTATGAATTATTAAATTAATTTCGGTTGTACGGAACGTGTGGATTGATCGGAACAGGCAACTGCCTTGCGAGTAAAAAATGTGACTCCTTTACCGAGTGTGGTTATTTGGCAACAAGGAAAGGTCGTTTGACTATTACAAATCAATATTGTATGAGCCTTGCAGTGGAATCCGACCTGTTCATAGTGCTGTCAAAATCTTTGAGGAGGTACTGCGTTATTTTTGTTAGTTTAGTACTCATTATTATTATTATTTTTTCTTCCATTTTGTGAAGGTGTGTAAATAATCTGTTGTTGCGCAACGTAAACGATAAGAAAAGTGCCATCAGATTTATAAAGTCCCGCAAGAGATTTAGCTTGCCAAAAGAAATGCAAGTTACCGAGGATTTTGAAGAAAGCTGAAAGTAAAAAATAATTACAAGTTACTTGAATTTAAGCAGAAGAAAACAACAGCTGTATTTAAATGAAGTCATGTGAGATGGGTAGATAGGCATGTGATAAAGACACGTGATGAAATTGAGAATCTAAATCCTCCTGAGAAGCTGAATGCGCTTTGCTGAAATAACAGCAATCCCGAATCAACAATTTAAGAAGTACATTAATTCTTCTTATTCTCTTTTTAATACATTTCTCATTGCGATCCATTATTCTGCAGCAGGTGCCACGAAGGTTTTTTTGTTTTATGTCCGACTGTTATGCACATTAAGGTGAGACTGTACTTTGTATCCCGCCAATGTTAAATTTGCTATTTTTAGGTACATTTTTCATAGGATTGGTAAAAGATAGGGAAATTAAACTTCACACACTATAAGTTTCGGGTTTTTATCGAGCTACTGACGTTTTTTCAATTTAATCTTTGGACTGTACCATTTTTTTAAAAATTATGAATAAAATAAAATATTTACAAATTTATTTCTAGGTTTTTTGCAAATTACTAATTTTTGGAGCACCTGAGGAAGTCATAAAAATGACGGTATATGAGGATATACAAGATAATTAACTGGTAAAAATTTCAGCCTGGTAGGTTTATTGGTTTCTGAGAAAAATGTACCTAATGTTAAAAATCTAAATTTACGGGAAAACGCAAGAAACAAGAAGACACAAATTGAAAACAAAATGTACAAAAACAAGTAAATTTACCATCAAAAGTTGTTTAGAAAGCTGAACCAACAGCTAAATATACAAAAAATAGTGATGCAGATATTTTAAAAACTAAAATTCTCTTTGCGCTAAAACGAGCAGTATAAAATTGTGAAAAGTTAACATGATAATTTTTCTGTGTAAACTTGATAAAACTTAATTTTTTCATAAAAAATTATTTTTTTGACGTAATTTAATATTTTTCTGGTAGTCTAGGCCTAAACTACTGAAAAACATAAAAAACTAAAAATCAAAATTTTAAGTTAAAACCATCGTGCAATCTCCCCTTAAGGCTAATGCAGACGGTGAAGGGTTATGGATGAAAAGGAGTGATGAAAAATACAAGGCTTGACCAGTAATCAAACTCAGAACCCCTAACCCCATTTTCAAAGTAAAAATTAACCGTAGAAGTAATTTGATGAATGATTAATGTATACAAACTTACTTTATTATTGTACATAATTTTATTTTTTTTTATTCCTGATAAGCGAACACATTATTTTTTCAGTCAGTTTATCTGAAAGTAAATTTAGGTTAGCCAGCCTAGAGTAAAGAAGCGGTGGAATAAATTAATAAATAATATCATTGTTGAATGGTAGTTAAACTGGGTCGCTATGCACCAATACCGGGTATTTCATAAGTATTGTAACCTTTGTTATAGGTTCTTTTGGGATATGGTTTTTAATGAATGATAAAACTTACTTTTAAACTTATAACAAGTATTTATTAACAAATTAATCAATTAAAATAAATTATGATAAAACTCGTAATAACTAGTAAATTAAAAATGAACTACGTAGACTAAACCAACGGGTTGGTCTAGTGGTAAAGTCATTGCTTCGAATCAGCTGATTCCATAGATCAAATCCTAATATAGAAAGTTAATTTTTACGAATTTTTAATACTAGACAGTGGTTACCGATGTAATTTGATAGTTGGCGGCCTAAGTCTGTACAAGATTGCATTTCATTTACACGTCATACATATCCTCATCTCATTGTATCATGTCGTTGCTCATTGTTCTTAAATTAATAAAAAATTGAGTAAACCAAGCGATTTTTAAAAAAATTGTAGGACCAGTTTTTGAGAAAATCGCAAAAAAGTGAAAAATTACACGAATAAACTACCACTTCCGGTTGACCGATTTTGATGAAAATGTTCGTGTCGGGTCCGGTAGTGGTATGTAACTTAGGTTTTAAGTTTCAAGTACGTACCATGTTCCGTTCTTGAGATATTTTGTATACACACACACACAGACGCACACACACACAGACCAATCGCTAAAAACATGTTTTTTGGGTTCAGGGGGTCTGAAAACGTGTAGATCCGGTGAAAACTCGATTTCGAAAAATCGACATGAAAACAATACTTTCCTTCCTATATACGAGTATATTCATATAGGCAAGAGAAAGTAAAAAGATTACAGCGTACACACTTTAGCGACTAAAAAAAAATTTAACACAAAATATTATTAAAATTTGAAGACCTAAACTAAACTTAAGGAAATACGGCCGTTTCCGATAGATAAGTTATAAAGTCTTTGACTACCGTTATAAAGTCTTTGACTACCGTGGTATAAAGATTTAAACAAAAGTCTAATGCAACTACTTGACATGTTACAAATGAACCCTTTCCAAACACATCTAATCGGTTCCTGAAGTTAACACACCTCCAACTTTGATACACCATTCAAACTATCTACCTACTAACTTCTTCACTACATCCTGACCGACGCCAACTGACCCGACAAAAAACCGGCTCTATTTATAAGGGAAAAAAATTTTCAAGATAAATAATTAAATAAAAACATCAAAAGAATTCTTATAAAAACCAGAAACAAGCAATATAAGACACATTATAACGAAAGAATAAAATAGATCAAAATAAAGAAATAATAATAGACATAGTAACATAATAACAACTTTTCTACCCTGTTTCAGAGGAACAACAATTACGTTTCAACCGTTACCGTTGTTTTGTTGTGTTATCGTTGTCCTGAAGGGAAATGGCCAGAATTGTTTACCAATCTTTTTTGATATTTTTCCGAGAATCTTTCAATCTTTCGTTCTGAGCGGTCAGTATGTTGAGGTCTATGTAGATTATTTTGTTGTTTAAATACCAAGGAGCTTGAGTAATAAATATCTGAACAATTTGAGCTGCAAACGTTGTATAATGTTAACGTTAGATTTACTACTCGCTGCCCAAAAATGTATGCATAAAGCTGTATGCCCTGAAAATTGTAAAATTGTATGTTACTAAAAAAGAAAGGTAGTAAATAGTTTTTTATTTTCTCTTGCCTATATGAACATATAGGCAGGAAAGTATAGTTTTCATGTCGATTTTCCGAAATCGAGTTTTCACCGGATCTACACGTTTTCAGACCCCCTGAACCCAAAAAACATGTTTTTAGCGATTGGTCTGTGTGTGTGTGTGTGTGTGTGTGTCTGTGTGTCATTGTGTATGTGTGTGAACAGAATATCTCAAGAACGAACATCGTACGAACTTGAAACTTGAAAGTTAAGTTACATACTACTACCGGACCTGACACAAACATTTTCATCAAAATCGGTCAACCGGAAGTAGTAGTTTATTCGTGTAATTTTTCACTTTTTGCGATTTTCTCAAAAACTGGTCCTACGATTTTTTTTAAAATCGCCTCATTTACTAAATTTTTTATGCTCTACAAGATAGGGTAGGCGCCGTGTTTGCTGAAATTCTTGGTGAGGCTGGTTTTACGTAAAAAAATTGTTTTTTTAATATTACGGCTTTAATATGTATTATAACGCAAAAATTTATATAACAAAAAATTTAGAAAATTTAAAATCCTACAACTTTTATTTTAAACATTTTTTTGTATAACGCTTAGTTTAGCGGTAATTAGCAATTTTCTGTTTTTTTCTCACGAAAACGTGTGAAAAATCGATTTTTTTTAAAGATTTCGGCCTTAGTATGCATTTTATGACAAAAGTGTATGTAATTGAATTTATAGAAAGTTAAAAGATCTACAACTTTTAATCAGAGAATTTTTCTTTACAGAGCCTAGTTTAGCGTGAAAGAGAGATTTTCCTTATTTTTAAGGCAAACTGAATTCGATTTTCATTTTGCGTCTTTCACTCATGATTAAAATTAGGTTATGTTTATTGAGGTTAGTTTGTCGTTTATTTCTAATGTTTTATTACTATTGTTAGGTTTATTGTTAATTATTTGCATTGGCAAGAGAAGGTTGTGTGAGTGTTTCACACCAGATTTTTTTTTTGTGAATTGCCCCCAGAAGGCTCTTACAAGTTGTATAAATGCGTAGGACGTACTTGTCAATAACTTATAAATTAACTTAACACATATTACTATTACATTATGCATTAACCAACACAGATGTTTACTTAAGTAAACATCTGTTGGATAAGTATGTCATCCTCTAGTATTCACTCAAGTTTAGCAGTACAAAGTTTATTGCGCATTCGCTCGAAAATATCTTTTTTACTTTCTCTTGCCTATATCAATATATAGGAAGGAAAGTATTGTTTACATGTCGATTTTTCGAAATCGAGTTTTCACCGGATCTATACGTTTTCAAACCCCCTGAACCCAAAAAACATGTTTTTAGCGATTGGTCTGTGTGTGTGTGTGTGTGTGTGTGTGTGCGCGCGTGCGCTTGTGTGTGTGTATACAAAATATCTCAAGAACGGAACATCGTACGAACTTGAAACTTGAAACTTAAGTAACATACCCTTAACGGACCCGAAACGAACATTTTCATCAAAATCGGTCAACCGGAAGTAATAGTTTATTCGTGTAATTTTTCACTTTTCTGCAATTTTCTCAAAAACTGGTCCTACGATTTTTTAAAAATCGCCTGGTTTACTCAATTTTATATTCTCTACAAGATAGGGTAGGTGCCATGTTTGCGGAAATTCTGGGTGTGGCTGTTTTCACGTAAAAAAGTGTTTTTTAAGATTACGGCTTTAATATGTACTATAGCGCGAAAATGTAGAAAATAAAAAATGTAGAGAATTTAAAATCCTACAGCTCTTATTTCAAACATTTTTTTTGTATAACGCTTAGTTTAGCGGTAATTAGCGATTTTCTGTTTTTTTCTCACGAAAACGTGTGAAAAATCGATTTTTTTAAAGATTTCGGCCTTAGTATGCATTTTATGACAAAAGTGTATATTATTGAATTTATAGAAAGTTAAAAGATCTACAACTTTTATTTAGAGCATTGTTCTTTATAGAGCCTAGTTGAGCGTTAAAGAGTGATTTTCCGTATTTTTAGGCCAAACTGAGGTTGATTTTTATTTTGCGTCTTTCATATATGATTAAAATTAGGTTATGTTTATTGAGGTTAGTTTTTTATTTATTTTTAATATTTTATTACTAATGTTAGTTTTATTGCTAATTATTTGTACTGGCAAGAGAAAGTTGTGTGAGTGTTTCACACCAGATTTTTACAAATTGTGTACAATACCATAAATTTATTAAATTTCTAAGTAAACGAACAACTCTAATGATGTGAAACTTTAGGATTGGTAAAGCAAATAGTAAAAAATTATTATTTTATAAACATAATGCTATTTTTATTTGTACGTATTTGATGTTAACAATAATTTATTTTAAGAACGCCCATATTAGTAAAATCGATGATGTCCGCACACAGCCAAAGATTTCGATCTATGTTCCAAGTTTTAATAATTGCTTCAAAAATTTGTTCTACTGGAAGATCTTTTTAACCAATTATGCTACTCCATTCTTCGTTGAATATCATGCTTTTGAATTTTAATTCGATTGATGCAATTATTTCGTTAGATTCATTTCATCAGAGTCGAGCCTCGTTTAGGCTGACAAGCTTCAAGGCTTTAGAAATGATTTAATTTTTAAATGTATTTTATTTACCCGATATTTTTGTATTTTTAGTATATTTTATGCCGTAGGGAATATTTTTAGTATTTTTTATTAAGGTTTGTCTCTTGGAACCTTTCTCTATCTTCGAACTGAAGTTTTATTTTTACATTCTCTCGACCCAATTGAGTTAAGTTTTTTCCTTTAATTTTATTGTTTAGACTATTTTGTTTGTGATTTAAGTATATATTAATTTACATGTGCAATCGTGATTTAGTTTGTAGTTTTAATAGTTACCAGCTGAGTTATACGAGCATTTTTACTTTCTCTTGCCTATATGAATATATAGGAAGGAAAGTATTGTTTTCATGTCGATTTTTCGAAATCGAGTTTTCACCGGATCTATACGTTTTCAGACCCCCTGAACCCAAAAAACATGTTTTTAGCGATTGGTCTGTGTGTGTGTCTCTCTCTCTCTCTCGCTCTCTGTGTGTGTGTGTGTGTGTGTGTGTGTGTGTGTGTGTGTCTGTGTGTGTGTGTGTGTGTCTGTGTGTGAACAGAATATCTCAAGAACGGAACATCGTACGAACTTGAAACTTGAAACTTAAGTTACATACCACTACCGGACGCGACACGAACATTTTCATCAAAATCGGTCAACCGGAAGTAGTAGTTTATTCGTATAATTTTTCAGTTTTTTGCGATTTTCTCAAAAACTGGTTCTACGATTTTTTTTAAAATCGCCTATTTTACTCAATTTTTTATTCTCTACAAGATAGGGTAGGCGCCATGTTTGCTGAAATTCTCGGTGAGGCTGTTTTCACGTAAAAACGTTGTTTTTTTAAGATTACGGCTTTAATATAAATTTTAGCGCAAAAACTTATATAATAAAAGTTGTAGAGAATTTAAAAACCTACAACTTCTGTTTCAAACATTTTTTTGTATAACGCTTAGTTTAGCGGTAATTTGCGATTTTCTGTTTTTTTTCTCACGAAAACGTGAGAAAAATCGATTTTTTTAACATTTCGGTCTTAGTATGCATTTTACGACAAAAGTGTATATAATTTAATTTATAGAAAATTAAAAGATCTACAACTTTTGTTTAGAGCATTTTTCTCTACAGAGCCTAGTTTAGCGTGAAAGCGTGATTTTCTGTATTTTTAAGCCAAACTGAGTTCGATTGTCATTTTGCGTCATTCACTCATGATTAAAATAAGGTTATGTTTTTGAGGTTAGTTTTTGTTCATTTCTAATGTTTTAATAGTAATGTTAGGTTTATTGTTAATTATTTGCATTGGCAAGAGAAAGTTGTGTGAGTGTTTCACACCAGATTTTTTATTAAGGTTTGTCTCTTGGAACCTTTCTCTATCTTCGAACTGAAGTTTTATTTTTACATTCTCTCGACCCAATTGAGTTAAGTTTTTTCCTTTAATTTTATTGTTTAGACTATTTTGTTTGTGATTTAAGTATATATTAATTTACATGTGCAATCGTGATTTAGTTTGTAATATTGTTTTAATAGTTAACAGCCGAGTTATACGAGCATTTTTTAGATGTTGGTACTCGATCAGATTGTCAACTACGTCCATTGTCTGACACTTGTCGATGAAATCTATGATTTCTTGCCTGAATGGTTTTTAATCCCTAATGTGAATACGTTGGAACTGTTCAATTTAAGAACAATAAGCAACCCTATGACTCAATCAGATGTGGATGATTTGTGTATGACGTGTAAATGAGGTGTAGTCTTGTATAGATTCAGGCTGACTATTCCTGAAAGATTTAATTGAATCACAACCACCAAAATACACCGGTTAGAAATGTCTAGTACTCAAATCCGAAAGTAAAAGTGACAACCTTTTCTCGGATTTTAACCAGGAACCTTCTTCTACGAAAATCAGCTGTTTGGCAGCTGATTCACGAGGACGACTTTACCACTAGACCAACCCGGTGGATTGTCTTCCCTGGTTTGTAACATATTGGTTACTAAAATCAGCTGTTGACGGATTTATAATCACAATAGAATTAAATTAACTTATGAAGCTAAATAAATTTCCAATGAATAAAATAAAATAAACTAGATAAAAATAAAAAGTAAACTGTACCCATTATAACGGGTGATTCAAAAAGAGCGCCGGTTTTTAAACGGCTGGTAAATTTTTGTTTATCGGTTGGCAACATTGTTAGACCTCATTTCTATTTCGGAGAACATTCCGATTGACGATTAAGTTGTAGTTTCTCTTGTTAGCAGTGTAGTACTCTCGCAGTCTGTGTCTAACCATGGAGAAGTTTACTATTGCACAACGAGTGTTAATCGTCAAAACATTTTACCAGAGTGGAGAGAGTTATGCGGCTACTGTCAGGCGACTTCGCGGTACTCTAGGACGTAATGAAGCACCGAATGAATCAACAGTTCGCAGGCTCATGAAAATGTTTTTTGAGACGGGTTCAACAGTCGACCTTAAAAGTTCTGGACGTCGTCGTTCTGGCCGAACTGAGCAGAACGTTGCGTTGGTTCGTGACAGTGTGGCTGTTAGCCCAGCAAAATCAATACGTCGCCGTTCTCAACAATTGGGTTTACGATGTTCTTCTGTACGGAGAATTCTTCGGTACGATCTCCAATATCACCCGTATAAAATTCAGTTGACGCAACATTTGAAAGTGGCAGACGACAGTTTGTTGACTGGGTATTGAGAAAACGGCAGGATGATGACACCTTCGCAAACAAAATCATTTTCAGTGATGAGGCGCACTTCCACTTAAACGGTTTTGTTAATAAACAGAACTGCCGTATGTGGGGTTTAGAAAACCCTCGCGTGGTTAATGAAAGGGAAATGTATGCACAGCGAGTGACAGTTTGGTGCGGCTTTTGGTCGGGCGGTGTCATCGGCCCTTACTTTTTTGAAAATCAAGAAGGACAAGCCGTGACAGTAAATGGAGACCGATACCGTACGATGATTAGGGAGTTTTTGTGGCGTCATTTGGATGGAATGGACATTGACGAGTTGTGGTTTCAGCAGGATGGTGCCACCTGTCACGCTGCACGAGAAACAATGTTGTTGCTCCGTGAACGGTTCCAGGATCGCATCATTTCTCGTAATTCCGACCATCAATGGCCACCAAGGTCGTGTGACTTGACGCCTTGTGACTTTCATCTTTGGGGTCATCTGAAGTCATTGGTGTATGCCAATAAACCCCGAAACATCAATGACTTGAAGGAGGAAATTCGACGGGTTATCGGGCAAATGGAAGTCGAAACTTGTCGTGCAGTAATATCCAATTTCATGGACAGAGTTGATGCGTGCCAGCGCAGTAGAGGAGGACACATGCATGACATCATTTTTCATACATGAAATCGGAAGGTAAGATGAACTTGTTGATGTATTTATTTTCAGTTTTTCAATAAAATAAATCTCTAAATTTGATATATCAAAACCGGCGCTCTTTTTGAATCACCCTATACTTAGTCGTCACATAATGAGAGAGCTTTTAAATCATGTAATAAATTATTTTACCATAATTTAGAATCACGCTGTTAAATTAAAGTTGTAGAAAAATAACAAACCGGCAACTTTTATTTCAAGTATTTTATTCTACGATGATTAGTTTAGCAGTAATAAGTAATTTTCTGTTTATTTCTCATCGAAATAGGTAAAGAACTTGATATTTTAATATTACAGGCTTAGTGCCCATTTAACAACAAAAAATACATAATGAAAGTTATAGGAAACAAAAACTCTACAAATTTTATTTTTAGTATTTTTTCTACAGAGCCCGTCTTTTAGTGATTTCCCGTATTTTTATGTATCATACCAGATTTTTTATTGGTTTCTGAGATTAAAAATTAGCTTCAATATAAATACAGTAAACTCTCCGTTTTCGCGGGATTTAGTTTTCGAAAATTCGCCGCGAATACGGAATACATACAAAAATCGAATAAGTAAATTAATAAGCAATGCCTTTTGTCATACCCACCTACATACAGTACATACATACAGTAGTGTACATACTATATTTAGCTATATGTACTACATGTTAAATTAATATGTTATTTTAAAAACATGCATAACTTACGAGCTTTAAAACCAGCAACTCGATATTTCGTGGGTACTGTATTAATGTACGTAATAAAAGCGAGTTTTTCAGGAATAATGAACAGAACATTTTACGTTCATAATCATCTTTATCATGCATTTTATCATCGTTTTTCAAATTCTTATTCATTCGGAACAAATAGCGAGAATTCAATTTAGCTCACTTTCCTGTGATGTTATTACAGCTACTAAACCGGGAAGAAGTATGGGAAAAATTAAACTACCGCATTTGTGAAACAATTTCAGAAAACATAAATCTAATTTTTTGAAGAAACCGAAACTTTTCGGAAATGACGTGATTTTATAAACAAAGTATTTTGCATGGTTTTTGTTCTATAAAATTACTTAAAAAAATACACGTTTAATGAGATAATGTATAATTCAGTAAAAGTTTTGTTTTTGAGGAAAAAACCGTATTATTTTCAAATACATCGTCATTGTTCAATAACTATTTCACGGATTTACATAATATTTGGCAGGTTTGTTCTTTAATAATTATGGAAAACGATTATGTAATAAAATTTAACAGAAAATCATTACTTGTTAAGTTACTAGGTGTTTTTATAAATAAATTTTGTAAAATCGCGAAACACGACATAAAAGAGTCAGCATACGAGAAATTTTTCGGCCTTTAAAGGTACCTGTACACTTGTAGGAAACGAAATAACGAGAACATTTTCAATTGTTTTAGTGAAAGAATTATAAAATTGGACGAACCGAAAAAATTAGAAATGTTTTCTGAAATGGTTTTACAATCCATGTGTTGCTCCCCTCTGCGGGAGACCATCGACTTATAGACAAACAGTATATGGCTCCGAAAATAATATAATCTGATTTCTGAGGATATATTAGGACATATCAGGGTAGGGAAAGGTTGTTTATTGAAAAATTAATAGAAATACCAAATGCAGAAATTTTTTTTTTAAAACTATTGATCAGCTTCCTTTCTTATGACGTACTATATTAATCTGCCCATAACAGACAGGTGGAGTGTCAATTTTTTTACACTCAATCTGTTCATTGCAAGGCTAAAATAAATAGTTCTGTTTCTTTACTCATGGTCAGCCAATTAAATGACTGAATCGTTTAAGAACAGAAGAGGTAGAGGTGTAAAAGACACTAATCAGAGTTATCTCCTCTGAAAGTAATAAATTTCATTATACAGCCAGACCCTGTGGTGAATGAAGTGGTGTCATTTGCAGAGTGGAAAATATGAGCTTTTCAGAGGGCCCGGCATGCTGATAAGCGTACTTTTTCACTCGGTGAGGAAGGCATGGTAAACCACCTCACTCCTCGTTTTACTTAGTAAAACCTCTACAGGTTCAAACCAGCCTTTCGGCTGATGACCTAAACAACAACAATATTAATAATATTAATATTTAATAATCTTTAGTATTCCTTTTTAATTTTCCTTTCATTGAATCGGTACATAAATTATTTAATTTTTATGTTTCAGTTAAAACTAAAATGTGTACCATAATTCATAATAATTTTATGTTTAAATATTTGTATTTAACCCACCGGGTTGGTCTAGAGGTAAAGTCGTCACCAAAATCAGCTTTTCAACAGCTGATTTTCGGAGATGAAGGTTCCTGGTTCAAATCCTAGTAAAGGTAGTTACTTTTATACGGATTTGAATACTAGACAGTGGTTACCGGTGTACGTTGATGGTTGGGGTTCAATTACCCATACTTTCTCAGGAATGGTCGACCTGAGTCTGTACAAGACTACACCTCATTTACACGTCATACATATCATCCTCATCTCATTGGGTCATGGGGTTGCTTATTGTTCTGAATTGAACAGATTGCAACGTACACAAATTTGGGATTACAAAAAAAAATTATTTTTATTTGGCTGAATGAGAGTGATTTTTTTGGCTTTTTTATTTTTATTGCATTTTTCTTTAGAACTTTTCAAGTAGGCACAAAATTATTCACTGTATTTTTGTTTTTTTTTGGACTAATTGCCATTTTGTCTTTTCTCGTTTTATTTTTAAGTTTATTTGCAATTAATGGTAACCTCCGAGTCAGGATTAACCTTTGGAGGTACCTATTTTCCATTCCATGTAAAGTATAAAGTGCCAATGCCAACTTTCTCTTGCCAATGCAAATAATAAACTGTATTAACTAACATTATTAATACAACATTAGAAATAAATAAAAAAACTAACCTCAATAAACATAACCTAATTTTAATCATGAGTGAAAGACGCAAAATGAATATCAACCTCAGTTTGGCTTAAAAATACGGAAATTCACTCTTTAACGCTAAACAAGGCTCTGTAGAGAAAAATGTTCTATTTAAAAGTTGTAGATCTTTTGTAACTACGTTACAGTCGGTTAGGCCTAATTTTAATTTTGTTTGCGTTTCATTGTATTGTTTTCTGTCTTTGATAAATTTTATTGTTTGAATGGATTTCTTTCTTAATCCCTTCTTTTCTAATCAATTATGATTTTGTTTTTAATAGGATTAGCGTTGTTATCTGTTTGCCAATCCCCCTCTTCTTTCTCGTTCAACGTTGGTTTTGGTTGTTGCTACTTACGGCCTCTCGATCTTAATTTTTTTTCGAACACTGTGTGATATATTTAATGTAATCGAGTTGAGTTTAATGAGGCTATGTTCTCATGTGTTTTACCGAAATGTTGTAATGTATTGCTTTTACCGTAAGGTAAATATTTTTTTTCTTTTCTACGTTTCCCTTTTGAGGGTTCAATTCCATAATGAAATTTATTATTAAACCGAGATGTTAGATTGACTGATTTTTTTATAACCAATCCATTGTTCTTACTAAATTGACATGGACCAATTTTTCCAATTAAAACTAAACGGAACTTACTGTAAGTAATGTAATCTATTTTATTTACTTTTGGAAAAGAGTTGAAGAAACTGAAGAACATTGAAGTCACCTGTTTACTGACATCCGTACCTGTTTTTGATAAATTCTTTTTGCTAAAAATGCATGAACTGTCACATCAGCAAGAGTCACTTAGCGTCTTTTTATAATTTTTAATAGTAATGCTCTTGATAATTCTTATTGTTAAACTAAATTATCCTATTTGTTTAATTTTTGGTTGGCCAACCGTTAAATATATATATTGGTGATACTATTATTTGAATTAATTTTTTTAATCAATATATTTTTTTAATTGATATTGAGAGCTAATTGTTAAATTACTATTTAAATTAATTGTTAATATTTTTTTGTTTTTTTTTAATTTTTTTTATTTCTTTCATTAAATTCACATGGAATAAGTCTAAATGATACACTTGTTTTTTTTAAATATTTGCAACAACCACCCATTGTTTTTCCTTTTTGATCTTTCTTGTGCCTTTCTTATCGATTGCCAAGCGGCTGGATTTTGTGGGCTGAGAAGATCACACTTTTAATTTCCTATAAATTTAATTATAATACCCTTTTGTCGTAAAATGCTTACTAAGGCTGAAATCTTAAAAATTCGATGTTTTACAGATTTTCATGAAAAAAGCAGAAAATCGTTAATTACCGCTAAACTAAACGTTGTACAAAATAATTTTTTAAATAAAAGTTGTAGGATTTTAAATTCTCTACAACATTCATTATACTTTTTGCGCTAAAATGCATATTAAAGCCGCAATCTTAAAAAAAACAACTTTTGTACGAGAAAACAACCTTCCCAAGAATCAGCAGACATTGCGCCTACTCTATCTTGTAAAGCATAAAAAATTTTGTAAATGAGGCGATTTTTAAAAAAATCGTAGGAGCAGTTTTTGAGAAACTCGTAAAAAAGTGAAAAATGACACGAATAAACTACTACTTCCGGTTGACCGAATTTGATGATAATGTTCGTGTCGGGTCCGATAGTAGTATCTAACTTGAGTTTTAATTTTCAATTTCGTACAATCTTCCGTTCTTGAGGTATTCTGTTCACACACACACACACACACACACACACACACACACACACACACACACACACACATACACAGACTAATGCAAAAAAAAATGTTTTTTTTGGGTTCAGGGGGTCTGAAAACTCTTTCAAAAAATCGACATAAAAACAATTCTTTCCTTCCTCTATTCATATAGGCAAGAGAAAGTAAAGGGAGAGAGCGGAGAGTTGACTACTATCAAGCCTTACGTTCTTCTAACGTTAAGTGAAGATTAACGGTTGTTACACTTTTATTGTAACACCCGGTACAATAAACGTATAATTAAAATAATATGAATAATAAAAAGAATAATATACAAAAAATTATGGAATATCGTATAAAACTGGGATTACAATAATTAATGGTTTTATTAAAAAACACGTGACTTAGTGAAATAAATCTGAACGGCGTTATCAACGACGTCAGGTCAAAGGATATTGTTATTTAATTGTTTTTTACGAGACCAGAACTGCAATATAGGAATATTGAATTAGTAAACGAGACAATCTGTTGATGTTCAGACCGGAACCATTTTTGAGTTGTGTAAATATAAATTATATCTGTTATGATAGTAATCTCACGGAAAATACTCTCCTTCTGCGAGAGTAATATTTCCTGTAAAATAAAGTATTATTTTTTAATTAATAATTAAATTAAATAATTTAATAAAATTTCTATTGTTCATTCACTCAATTAAAATATACATCAATCACCTTTGATTCACGATTTTAAGTTTCAAAATTTATTAAAATTTTTAAGTGCTAATTAACTAAATTAAAAATTTAATAAGTGTTATCATTACTTTTCGTTTTTTGTTTTTAATTTTATGGACTAAATCTGATAAATAAAATTAAACTTCATAAAAATGATGACTGCCGCTGATTTAACTTTCCGAGGTAAGTGGATTCTATCATTTATTTCTTTATCTTAATTTTCATTATGTCAATATATATACAGTAAAATCTCTCTATTGCGGAAATCTATATAGCGGAAATCTCTCTTTAGCGGCATTATTTGCCGACCCCGACCCTTTCGTATACTACGATAATGTATTTAACTCTCGTTATAGCGGCACAAAAATCTCTCTATAGCGGCAAAATAATATCTTCAGGATATGGATTTAGACGCCTATGTAGGGGCAGACAATGACTTAGCCACTTCAGCAGATGTTGGCGATGATGCAATAATCGAAAATGTCTTAGCCCAAAACAACGAGCAAGAAAGTGAAAATGACGATGAAATGAAAACAGAAATGTTGTCCCTTCAAGTAAACAGGCAATAGACGCTATTCTTGTTGTTTCCACGTACTGTCATTGCCAATATTTAATGAAAATTTACAAGTTTTAAACATTGAAAATGAGATTGAAGACATGTTTTATGAATTGAAAACGAAACAAAATTTACAACTTATTTTACGAAATGAAATGTACTTCACAGTTATTGTTTCCTTAATAACAAAAAATATATACTGTACTGTGTATTTTTTTGTGTTTGTGTAGCCTATGTTTTAGGAGATTTTAATTGTATGTATCCTATGTTTATTACTGTTCAGTGAAAAACGAGTTTCAGTGCTAATTAATTTTAGGCTATCTATTACGGTATGTACTGTATGAATGATTATTGAAAAAAGTTCAATACGAAAAGTGAAATTCTATTGTTAAACATTAGTAACACAACATCTAATAAAACCAGTTTGTATCCAAATTTCTTGTTAAGTTAATAACCTACACTTTATGTAATTAATTTAAATATCTCACTGTATTATAGTAATCTTCTGTATTAAACATTCGTCATAAAGTTATCTATTCAGTAGTTTTTCAAAAACTTATTCCATGCACCATTTACATACGTATATAAGTTATTTTGTACAGAAAAATTAGTACTCCAACTTCCCTCCCACCGTTAATTACTCGCTCTCTCTATAACGGAACTCTCTTTATAGCGGCGGTACCTCACGTCCCTTCAATTCCGCTATAGAGAGATTTTACTGTATATATATATATATATTTTTTTTTTTTTTTTTTGCTTTACGGCTGACTGTTTTGCAATTCCTGCTAATGCAGACGGTGAGAAGAATGATATATATGAAAATGAGTGATGAAAAAATGCCAGACCTGACCGGAAATCGAACCCGGGAATGAATATTTAATCTATTAAATTAAATTAATTGTACATATTTTTTAAAAAAATTTCGAACTACAAAAATATTTAATGACGGTTTATTGCTGAATCGTTTTCAAATTTTCTACATTATCAGATTTTATTTTCTACGATTCATAGCATTTTTTTAATATAAAACTACTATATAACTTTGCGTAACAACAGTATAAGAAACAATCTGGTGTGAAATACTCACACGGCTTTCTTTTACCAATGTAAATAATTAACAATATAACCTACGTTTAATCATGGGTAAAAAATTTAATAGGTATATAAAATATTAGGTTACCTAATTTTAATCATAAAATACGTAAAATTGAAATCAACCTCTGTTCTATATAGAAAATTACTATTGTCGCTAAACTATGCTCTGTACAAAAAAATGCTAAAAATAAAAGTTGTGATTTTTTTGTTTTCTATAACCTTAATTATACTCTTGGTTGTAAATTACATACATTGGTGAGCAAAATATAAACCACTAATTGACGCTAAACTAAGTGTTTTAGAACAAAGTACTTGAAACTAAAACTGAAATACTGAAACCCCCACAGTTATTTATATCATAATTAAATTCAAACTAGTTTTTATTTTTCTAACCTATTTCAAAATGGTGACCTAGAATTCCAAAATTCCATTCCTATTTCATGTTTTTGTCAAAAGAAAAACTGAGAATTGAAAATAAATAAGTGAATATAATTAAAAAAATTAACAATTACTTTGATTTTGTGCAACATCTAATGGGGAAAACGGGTTTTATAATGTTTTAGAAATTTATCGGCTGAATAGTACACATAATGTAAAAAATACAGCAAAAAAATAAAGTTATTAAAATACCGACCGATAAATAGAGTATTAGGTATTTTATGTGATTTTGTTTAACGTATAACATAACATATTTTTCTATTTTATTATATTTTATAAAAATCAAACCAACCTGAATTGTGCTTTCTGAGACTAATTTTAAATATTTAATCTTTATTTTTATATTGTTTGGCGTAAAATATCGACTAAACCTACCGGTATTATTTTGAATTACGTCAGGTTTTACTTATATAATTTTATTACGGTCTAGGCAAGGGTAATAAATTTTTTTTAACATTTTTTCAATTTTACTGATATATTCATTAAGTAGTGTCATAAAATTTTAAAACATTAAGACTTAAATCAATTCTAATAAATTTAGATTTTTTTGTGTTTTACTAACAAGAATTTATAAACGATTGACGTAATTGGAAGAGACACACAAGCGCACGCTCAGAAACTGGATGAGGATAGATCCTGCCTTCGACCACCCCTTTCCAACCTCTTCTATCAACACATACGGTAGAACGCCTATTATCAATTTAATTGAATCAATTTAATTTTCAATTATTATCTGAAAGTTTAATTATCCGATTCAATTTTTGAAAAAAAATTCTGATTTTATTTACAGTTTAATTGATGTTTCTCAAAATAATGTTTAGTATTAAAAAAAATCTGGTGTGAAAAACTTACACAACTTTTTCTTGCCAATGCAAATAATTAACAGTATAACCTAATATTAGAAATAAAACATTAAAAATAAACAAAAACTAACCTCAATAAACATAACCTTATTTTAATCATGAGTGAATGATGCAAATGAAAATTAGCCTCAGTTTGGCTTAAAAATACGGAAAATCACTCTTTCACGCTAAACTAGGCTCTGTAGAGAAAAATACGCTAAATAAAAGCTGTAGACCTTTCAATTTCCTATTAATTTCATTAAACACTTTTGTCGTGAAATGCGTACTAAGGCCGAAATCTTAAAAAATCAATTTTTTTACTGATATTCATTAAAAAATAGAAAATCATTAATTACCGCTAAACTAAGCGTTACACAAAGAAATTTTTCAAATAAAAGTTGTATGTTTTTAAATTGTCTACATCTTTTATTATTACACTTTTGCCCTTAAATGCATATTAAGGCCGCATTCTTAAAAAAAACATTTTTTCTTCGAGATTGGAGCCTCCCAAGAATTTCAGCAGACACCCTATCTTGTAAAGCATAAAAAATTAGTAAATGAGGCGATTTAAAAAAAAAATTGCTAGAGCTGTTTTTGAGAAAATTGCAAAAGAGGAAAAAATGACACGAATTATCTACTACTTCCGGTTGACCGATTTTGATGAAAATGTTCGTGCCGGGTCCAGTACTAGTACCTAACTTAAGTTTCAAGTTTCAACTTCATACAATTTTCCGTTCTTGAGATATTCTGTACACACACACACACACACACACAGAGACCAATCGCTAAAAACATATTTTTTTGGGTTCAGGGGTTCTGTGAACGTGCATATCCAGTGAAAACTCGATTTCGAAAAATCGACATGAAACCAATACTTTCCTTTTTATATACTAATATAGGCAAGAGAAAGTAAAAATATAAAAATAAAAAGTTTTAGACAATTTAAAAACCTACAACTTATATTTCAAACAATTTTTTGTATAAGGCTTAGTGTAGCGGTAGTTAGTAATTCTCTGTTTTTTCTGTTTTTGTTTCATGAAAATCTAAAGAAAAATGGTTTTTTAAGATTTCAGCCTTAGAATGCATTTTACTTCTTATCTAAATACAATAAATTAAAATAAACCAGTTATCAATAATTTTGTTGAAATCTTTTGGTTATTTAAAGTATTTGAAACTTAAAATAGTATAAAAATTGGCATACGTTGATTTATACAAAATATACAATTTCCTGACAGTCTGGATCTGTGTTCCTTCGGGTTAATTCAGATAATAGTCAGCGTTCGTCTGTACTTTGATGAGGAAAACAATCCAAATTTACAAATTTTTTTACAATTTTTTTATAGAAATAGTCATTACATATGAGTGATGAATAATAATTACTAAATAATATCACTGAAAATGAACAGACCCGATAAATTTAGAGTTATCAGTGTTTATTTAAAATACATTACACAATAACTACAAAAAAAAACTGAAATTAAAAATTTGGATGTTGAAATGTATCATAAATTTTAGTTAGTGACACCCAATTAATGACCCTATAATAAATTAACACAAGGCATATTTTATCATTTAATTAATTAAGAAATATTAAATTTACTATTTTTAAAACTGTATAAATAATGAAAATCATTGAAACGCGTATGAACGTAGGAATTAATTATTATCGTTTTCTAAATATATTATATTAATATACACTCAAGGGTTCAAAAACTGAACCTGAAAATTTGTATAATTACATTGTATTATTTATTCCAAGTCTTTCAGAATTATAGTTATAATAAAACTCTCTTTTAAACTTATAACAAATATTTATTAACAAATTAATTACAATAAATTGACCCATAAAAAACCCCACAAAGAAAGATAAATTACAATTGAATTACAACTTAATAGAAGACTAAATTTATTACAAAATGTTACTAAAAACGTAAGACTTAAAAAGAAAATATTTTATTCTAATCTAAAAGTACAACAATACACAAATCAACAACTGGCGACGTTAATCGTTTTTGGAACCCCCAAAGATAACGCGTTAAAAATAAATTGGTAAAAGATAAATTGTGAATAACAAGAAAATAATTCTGATAATTCTCAAATAATAACAATTCAATATTTTTAAAATTTTAGAAAATTTCAACGCCTGTGGAGGGATCCGTTTAAATATTATCCAGAGATCACCGTCATCATAGTTACTACCGTTATCACTGTAATCAAGAACTTCACACTCATAATGTAAATATTTATTCTCCTGGAGAAAATACTGTTTTTACTTTCTCTTGCCTATATGAATATATAGGCAGAAAGTATTGTTTTCATGTCGATTTTTCGAAATCGAATTTTCACCGGATATACAAGATTTCAGATCCCTTGGACCCAAAAACTGTTTTTAGCGATTGGTGTGTGTGTGTGTGTGTGTGAGCAAAAAATATTTCAAGAACGGAACATCGTACGAAGTTGAAACTTGAATCTTAAGTTAGGCATTACGAGAGGACCCGACACGAACATTTTCATAAAAATCAGTCAACCGGAAGTAGTAGTTTATTTGTGTAATTTCTAACTTTCTTGCGATTATCTCAAAAACGCTCCTACCGTAACGATTTTTTAATGTAAACCGCGTCAATTAAGCGTTCCAAGTCTAGCATTTCACTAGTTTCGGTTGCTGAGATGTTGATCGTTAAGAAGCCTCAATACAAACCAATGCATTTCTTGTGGCGGACTGTGGATAGAAAGTAACAGGGAGTGGAAATGATTTTTGTGTTCAAAGGTGGCATCAGTCATTGTTGACCGTTAACACAGAACACAGCCGTATCTGCTGCAATGTATTTGCTGTGGAGTGGAGTGACGTGGTGTGACGAAAAGTTGATCGTTAAGAAGAGGTCCTACTCTGAGTCGTTAGTGTGATGGAACGTCGAATGACAAATTTTTAATATTCCCGCGTGTGAAGAAGATGCGGTGATTTTTTTTTTAAGGAACGAGGTGTAGTGCCACAATATCGAGTGTGCGCGAAAAATCACTATATGAATTTTTACGTCACGGGCAGGGTTGAGTAGCGCTGTAATAACCGTGAATCGTCATACATTGGTTTTCAACGATAAAAATACATTACCTCATTTTGTGTTAGTAGTAAAATTACCAAACTACTATATCATCTAATCTTTCCGTTCGTTTGTGTAGCGTAGAAGTGGGAAGAATAAGGGAAAATCGAAGTGGTGTCCACGTAATGGAAAAGTACCTTTATAAATTTTAGTTGTTAACAGTTACACCGTTTGGGCATCAGAATTAGTAAGATGATTACACCGTTTGGGCATCAGAATTAGTAAGATGATCAAGTGACAGCATGATATGAACACCCAACACCGGATATCCCATTTCAAATAATCCCAAAAGAAATAATCCATAAAAATCAATAATAGAATTAGATAATTGTTTAAAAATAAAATAGTTTTAGATAAAAAAAATAAAAAGATTATTAGTACTATTAATAAACCAGAATAGGTAACAAATTACTTTACATAAAACGCAGTAATTTGTCTTTCTGTAAGAATCCTGAAGGAGCTTCCATACACATACACACAACACGATCTGTACACTGCAATGATTTATCTTGTTTATTAACACAGCATGTAATTTTAAAAGATAAAAAAATCTCAGAATGAGGTAATAAACATTACCGATTGTTTGTAAACAGTAAATATAGTACAATATTACTTAATATGCAATTGCGTAATATTGTAATTTCTTCTTAAGGTGTACTTATGTGTTGTATTTCTATATTGCATAACCCATACTGTACTATTATGTACAAGTTTTAGGCCTATTTAATCAAGTTGTATAAATAACTATAAATTTAAACATGGAATTTTTAGATTGCATATTTAATGAAAGATTGCGTTCAATTGACAATGAAAATACAATGCAAAACTGGAAATCCAAAATGATCTTCAAGGTGGTACTTTAGTAATTATAGACTTACTTTACACATTATATAACTTATCCTTCATTATGATTTGAAATTTTCGGGTTTCCGTTAGTGAAAGATATAATTATATTTCAATTGTAACAAAGCCACCGGGTTGGTCTAGGGCAGTGTTTCCCAAACTTTTTTTTCTCGCAGCACACTACAAAAAAAAAACGGCCAATAGCCGCGGCACACCTATTACTTTATGCCATTGATTAAGCTTAAGTACTTGATATAAACGTACTTATATCATACTTATACATACTTACTTATAGTCATCGGCTAGGCATTATTTTGTTGGACCGTTTAAATTTAATTTAATTTGTTTTCCTTGAGTTCCGCGACTCACTTGGCCGGCCTCGCGGCACACAGTTTGGGAACCTCTGGTCTAGGGATAAATTCGTTGCCACGATTTAGCTGTTAAACCGTTAATTTTCGGAGATAAAGGTTCCTCGTTCAAGTAGTTACTTTTATACGGATTTGAATGCTAGACAGTGGTAATCAGTGTACTTTGATGGTTGGGTTTCAATTAATCATACTTTCTCAGGAATGGTCGGCCTGAGTTTGTAAAAATGAAATCTCATTACACTTCATACACATCCTCATCTTATTGGGTCATCGGTCTGCTTATTGTTCTTAACCCTTAAATGCATAATTTTTTGTTTTTCAATAAAAAAATTAAATTACGTGGTAAAAAACATTTAGATTAAAGGGAAAAATAATTTAAAATTTTTCTTTCATTGTTTTTCTGGAAAACTGAGTTTTTCTTTGTGTGACCCGTGAGCAACACCTTAGATAAAGGGTGCGCGTGAGTGGTAGCCTATTTTGGGCAATGAATAAATAAAGGCAATGATTGATTATTGTAGGACAACTTCATTAACTAATTGTATAAAAAATGCTTTACTACAAGATTCCTGAGGAACAACATGAATAAAATAAGCTATATTATAATTACAAAAGAAAATTATAATTATCTGATTATTATTGATGAACATAACGTTATGGTAACGCTGTAGAGATTTTTATTTAAGTAAAAAATTATCCAATATTGTGTGGTTCTCGTCACACCCGTTCCTAAGCAAGACGCATGTAATAGAACAAAGAGTAAACAGAAAATAGTTAAACAGATGATTGTAGTCCAATATTCCATGATATAGTTTGTTATTAACACATAGAACTTAAAAAAAATCTGGTGTGAAACACTCACACGACTTTCTCTTGCCAATGCAAATAATTACCAATAAACCTTACAATAGTAATAAATCATTAGATATAAATAAAAAACTAACCTCAAAATCATAACCTTATTTCAATCGTGAAGAGAAACACGCAAAATGAAAATCAACGTCAGTTTGGCCTAAAAATACGGAAAATCAATCTTTCACGCTCAACTAGGCTCTGTAGAGAAAAATGCTCAAAATAAAAGTTGTAGATCTTTATATTTGCTATAAAATTTATTATAGACACTTTTGTCTTTAAATGCATTCTAAGGCCGAAATCTTAAAAAAATCGATTTTTCTCACGTTTTCGTGAGAAAAAATCAGAAAATCGCTAATTACTGCTAAACTAAGCGTTATACAAAAAAATTTTTGAAATAAAAGTTGTAGGTTTTTAAATTTTCTACAACTTTTATTATATACATTTTTGCGCTAAATTGCATATTAAAGCCGTAATCTTTAAAAAACTTTGTTTTTACGCAAAAACAGCCTTATCCAGAATTTCAGTAAACATGACGCCTAGCCTATCTTGTAGAGAATAAAAAATTGAGTAATCCAGGCGATTTTTAAAAAAATCGTAGGACCAGTTTTTGAGAAAATCGCAAAAAAGTGAAAAATTATACGAATAAACTACTACTTCCGGTTGACCGATTTTGATGAAAATGTTCGTGTCGGGTCCGGTAGTGATATGTAACTTAAGTTTCAAGTTTCAAGTTCGTACGATGTTCTGTTTTTGAGATATTCTGTTCACACACACACACATATACACACACACACACACACACACACACATACACACACACACACACACGCACACGCACTCGCACACACACACACACACACGCACACACACACACACACACACACACACACACACACACACACACACACACACACACACACACACAGACTCACACACAGACCAATCGCTAAAAACATGTTTTTTGGGTTCAGGGGGTCTGAAAACGTATAGATCCTATATATTCATATAGGCAAGAGAAAGTAATAAGGTTACCAAAATGGACTAGAATCATTAATACAGTTGATGTTGCTTATGAGCTACACCACACATTAAAGGGTTTAATTGAATGGATTACAATGTACACACATTAGGGATTAAAAAGAAACACTGTATGTAACAGAAATTCGGACCCCAAGTTCTTTATGAAATTCAACAAATTTCAAAGAATTTGTACTGTTTTCTTCAACTTTCCTAAACTTTTTTACATACTGTGAAAATATAATAATGGGAATAAAACTTGTTATTGTGTATTTTTTTGTTTTACGTCTGACTGTTCTGCATTTTCTGCTAATGCAGGCGGTTGTTATTGTATAAGTATACGAACCAAACTGAAAGGTTTGCGCTCCGTTTATGAACCAGTTGTTCGTTATTTGGACGGGGTTAAAAACGGTTTGTGAACTGTTCGTGGCGAACCCGTCTTCAGTGGGTTTGTTGCTTGACTAGTTCGTTGCTGCTAGTGAATCTTCAATCTCCATCGTAAATACCTTTCTAATATCTTTTTTTATTTTTGCTGTATTTTGTAAAACATGATTTTGTTCCACCGTTCTTTATTTAAGTATGGAGTGGTCAGAGAAAAATATTTATAAACTCATTGATATTTATAAAACCAAATCAATAAGGTACTGTTGTTGTTTTGGTCAACAGCCGAAAGGCTAGTTTGAACCAATAGAGGTTTTACTTAGTAAAAACGAGGAGTGAGGTGGTTTACCTGCCTTCCTCGCTGAGTGGAAAAGCATGCTTATCAGGATTCCAGGCCCTCTGAAAAGCACCTACTTTCCACTCTGCAGATGACACCTTCACTTCATTCACCACAGGGTGTGGCTGTATAATGATAAAATTCATTACTTTCAGAGGAGTTACCTCTGACTAGTGTCTTTTACACCTCAACCTCTTCTGTTCTTAAATAGTTTAGTGATAAAATTGGCTAATCATTTGATAAGAAACAGAACTATTTTTTGTAGCCCTCGAACTAGTAGATTGAATGCAATTAATTTAACACTCCACCTTCCTGTTATGGGCAAAAATCAAAGGTTTGAGGAACCTTGTGAAAATAATTTCAATGAACGGTTCACAAACGGCTCGCACATCTGCACGCTTCTTACGAAATAGAGGTGCCTATAATGGTATTTTGTTGTGATAATAGCTCTACAGTGTTTTGGAAAATTACTTGTTCTTATTAAATTATTATTAACAATAATTAAATTATTGTTATTTATCTTATTATATTACTTGTTCTTTCTGTTCTTTCGTTACGTCTTTTAATTTATGAACTTTGTATTTGTACGGTTTTTTACAGTTACTTTTATCTGTAAATTTTTTAAAGATAAGTATTTTTATTAGTAATTTTAGTAGTTCCTTAATTCTAAAAGTTACTAACACACTAATACAGTACTAATAGAAGTAGTGAAAAATTAAACACAGAAACATTAAATTAATTTATCCTTGAATATCGTAACAATACTTGGGTAAATTTTCCTGCTACAAATTTAATTTAAGTTTTAAATTACCGTACACTTAATTTACACAGTAATCGAATTGTTTTTTTTTTTAAATTTCGGTGCTGTCTGAAAATTTAAGTTTCTCGGAATCGATTGATAAATAAAAGATATACTGTCGATAACCCATAATTAGGAATAATTCTTTTACAAATGACAAGATGGTTTTTAAAATTAGTGTCAGCAAAAAATGCACAAAAAATTCGTAACTGGAATAATTTTATCGATTTTCATAAGAGTTTATTTTAATTGTTTGGTGTTTGGTTTTTTTGTTGGTTATGTTAGTAGCTATAGAATCAACTTTAATAATTTTGTTTTTTCTATATGCTTAATTTTATATTGTATACGATTCTTCTAGTGTTAACTTGAATCTATAGGTTTTCCTCATATACAAAAATATGTTTTTAATACATAAGGAAAATTTTCTCAAAAACTGTTTGGTTGATTTTCCTGAAATTTTTATACAATATTTAACTGGTATGTACATACATGCTGAGTTTGTACTACGATGAAAACTACATAAAAAATGATTTTATAAAATATTTTATACAATATTTTTGTGTTTTTGAACCTTCATATGAAATAAAAACTTTTTCTAGGGTTGTGATACTTATAATGTCAAAAAACTTAGCTTATATTAAAAAAACAACAACAAAACCGCTGTAAAACTTTGAATAAGATTGGTTCAGTAATTAGCGGAAAATTTTCCTTATGTATTATACTTGGTGTAAAGTAGGAACTCTGTGTTACCTTAAGAAAAGATATAATTAAGTATCCATAATTTAAATGATTTTTGATCATCCGCCTTATAGCTCGGACTTTATGATAATAGTTTACCATTATGTTTAAATGAACTTATGTTTAAATGAACATTTTTACTTTCTCTTGCCTATATGAATATATAGGAAGGAAAGTATTGTTTTCATGTCGATTTTTCGAAATCGAGTTTTCACCGGATCTATACGTTTTCAGACCCCCTGAATCCAAAAAACATGTTTTTAGCGATTGGTCTGTGTGTGTGTCTGTGTGTCTGTGTGTCTGTGTGTGTGTCTGTGTGTCTGTGTGTCTGTGTGTCTGTGTGTGTGTGTGTGAACAGAATATCTCAAGAACGGAACATCGTACGAACTTGAAACTTGAAACTTAAGTTACATACCACTACCGGACGCGACACGAACATTTTCATCAAAATCGGTCAACCGGAAGTAGTAGTTTATTCGTATAATTTTTCAGTTTTTTGCAATTTTCTCAAAAACTGGTCCTACGATTTTTTTTAAAATCGCCTATTTTACTCAATTTTTTATTCTCTACAAGATAGGGTAGGCGCCATGTCTGCTGAAATTCTCGGTGAGGCTCTTTTCACGTAAAAACGTTGTTTTTTTAAGATTACGGCTTTAATATAAATTTTAGCGCAAAAACCTATATAATAAAAGTTGTAGAGAATTTAAAAACCTACAACTTATGTTTCAAACATTTTTTTGTATGACGCTTAGTTTAGCGGTAATTTGCGATTTTCTGTTTTTTTCTCACGAAAACGTGAGAAAAATTGATTTTTTTAACATTTCGGCCTTAGTATGCATTTTACGACAAAAGTGTATATAATAAAAGTTATAGAAAATTAAAAGATCTACAACTTTTGTTTAGAGAATTTTTCTCTACAGAGCCTAGTTTAGCGTGAAAGTGTGATTTTCCGTTTTTTTTAAGCCAAATTGAGTTCAATTTTCATTTTGCGTCTTCCACTCATGATTAAAATAAGGTTATGTTTTTGAGGTTAGTTTTTGTTCATTTCTAATGTTTTAATACTAATGTTAGGTTTATTGTTAATTATTTGCATTGGCAAGAGAAAGTTGTGTGAGTGTTTCACACCAGATTTTTAGTTATGTTTAGCTGTACATTGCTTCTAGAGTTTGGTTTTACCTTTTAAATACACTCTGAATAGTATCATAAAAGCGTAGTAATGTAAATAAGTCCATGTGGACAGTTACAAAAATATTACCTTAGAGCTGTGGTTCTCAAACTTTGTAGACCAGTGGCTCCCTTGATCTACAGATCATTTCCGGTGGCGCCCTTATTTTGAACCAACCGTTGTAAAGTACAAATTGTACATTATCATCACGTACGTTACTCGGGTGATTCCATTCCCAGTGAAGGAGATAAGAAGATAAAATGTGTTAACCCATAGGTTCGTAATAAAGAAAAATCCAAAAAGGCTTTATGTTATCGAAAATTCAACTTCTTTAATTAAAAATCGCTATTAGATATTTAAAATATTTAAAAACAATTAAAAATCTTAAAACTTTTTAAAACTTCTTAAAATCGTTGAATCTTCTTAAAATCTTCTAAAATTTATTATTTAAATTCAGTATAAACTTTTAAATTAAACTTCAAATTGTTTTTTGTTATTTTTATAAAAAATTGTAAACAGTGACCTTTTCCTTTAAAAGTTTTAAAAACGAGTGATCCAACAATCCAAATTTTATTAGCTTAATAAAATTTTCTTTTTTCTTTTTTTTTTGTTATTCACAAAACTACATACTGACATCTGTAAGTGAGGTCATCTGGTTGATGTTGATGTTGATGCTGTAAAGTTATGTTTATGTTTACGTTGGAGGATTGTTAATGTGTGTACTGTCCGTTGTGTGTCTGTGTAGGTGTCTCATATTACAAATGTAAAAGGAAATAATTGCGTATGCTGAGGCACAGCGCCCCCCCCCCCCTGGCAATGTTTGGCGTTGCCCGTGGGTACCGCGGCGCACACTTTGAGAACCGCTGCCATAGGGACATAATGATATGTTAAAAATATCAAAAAATGCATAATTAACACATATGTTTATCATACCTATATTTTTTCTGGCTGGCCTCCCAACTCCCCTCGTAGCCAACCCTATCCACACCAAGGGAATACCCAAAGTGGGGGATTGGAATGGCAGATCGATGGGAGAGATCACGGCAGAACACTAAAAGCCTTAATATGGCGTTATTAATCCAAAATTGGAGGCCTCTAGTAGGCAGTCAATATAACAACCAAGAAAAACCAAATTAAGAACCCATTAAAATAAACAAGAAACGGGCCACAGTCTGATGAGAACCTCATAAAATTTTATCGAGTATAATAAACACATCACAAGGACCCTACTGGAACAGTACAGTACACACTCATAGGAAAAAACCAGTTAAAACAAAACAAGGGCAAAAACCAGCACTCCCTAATTACACAAGCCACCAATACCCAGAATAGACAGCCCACCGAACTTCCACACGGCACCAAGGAGTCTGGGTACACTTTTTACCACTAGCCAGATACTTAATTTACTGGCTAACTGTCATCCAGCTGTCCCAAGTCACACAGTCGCACATCCTACTCCTCATGCCGATCCCCAATGAGTAGATCCCGCAGTCTTCTCGTGAACTCACCCAGTGATGAATCCATCTCAATGGCGTAGTTATATAGATTAGCCACCGCTGCACATCCGAGTGTTGGAGAATAAGACATTATTTCTTCCTACATAGGGCTTACATCTTCTTACAGGATAAGCCGGCACCCGTATCCTAAGATCCACTAATGGCAACTCAAGTCTATTATATATCTGGTGATACAGCCTCATGTCACCAATAAGTCTTCTTTGCTCCAGTGTGAGAACCCCCAGATATTTACATCCCATGTCGTATCTCTAGCTCCTCAATCCAGGGAAACTTCCACGATAAAGCCGTTAGGAACTTACGCTGTACTGCTTCTATAGAACAGTCGTGTAGCCTCTTAATATTAATAATAACATTAGAAACTAATCCATTATAAACTACTCCCTCTGTGATCTTAATTTATGCTTAATCAATGATGTTGGTAACGTGCTCGCCTCTTATCATGCGTTCTTGGGTTCGAATCCCATTCAGGCACGGCATATTTTCATACATTACAAAAAATAATTTCACCCTTCACCGTCTGCATTAGCAGTTATTGCAGAACAGTTGGACTTTAAACCAAAAAAAAAAATTATTCAATGATAACTACTTAATATACAACAAATGTAGAATCAACGGAAATTATTACTCATAGACGATGAACAATCATAACATCTCTTTTCAAATATTATTTCACAGAATGTTTGCTAATATAATTCTTTAAATTTTTATAAAAATATAAGAATTTATTTATTTTTTACTTAACTGGATCTGATTAACTCAGAAAAACTTTAATCAATAATTGTACTCAGTGTATAATTGAAAAGTGAATTACATATCACATCACATATATCTAATATTTATGAAGGATCATTCTTAAATTGTATCTCATAAAACTAATAATTATAGGTTATATTTAATTTAATACATGCTCTTTCAACATCCATTGGAATAATTTATGACTCAATCGGCTTTTGATAAAATAAAAGTAATTGAATAAAACATAATTTATAAAGTATTTATATTATATAATACATTATTCTTATAATTACTTCCTGAAATGAGAAATTGCCAAGTTCTGTTTCATCTTGACCAGTTACGCATCAGAAAAACCAATTATTAATGTGAAGAAAATTTATTACAACAAAAAGGTTGAGTTCCTATAATCATTAAAGTATTGTTACCGATATCTAAAGCTTATTTATAGTTGATTCGCGATAGTTTAAAAATAGTAGATTGCAGGTTGGTGAGTGAAAAGTTGCGGATTTCATAATTTTCCTATAGACGTGAAATACTGAACATTGCTCCCACAAAAGATCAGATCTCTATATCTCTAGTAGATTTGTCTGGAAATATTTGATTATAAAGGTGAAAACCAGGTGTGAAACACATACACGATTTTCTCTTGCTAATGTAAATAAAAAACATTAGGCTAAAACCTACGTTTAATCGTGATTAAACAACGTAAAATGAGAATTTTTTTTTACCTCTTATTTGTTATCGGGAACTGTACTTTTTTGACAACTACCCAATTTGATCGCTGTATTTTTGAAGTGAATGTAAACACACCATCCCTACAAAAATTGCATAAGTCTGGTTTTCCTTAGGCTAAGTAAAATAACACTAAGACAATTCTTATCCTTAAAAATATAAAGTCTTTCCTTCTAATTAAAAAATTAAAGCGGATGTTCTTTTGAAGCTTAAGCTCTACTTTCTAGTGGAAGAGAGGCCATAAAAAGATTCTATGCAAAAATCTTTTTAAAGTGTATAACTACTGTTTATGACAACGATGAAGAACGTGAATAGCCCTGTAAATCAACACTTTTCTTTCTTAAAGCTAAGAATTTACATTTTTATTATAGCAGAAAGCTACTTTAAGTCATAATGTAAACTACTGAAATAAATTAATGAATACTATTGTACAGCACAATTTTCTTCTTGTCTAACAACATTTCCTACAGAAACAACTTAAGTTAACATTTTACTCCAATTTATTTCAGAAACACCTGAAGTCTAAATTTTAAATTTTTTTAAACAATTGAAGAGCTAAGCGGATAAAGGTGCTATGTAACAATTTTAAAAAATTGAGTTTTTGTGAATGATAAAGACACTATGTGTATAATTGTTACACAGATGACAGAAAACTCTATCTCTACATTCTAAGAAAACACTAGTGGATTTATGTGCTATAAATACCTACAGCTTAATTTATACTTTTTAGTGAATAAAGATGTTATGATTACTTGGCACTTTTCTTCCTTCATAATCCAAGATATTATCATTTTAGAATAAAACCGTTAACTACGATAATAACGGGTGTTTTATTAAGGACGCAACCCTGATTATAAGAAGATAGAAGTAATTCATCGGTAAATTTTCTGTCCTCCAATCGGTATGTTGGCAACAGTGTACTCAGGGCCAACTACCTAAGACAGTTAAAATGATCCAGTCAAGCATTAGTGTGGTGACAGCAGTCGTTTCGTTAAATATAACGAAACGAATAAACGAAACCATTGCTGACACAATAGTGTCAGCAATGGTTTTTGCAAGGAAGAACTGGGTGTTTTATTAAGGACGGAACCCTGATTATAAGAAGATAGAAGTAATACAATGTTTTTATTGAAATTTGCTATTCATTTGTAAAATAATAATTTAGATTAATTAATAATTTGTAAAGTACGGAAAATAAAAATATGCCGTAGATTGCGGCTTTTAACATAGGGTTGCGTTCTTAATAAAACACCCGGTTCTTTCTTGGAAAAAACCATTGCTGACAAAATATAACGAAACGACTGCTGTCACCACCCTAATGCTTGACTGGAACATTTTAACTGTCTTAGGTAGTTGGCCTTCAGTACACTGTTGCCAACATACCGATTGGGGGACAGAAAATTTCCCGATGTATTACTTCTATCTTCTTATAATCAGGGTTGCGTCCTTAAGCCCTTCACTAAGCCCTTCAATTGGCTTGGCTTTAAAAAGAGAAAAGTATATTTTATATTAAAGGGGGCAGCCAAACATAATAAACTACAAGTTTTTTAATCTTTCCAAAAGTTGGTGTTTTTAAATTATGGGCTTTCTGAAATGACCGATTCGTTTACAAGTTAACATATTAATCATTCGTTAAAACATATTAGCATTAATAGCAGAAGTCAGACGTTAAATAAAAAAAAAATTTTATTTTTTTCCCCGTAGGATATAGGGCCAATTTAAGATAGTGTGAGGTGAGTTTAGATTTCTAAACCTCTTTTTACAGTCCAGATTCTCAGCGGTCGTTCACTGAAGGCTTTTCTCCTTTCTTCTATCCTCCCAGTGTTCTATTTTTGCTCTTCATAGAAGCCCTTAAAGTCACTAATTAGTAATCTGAATTTGGTTCGATTCATTATGTTTAAATAATAGTAATAATAATTGTTAATTTAAAACATATTCACTGAGCACAAGAAGAGGTAAAAATAATGGTTTTTTTACTGTAAAATTTGTTTAAGTTACCAGATTAGTCAGTAGGCAAAACAAAATCAGAAAATATAAATTATGTTTAATAAAACTTAATACAATTCAATATTTGGATATTATTACAAATTAGCCCAAATATTGATAAGTTTAGTCCTTATACAAATAGCGGTTACTGTGCAAAAGCTTTCACATTTTTACATTCTCTTGCCTATACAAAATATAGGAAGGAAAGTATTGTTTTCATGTCGATTTTCCAAATCGAGTGTTCACCGGATATACACGCTTACAGACCCCCTGAATAAAAAAAACATGTTTTTTCGATTGGTCTGTGTGTGAACAAAATATCTCAAAAACGGAATATCGTACGAAGTTGAAACTTGAAACTTAAGTTAGGTATTACTAGAGGACCTGACACGAATAGTTTCATCAAAATCGGCCAACCGGAAGTAGTAGTTTATTTGTGAAATTTTCAACGTTTTTGCGATTTTCTCAAAAACGGCTAATACAATTTTTTTTAAATCGTCTCATCTACTAAATTTTTATGCTCTACAAGATAAGGGGATTTTTAAAACAAATCGTAGGAGCCGTTTTTGAGAAAATCGCAAAAAAGTGAAAATGACACGAATAAACTACTACTTCCGATAGAGTTAGGTACTACTAACTTAAGTTTCAAGTTTCAAGTTCGTACGATGTTCGGTTCTTGAGATATTTTGTTCACATACACACATGCGCGCGCGCACACATACATACACACACACACGTACAGACCAATCGCTAAAAACATGTTTTTTGGGTTCAGGGGGTCTGAAAATGTGCAGATCCGGTGAAAGCTCGATTTCGAAAAATCGACTTGAAAACAATACTTTCCTTCCTATATATTCATATAGGAAAGAGAAAGTAAAAAAATTAAGTTAAACGAATAATCGCGGGAAAGAACAGGTTTTAATTTGTTGTAGCGTTAAAATTTTTTCATTTGGTCGTTTGTGAAATAGAACTCTTCAAATACAACGGACTTCTTTCGTAGCGGGCACAATAATAGAACGGCAATAATGGTCAAGGACTTTTGTACAGTTTTCCTCGACCAATTGAAACAAATAACTAATCAGCCACCATTTTGTATTCCGTGCAGTAGCATAAAATTCCCAATCCCTATCCCAAATTAACTTTCTTGCCCTATATGCATATAAAGGGAAGTAAAACATCGTTTTCATGTAAATTTTTCACCGTAAATAGACATTTTCAGCCCTCTGAACCCAAGAAAACATGTTTTTAGCGATTGGTTTGTGTGTGCGTGCGTGTGTGTGTGTGTGAGTCTGTGTATGGGGAACAGTATCTGAAGAACTGAATCTCGTACAAAGTAGAAACTTTGAACTTAAGTTAGGTACCACTAGAGAACTTGACACGAACATTTTTATAAAATTCAGGGAACCGGAACTAGTAGTTTATATGTGCGATATTTTACTTTTTTGGAATTTTCTCAAAAACGGTTCCTACGATTATTTTAAAAATTTACTATATTTTTATGTTTTACGAGAAAAGGTAAGCACCATGTCTGCTAAAATTCTAGAAATGCTATGCTGTCGTGGTAAAAAATTACGGCCTTATTATGAATTTTAGAGCAAAAGTGTACGCTAATTAATTAAAATTGTCGATAATTAAAAACCCTAAAACTGTTATATTAGACTTTTTTTTCTACAACTTTTAGTGTCAACTAATGATTTTCTGTATTATGTTCATCAAAATCGGTAAAAAGTTGGGGTTTTTATTAGTAAAATTGCGTCCTTAGAATGCATTTAACGACTTAAGTGTATACGTGTAGTTAAAACCTCAGTTATAGAAAAATATCTACAGTGCCCAATTTAGCGTGAATTAGTGATTTTCCGTATTTTAATTCGAACAGAGGTTAATTTTCATTTTACATCATTCATTAATGATTAAAATTAGGTTATATTTTGCATATTACAATGTACTCATGATTAAACGTAGGTTATATTGTCATTACTTATATTGACAAAAGAAAGTCGTGCGAGTATTTCACACAATTTTTTTTAATTAGCCTGATGATTTTACTTAGTAAAGGGTGATTTTATTGGTTTATGTGGTAACAATTTGAATATTGTTCTGCAAAATTGAATTGCATAACACTCTCAACAGGATATGAAATCTTTTCAAATATCCTCAACGATCATCAAGGAATTTTAAATTATCTGTTATAAAAAGACTTGATGACGTTTTCTTCAATAAACTGATATGAGCGCAACAAAATAAAATTAATAAAAATCTAATATAAATTATAATAATTATTTAAGATAATTTGTCCTGTAAATAATGATACTGAAATGTCTCATAAATTACTGTAATTTAAAAAAATAATTATCTGACACGTCATACGAAAACATAATTTTGTTAAGCTAGCACAGTATTAAGCCGTCTCGAATTATTATTGTCATTTTATGCAGAAATAATATTGCAAAATAATATTGCACTCACTACAGTCCACAGCTGCAGTTTGTCATAGTTTTTCCTAAGTATAGTAATCAAGTATTGCAATTTGTGATGAAATGTAGTACACATTATGTTATTGATTAGCAATCGCTCCTGTACGAAGCGTAGAAACGCTTCTCGCCTGCGTCAAATTATGAAAGCTGTTAAGGTCATTTTCTCCTTAAAAAGGTATTTTACTCTGTTTTGCCCTATATGAATTACAGGAAATGAAAGTATTGAGTTTTCATCGGATATACACATTTTCAGGCCCCCTAAACCCAAAAACACGTTTTTACCGATTGGTGTGTGTGTGTGTGTGTGTGTGTGTGTGTGTGTGTGTGCGCGCGCGTGCGCGCGCGCGCGGACGCGCGTGGGTATGTATGTAAGCAAATCGCTCAAGAACGGAATAGCAAACGAAATTAAAACTTGGAACTTATTTTTTGTTGTATGTCTGATTGCTTTGCAGTTTCTGCTAATGCAGACGGTGGAGAATGATAAAATGAAAATGAGTGATGAAAACATGCCACACCTGACAGGGAATCGAACCCGGGACTCCGGGGTAGAAGCGAGTTGCACTAATTACTACGCCAACGGGCCGGCCACTTGAAATTTTAGTTAGGTACTAATTTAGGGGAGGTGACACGAACATTTTTATCAAAATTGGTCACCCGAGAGTAGTAGCCTATTTTAATCGTGCAGTTTCTCACTTATTATACTATTTTCTCAAAAACGGATCTTACGATTTTTTTAAAAATCACCTCTTTTACTGCATTTTTATAAACTACAAGATAGGGTAAGCACCATATTATCTGCTGCAATGCAATTCTGTACGAGGCTGTGCTGTTATAGTAAAAATTGTTTTATTAAGCGCCTTATTCTAGAGCATTCTAGAGCAAAATTGTATATAATTAAAATTATAAAAAATTAAAAACCCTACAATTTTTATTACATCGGCGCTTCGTTTTAGCGTCAATTAGTGGTTTTTCATTTTTTTTTAAGCCCAACAGAGATTGATTTTCATTTAGCGTTATTAAATCGTGATTACAATTAGATTATGTTTTTCATTTTACATTGCTTACTCAAGATTAAACATGGGTTAAATGTTTTATTTTTTACATTGGCAAGAAGCAAGCACAGCCCCCAAGAATTTTAGAAAACATTTGGCTTAACCTATCTTATAGAGAATAAAAAACTGTAGTAAATGAAGTGATTTAAAAAAAATATAGGAGCCATTTTTGAGAAAATAGCAAAATAGTTAAAAATTGCGCGTAAAAATATTACTTCTGGTTTACCGATTTGTGGAAATGTGGTAGGTACTAATTTAAGTTTCAAGTTTCAACTTTTTCTATATCTTGTTCTTCAGACAATTTATCCCCCCCCCCCCACACACACACACATTCAACAATCTCTAAAACATGATTTGTTTTGTTCAGAGGCTTGAAAACATGTATTTCCGGTGAAAACTCAACTTAGAAAAATCGATAATTATACACTATTTTCTTTCTCTATTTATTTATATAGGGCAAGAGAAATTAAACCAAAAAAATTAATGTTTTATCTATTAAAAAGTGAATAAAATTAAAAAAAACAAAATGATGTAGAATGCAGTATTGGCAATTCATAATATGTGTTGCTTATTCAGCGACCATTTCTAAGGTCTGGTCTTAAGCCTACGTGGTATCGAGTGTTAACATTTAAATTATTATTAGTCTGCATAAGTGCATCGTTTAATTAAATAATTCTAGTCACGTTAACCGTTTGACACTTTGTCATAAACGTTTACATAAAATATAAATGATTATAAATTTATAAATTTCAAAATAATGAATGGCTTGTTTTTTATTTTATTTTCTATAAAATATTCTAGAAAGAATAAAATCTACAGCGATCTTAAATCTATTTTTAATGCATGTTTACTAGTTCCTTAAAAGCGCATTCTGTAACTGCATTATGTCAACCCATAAATTATTTAATATACCTTCCATAAAAAAATCAAGTCCTTGAAAGAGATCATGATGATTAATAATTTTAATTTATTTTGTATTTTTCTTTTTCGGTATTATTATTATTTTTTATAATTTTCCAGGAAGAATATTTTTAAACTAATAACTATAATATTTATTATAAAATAAACATTTTTATTTAAATAACAATAATAATAATAATAATAATAATAATAATTTTATTGCGTTTGTTAATAAAAAAGATATATAAATATTAGTTTTACTGTATTAATAAATTAATTTGCAATAATGAAATATGTGCTTATTTAACATTATACGCAGTTTTAGTGAGTCAATAAAAATATAACTTTATTATTTATGTCAAAATAGGAGCCAATAAAAGTCACTGGCATACAGAGAACCCTTTATTACATCTAAGAAAATTTGAAGAAAGTGAAAAATTATTACTATATTAACCTATATAAAATTTTATTGTTTTACCTTCTCCTGTCCTATATGAATATATAAGGAAGGAAAGTATTGTTTTCATGTAGATTTTCAAAATATCGAGTTTTCACCGGAAATACACATTTCAAGCTCCCTGAACCCAAAAATCGTGTTTTTAGCGATTGGTCTTTGTTTTTATCCATGTGCGAATTAAAATCTCAAGAACGGAATATCGTACAAAGTTGAAACTTGGAACTTAAATTAAGTACCACTAGAGAACCCGTCATATACATTTGCATCAAAATCGGTCAACCTGAAGAGGTTGTTTATCCGTGCAATATTTCACTTTTTGCGATTTTTTCAGAAACGGCTCCTACGACAATTTTTTTAAATTGCCTCATTTACTATATTTTGTATTCTCTTTAAGATAAGTATGCGTAGTGTCAGCTAAAATTCTTGATGAGGCTGTGCATTTGTGGCAAAAAATAATGGTTTTTTAAAATTGCAGCCTTAATATGCATTTTAGATCAAAAGTTTATATGGTTAAAGTTAAAGGAAATAAAAAAACCTACAATTTTTTAAAACATTTTTTTAGTCGCTAATGACCGAGCTGGTTGATGCGACTTTAAATAAAGTAAAATAAAAATATAAATAAAATGAAATAAAACATTTTTTTCTTCAACGTTTTGTTTAGAGTCGGTTAGTGACTTTTTACATTTTGCTTAATTATAATCGGTAAAAAAATTAAATTTTTAAGTTTGCAGCCTTTATACATTTTACGACAAAAGTGTATAGTTATAATTGAAGTTGTAGGAAATTAATTTAAATTAAGTTGTAGAAAATAAGTAGTTGTAGAAAATTAAATTAATAGATCAATTTGTAAAATTGTTCGTTGTAGGACTAAAATAAATAGTTCTGTTTCATATCACATAATCAGCCAATTAAATGACTGAATCATTTAAGAACAGAGAAGGTAGAGGTGTAAAAGACAATAATCAGAGTTATCTCCTCTGAAAGTTAGAATTTCATCATACAGCCAGACCCTGTAGTAAATGAAGTGAAGGTGCCATTTGTAGAGTGGAAAATATGTGTTTCTCAAAGGGCCCGGCGTGCTGACAAGTGTACTTTTCCACTCAGTGAAGAGGCAATGGTAAACCACCTCACACCTAGTTTTACTTCGTAAAACCTCTTCAAACCAGCCTTTCGGTTGATGGCCTAAACAACGACGAAATTAAAAACCCTACAACTTTATTTCACGAATTTTTTTTTACAAAGCTTAGTTTAGAATCAATTATTAGTGATTTTTCATATTTTAAGTCCTATGGAGGTTGATTTTCATTTTGCGTCATTCACTCACGATTAAAATTAGGTTATGTTTTTCATATTACATTGTTAGTCAGGATTAAGCATATAGGTTACATTGTTGATTAATTACATTGGCAAGAAAAAGGTCGTTTGTGTTTTACATCAGATATTTTATAAGGCGAAAGACATAGGAGGAGGTGGAAAGGGCACTGAAATTATGAAACGAAAAGATTGTTGATTTTTTTTTTGTTTAACGTCCGACTGTTCTGCAATTACTGCTAATGCAGACGGTGAATGATGAAATGATTTTTGTAACGTATTAAAAAAAGCCGTGCCTGAATGGGATTCGAACCCAAGACCGCATGAAGAGAGGCGAGCACGTTACCAACTTCGCCAATGCGGCCGGCAAAAAGATTGTTGAGTTTGGTTTGGAATTTAGTGTGGAAAAAATTTAAGTGCTGGTGTACAACAGATGTGAGGAGATAATGGAGGACATGGAATAAGGCTAAATGTTAGGTTACTGGAGGAATTTAAAGAATTCACATACATGAAGAATGTTTCCTCATCAAATAGTAAGCTTAACTAGTGTAACCCCCTTTTGCTCACGCGAAACGACAAGGCATCGCTACCAAAGCAAAATTGGCATAAGAGGACAAGAAAGAGAAAAGAAGCAAAAAAAACCCCAAAAGAGACTGCGGTGATGTGGTATAAAAAAAATTTACAAATAGAATTAAATTAGTTAAAAGATTTAATTAAAGTAAGTAAAAGATTAGGTAAACTTAATTAGGAGAAGACAAAATTTTAAATTAGGTTAAATAAAAGTTACATAAGTTATCCAAATGTTAATTACAATTTCCAAAATTAATTAATATAATAAAATAATATTAAATGAGCTCAATAATTAAATATTTTGTACTGGATCCAGAAAAGATTTAAGAAAAATTTAAGTTAAATACCAAATCGGTATTATAAATGAATTCATATAAAATAGATTTGTAATCAGATTTTATTTTAAGAGATAAAATAAGGAATTTAAATAAGTAAAAAAACATGCTTGGCATATTAATTTAAAATCAGATCGAATAGTTAAAAATTTATCCTTTTTTTTTTTTTTTTTAAATTAAAAAAAATTTACATTTTTTTGGTAACACAAGATATTTGCGTTACAGGAAAATAATTTTTCCATAATTAATATTTATGCTATAATTATGTTGAAATTAGATAAAGTATTATTTTATAATGTAGAAGAAATATATTAATCAAAGCCAAAAATTTAATTTAACAATTTGCTAATGAGGCAGGCCCAAAACATGCTTGAACAGAATTATGTAAAATGTGCATGCCGTCGCCAACATAAAAACTTGTATCATATTAAATGATTTACATAATAATTAAGATAATAAAGAAATTACATTTCTTTTTTTTATAACAAATATAAAAAAATATTGATTTTATTAAAGAAAGAAGATTGAAAATACGAAGATAGCAGGTCGATCCTGGCAGAACTATGCTAGTGAACCAGCATCGGACAGGTTCAAGCCAAACTAGGGCGACGTGTCCTTTTATTAAAAAAATCCAGGTTAATCATAGGTGATAAGTTGGAAACAGGAAAAATATCTTTTCCCAAAAGAAAATGAATACAGATGAGTAGTATTAAAATGTAGGTGTGTGAGGCTTTCGGGTAAAGCTGGAAAATTCCAAATTCGGCTTTTTGTTTTCTTGCCGCATCGTGAGGGTAGATACGTTAAAAATGGAAGAAAAACCACCCCAGAACAGGTTCAAGACTGTACCCCAAAACTGGTCCCTGCAAAGAGCAGAAAACCAGGACTTAGAAAATGAGGGCCACCACAAAAGAAAAAGGTAGTAGATAAACCCCAACAGCATAGAAAAGAAATAAAAAAATTTAAAGAGCGATTAAAATTTAGTATAAATTTAAAAATTTAAAATTACCCAAAAGGGGTTTACAAAATTTACAAAATTTACCAAATTTACAAAATTTAGAAAACATTTTCGGCTTCAATGGGATTTAGCTACCAGAGAAAGAAAATAAAGCGACTTACCGTTAAAACGGGAAAACAATTGGTCTTACAGCAAACCAGCAGCATAACGCCTCGAAAAGACTCAAAACCATATTTACGGTATATAAAAATCACGATCCTTTCATCGTAGAGACCAATTTCAAAGAGGCCGAGAAGAACCAAACTTCCCAAAAGGAAACCTCGCCTCTGACGTCATCGACCCCTTCCACCCCGCTAGACAAATTATCCAAAAACAAGTAAAGCAGGTTGAAACGGATCTTACACGCCAGAATTACAGATAACAGCAGTCGGCAGTACAAAGTCAGAACGAAAAGCAAATCGGAAACGAGATAACAATTAGCGGCGAAACAAAAGATAACAAAATTTTAAATGCAACAAGACTGAATAAGGAAAAGATATAATTAAATTATGTAACATTAAAATAAAAATGTTACACTAGGAGACACAGGTTTGGAGCAACGATGTTTCGGACATATATCAGCAGAATGGAGATTAAAGACAAAAGACAAAGTGAGACTAAGATGTATGCTGCCTAAACGGGTGAAGTACTTGGAGGTGGAAGAAAAAAGACTAAGGGGCTGATCAAGAATGAAATGAATGGATGAATTATGAAAAATATACGACGCTAAGATTGCAATGTAGGATAGATGGTTAAACAGATTGTCGAGAAGAGTGTTGTGTTGGGTTCAACCCTAGGATACTTGGAAGGGGGTAAAGAGGATGATAATAATGAACACGTCAATATTTTCTTCTACTGCTTTCGATTGTTTCCAGTTGTTGGTTAGGTTATCAGCCCGAAAGGCTGGTTTGAACCTCTAGAGGCTTTACTAAGTAAAACGACGAATGAGGTGGTTTGAAATTGCCTTCCTCACTAAGGGAACAAATATACTTATCAGCACGCCAGGCCCTCGAAAAAGCATCTACTTTCCACCATGCAAATGACACCTTCATTTCATTCACCACAGGGTCTGGCTGTATAATGGTGAATTCATTACTCTCAAAGGAGATAACTCTGATTGTGTCTTTTACATCACTACATCTTTTGTTCTTAAATGCTTCAGTCATATAATTGGCTGACCCTTTAATGAGAAACAGAACTATTTTCTTGTAACCCTGGAACTAGCAGATCGAGTGCAAATAATTTAACAATCCACTTGCCTGAGATGGGCAGTGTTTCCACTTATCTCTTTATATTACTATTATATTGAAAATTGATCAAACATATTTCTGTTTTATTGGTACTTTCCCAGAATCTTCAATTCTTGAATTTGACTGTTATTTCCATAATGGCTTTACTAACATATAAATTAAAGAAATATTTTCGTATCAGAACCCTTCTTTCTAGCAATATCACTACCGAGTATTATTGGCAATTTCTCCTTCAAAATGTTAATTTAAATTATATAAAAATACATAAATTTATTATTATTATTAATTAATGAAATATTTATATGATAAACAAGTAAACAAAGTTATGAAAAACAAATAAGTAATTGTTTATATTATTTTGATTACTATATTTAGTTATTATTCACTTAAAGCCTTAGCGGTTTAGAAAAATAAAAGGTTTGCAATGGCCTGCCTGGCAGTTGTGTCCTATTTTTGATGACTTCCTAAAGCTTAAATTAGACCCGAGCTATTTTCAATAATTTAGTGAACCGTCTGACGCTTTAATTACGGCAACACTGTAAAACCCTTCATTAAGTTCAAACCATAAATAATTAAAATAAAAACATAATAATATTTTCAATGAATAACAATATATTCACAGGTGAATTTACATACGTACAAAGTTAAACAATTATTTTTAACTAAACGTTATTTTTAAATATTCATCTACTGCTTCTTCATAATAATATACTATAAAATAAATTGTTATCGTTCGTAGTAACGCTACAGCTTATTCGCCAACATTGTCGAAATGACAATTTTTCAATTTAAGAATTTATTTTCATGAGTGTTATAAATTTAAAATATCATGCAACGGAGTTTCAATAAGGAACAGAATTTATTTATTTTATAGTACTTATTTTACTACCTGGTGGCCCATAAGTCAGTTGTCACTAATAATCCTTAGACTTTGTTTTGCCCAGCGTAGTGGTATTCAGTTGTGAACTTGACTGTAGTACGTAAAATGAAAATTGAAGCCTCTGTTTGGAACCGCGTATCTCATCAAGTAAATTACAAAAAGATTTTTGATACCGCTCGTTTAAAAGTTTGGTTTTTGTTATTTTATTCATATAAATTACGAAACACAGGAGTGCATTAAGCTTTTTCTAGCGATTTGGAAACAAAATATGTACGGCCGTTTTTTAGCGTATTTTTCACTTAGTCCATGTTTCAGAACATGTAGCACGATCAATTTTAAGATAAAAAATATGGCGTTTTACAATAGTGTTCCTGAATGTTTTCTTATTAATTTCAGCTGAAATTCAGCCTTTTAAGACAAAGGGTAAAGGAGTTAGAGCGTTTTAAAAAAAATTATGTTCGTTCCCGATGGACGTAACGAGTTAGAACCAACGCTGTATCCTTTTAATTAATAAGGAAATGAAATTACACTACAAATAATTATTTTAAATTTAACGGATTTTCTAAAAAACAGGTAGATTTTTAGACGGAGTTTGTAAATCCAAAGCGGTTAGTGGGCTATGTTGTGTGTAAGCAGGCAGTGATGTGGTGTCGCATTGTACGCTCCGTTTCGTGTCGAACATAAGCATTATTGTGTAACTACACAAAAATGAAAGAGTCTCGTGCGGCGGTACTTCTACTTAGTACAAACCAGACTGTATAGTGTCCTCTGCTGCATATCACAAACGTTAACACCTTTTAATGCAAGTTTTTTTAATATTTCTCATACAACTGAAAAAACCTTCACATTTACAGCATTTATTTGTTGTGTAATTGCATTCCCTGACTAATTAAAAGGATAAAATGTTGGTTTTAATTCGTTATGTCCATCGGGAACGAAAATAAAAAAAAACCGCTTTAATTCCTTAACCCATCGTACTAAACGGCTGAAATTTATAGAAAACATGCAGTAACACTATTCTAAAACGCCATATTTTTTCTCTTAAAATTGATCGTGCTACATGTTCTGAAACATGGACTAAGTGAAAAATGCGCTAAAATCGTGTACATATTTTGTTTCCAAATCGCTAGAAAAAGGCTAGTACACTCCCGATTTTCGTAATTTATACGAATAAACTTTAAAGAAACCAAGCTTTCAAACGAGCCATACCAGAAATTTTTATGTTTCTTACATGATGAGATACCCGGTTACAAACACAGGTTTCTTCTTTCACGTACTATAGTGCGTAGTACCTATAAGTCAGTTGACACGAAGAGTTTGAGCTTTGAACAGTTAAGGAAAAGTTGATATAGCAACAAGATGGAGCACCCATGCATTGTGTGGTTATTGTGAGAGACTTTCTAAATGAAAACTTTGTTGAGTGGATTGGCAGACGGGGCACTATTGAATGGCCTCTACAATCCCCAGTTATCACACTATGGAGTTTACGTCTAAAAATGAGGTTTAACCCTTTATAGGGCGAATTAATTTTCATAAAAATCGTGTAAATGGATAATAGTTGAAAATAAAAACACTTAAGTTTTCGGGTTGTAAATTAACAAATTTGAAAGTTACACGACGAGGAATGCCGGGGTATATTCATAAATGCTTGGAATTCTGTTTTATGCACACTTATCAAAATTAAAATGTTTGTGTGGCTGGTGCTGCACTCTACTTGAAAAGTGTCCTTATATGAAGACACTATCCGTTTCGGTGATTGTAAAGGTTTTTTTGTAAATTTCAGTACTAAACATTAGTATAATAAAACAAAATCAATTTTATTTATTTTATAGTTATTATTCGATTTATATGATATTAATGGCACTAGTGAATGAATTGTAATACGCTAATCACTTTAAAACTGTCTACTGCAGAGAAGCTTGGTGGCTAAATAAAAGGACACCCTTTTCCAACATACTCAAAATTGTTTTTAACTGTATCAAAGTGCATAATTAAGTTACATAAATATCATAAAAATTAAAAAGGAAAGTAAAAAAATTTGCCCGTTCCAGGTACTTTGTACGGTGGTCTGATATTAGAACACTAACCTATAAAGGTTTATTCCGTCAAGATTCGTGATGTTGAGCATTTAAAGGAACGGATCCAATCAAAATTTGAAAACATACAGTCCCAGAAGATTTCTGACAAAATTTGAAAATCAGAGTTGAAAAGATGCAATGATTGCTTAGAATAGCATGGAAATCACTTTCAGCATCATTTATAGATTCATTGAACTCTATATGTATTTCTACGTTGTTAATAAAGTTGTATTTTCATTTGCTTAGTTTCATTTATTGCACTTAATGCATATTTGACAATTTGACTTATGGGCCACCCTGTATTTTTAAAAAAACTTTGAAGTTGCAATTCAGCCCGGGTAAACGAGTTTGACTAATGTAATTAATCGGATAATGTGACTAATCTGGCAATCTCGGTACTACAGGAAATCTGGCAATTCTGTGATTTCGACTATAATGTTTGGTTATCCAAGGTTTACGCACAGGTTTCCCTGGTCACGCCAAGAGAATGTCTGGTCAGTCTTTTCTTGCAGTAGTAGTATAACCTTCTCATTTCCTACACCAAAAATTTTGAATAGTCATACATAATCTATATTATTTTAAGGTGAGACGGAAGGAAATTTTGGAACAAAAGTCACTTTTTATTCATGTATAATTTAAAAAAATTCTGATAGATAGAAATTGTGTTATAATTTTTTTCATGTAACTATCGATTGAAATCTCATACGCTGATATTTTCGTAACTTTTTTCTAACATTTCTTGTAAAAGAAAAGGAGTTTCAGTCCGTAAATTTTGTTTTCGTTAGTTTGAAAAAAGTGTAATAGGGCTAACAATTAAAAAAAAACAAATAAAGTAATAAGGAACTGTCACCTATTAATAGTGTGAGAGCAAACTCTGGTAGAACTGTTAAACAAAGATGATTACCATATACTTTGAGGTCAATTTAACGAAAATGGGTTATATTCAAATTCAATGTTTCTTTGTGAGGCTTTGGTGAGAGGTGGAGAAATGAAACTTTGCAGACATGTACTTCTTGTATAGCTTTACAGCATGGTACAACTGTTTTACTTTTTTTTGTACTTCTAGAATTATTCTCAAAAAGTCCATCAAACGGATTGGAAAAATTTTGAAAAATTTCACAAAAAAGTAATGAAAATGATAAAAAGTCCTTTCATTAAATTGTAAAGAAAAGTGTACTTTTCCAAGTCAAAAAAAAAACTGCGAAGTCCTATCTGCTAACAAAAATTTAAAAAGGAACATCGAATATACCAAATTTAACATTGCAGGTCTAGGGTTTTCCGACTCCCCTTAGGTGAAAATCTTGTATCTTTTATAAACAAAAATAAAAGTTTGTTCAGTTCCCATGAATCGTCATAAAATTAGCAACCCACTACCACCACTTTCAAAATTTACCATTCAGATTTGATTGTTTGTAAATGATGTACACTCGTCGATTTGCTGTGTTACAATCTAGTTGGAGACTGGTGTTAAATATAAGCTACGTTACATCCGAACCTTCAAAAAAGCGGCGAGGAAATTTGTGTATTCGTGTACGTATAGTAATCCTATGTACTTTATTAGGCCCTACAGGTTATTAACCATAGTAAAGACGTAAACGGAAATATTATCAATAATCCATTGCCCATTTTTAATTAATTTTATTCATATTTTGTGGAATTACCGGTCACTTTTGTAAATTCTCAAAGAAAAGATGGGGTGAAAGTGAAATTTTTCTTTTCTCAAATGAGTGTTAAATCCAGCCACAGTAAATGTGACACCGGTAAATCGAGAACCTACTGTATATTTCTTCGAAATTAACTAATATTGTTCCATGCAAATTTATTTTTATTAAATTAAATGACATGCTTCTTAAGGACACTGAGAAATGGATCTGTTCAAGTCACGTAATATTTTAGACAAATTGTTTAAGGATTCATGAATAATTGTGTGTGTGCGCGCGTGTGAATGTGCGGTAGAGAGAGTGTGTGTACGTGTATGGATATAAAATATACAATTTATTATTACGTACATATATTTTATTCTTATACTGAAAACGAAAGAGTCCCCGCTGAGTCCGTGTCGGGTGTCATAAGAATTGCGACCCAAGAATTCTAATCCCCGTATTAATTTTGGGGCATCCTGTTTCGGTTCAGTGACCTAATTTTCAAAATCTATATTAAAAATTAATTATGAAAGTAAAATTAATTTTTCGTTTTCCAACGTTTAGTTTGTCTAATTTGCTTTTCTCTTAGTTGTTTTCGGAACCTTTATTAATGTTTCATTTTTGTCAGTTTCCTCCTTATTTTTACTTTCTCTTGCCTATATGAATATATAGGAAGGAAAGTATTGTTTTCATGTCGATTTTTCGAAATCGAGTTTTCACCGGATCTATACGTTTTCAGACCCCCTGAACCCAAAAAACATGTTTTTAGCGATTGGTCTGTGTGTGTGTGTGTGTGTGTGTGTGTGTGTGTGTGTGTGTGTGTCTGTGTGTCTGTGTGTGAACAGAATATCTCAAGAACGGAACATCGTACGAACTTGAAACTTGAAACTTAAGTTACATACCACTACCGGACGCGACACGAACATTTTCATCAAAATCGGTCAACCGGAAGTAGTAGTTTATTCGTATAATTTTTCAGTTTTTTGCGATTTTCTCAAAAACTGGTCCTACGATTTTTTTAAAAATCGCCTATTTTACTCAATTTTTTATTCTCTACAAGATAGGGTAGGCGCCATGTTTGCTGAAATTCTCGGTGAGGCTGTTTTCACGTAAAAACGTTGTTTTTTTAAGATTACGGCTTTAATATAAATTTTAGCGCAAAAACTTATATAATAAAAGTTGTAGAGAATTTAAAAACCTACAACTTTTATTTAAAACATTTTTTTGTATAACGCTTAGTTTAGCGGTAATTTGCAATTTTCTGTTTTTTTCTCACGAAAACGTGAGAAAAATCGATTTTTTTAACATTTCGGTCTTAGTATGCATTTTACGACAAAAGTGTATATAATTAAATTTATAGAAAATTAAAAGATCTACAACTTTTGTTAAGAGCATTTTTCTCTACAGAGCCTAGTTTAGCGTGAAAGCGTGATTTTCCGTATTTTTAAGCCAAACTGAGTTCGATTGTCATTTTGCGTCATTCACTCATGATTAAAATAAGGTTATGTTTTTGAGGTTAGTTTTTGTTCATTTCTAATGTTTTAATACTAATGTTAGGTTTATTGTTAATTATTTGCATTGGCAAGAGAAAGTTGTGTGAGTGTTTCACACCAGATTTTTCTTTTTGGTTTTACGTCTGACTGTTTTGCAATTTCTGATAATGCTGACAGTTTTTTCTTCATTTTATTCAAATTTCCTCCGGTTCATTGGTTTTGACTTTTGATTTTCTATATTTTATTTGTTTTATAATAAGCGCCAACCCGCAATTTGTGTTACCGACATGAATCCTTTTTGTTACATGCAATAGTCGTGATAACTTTTCGTGGATTAGCCCTTCTGTTGTTGTATTCACAAAATTGTTCAACTACAATTGTCTAACAAACCATTTGATTCTTCTTATCTCAAATATATGCAACCCCAAACTTAAAGCAAATCCTTTGATACTATTTTATTTTATTTCTGATGTGTTATTACTTTCTCTTGCCTATATAAATATATAGGAAGGAAAGTATTGTTTTCATGTCGATTTTTCGAAATCGAGTTTTCACCGGATCTATACGTTTTCAGACCCCCTGAACCCAAAAAACATGTTTTTAGCGATTGGTCTGTGTGTGTGTGTGTGTGTGTGTGTGTGTGTGTATGTGAACAGAATATCTCAAGAACGGAACATCGTACGAACTTGAAACTTGAAACTTAAGTTACGTACCACTACCGGACTCGACACGAACATTTTCATCAAAATCGGTCAACCGGAAGTGGTAGTTTATTCGTGTAATTTTTCACTTTTTTGCGATTTTCTCAAAAACTGGTCCTACGATTTTTTTTAAAATCGCCTGGTTTACTCAATTTTTTATTCTCTACAAGATAGGGTAGGCGTCATGTTTGCTGAAATTCTGGGTGAGGCTGTTTTCACGTAAAAACGTTGTTTTTTTAAGATTACAGCTTTAATATGCATTTTAGCGCAAAACTTTATATATTAAAAGTTGTAGAGAATTAAAAATTCTACAACTTTTATTTCAAACAATTTTTTGTATAACGCTTAGTTTAGCGGTAATTTGCGATTTTCTGTTTTTTTTCTCACGAAAATGTGTGAAAAATTGATTTTTTTAAGATTTCGGCCTTAGTATGCATTTTACGACAAAAGTGTATATAATTTAATTTATAGAAAATTAAAAGATCTACAACTTTTATTTAAAGCATTTTTCTCTACAAGGCCTAGTTTAGAGAGAAAGAGTGATTTTCCGTATTTCTAAGCCAAACTGAGGTTGATTTTCATTTTGCATCATTCACTCATGATTAAAATAAGGTTATGTTTGTTGAGGTTAGTTTTTTGTTTATTTCTTATGTTTTATTACTAATGTTAGGTTTATTATTAATTATTTGCATTGGCAAGAGAAATTTGTGTGAGTGTTTCACACCAGATTTTTTTTAGTTGATTTCAGAGAAGTGCATGAACCTTGTAGATAATAGTAGAAAAAATATTTTGTAAACAGGTGTTGGCACATTTTAAAAAAGGTATGTTTTATTATTTGGAATTAAATATTATGACATATAATTTTTATACTTAAAGAGTGCTACTGTAGGCCAAAACCATTAACACGTAAAACTAATAACTCTAGCGACATTAACCTTCCGACTATCCTTACATACATCTTTCTCAAGTGTTCAAAACCAATGCAATGATTAATGCCATTTGTTATATTAATTCATAACATGACAGGAAGTATAAAATATCGTGTTAAAATAATCCGTTAACCATTATGTAATTGATATTAAAACAAAACGGAAGAAATGTCGGGAAGGAAAGGTGTGGTAGTAATAAAGGTATCCAATAAACACGCCACGGCCAAACAAAATTGAATCTTGAAATATCATTAGTTTTTTAAAGCCATCCTTTTTTATTACAAACAAATACTGTGATAAGGCGAAAGAAATTTTGGAGTCTTTTATGAGCATAAAAAAGAAAATAACCGTAGAATGATCTCTAGAGTAATAACACTGTTTTCTCGCATTCCGGCCATTATTATTTTTGTCACTTTTCTTGTCCTATTTTTTCGTATAGGGTTTTAGATTACGTGAGGTGGCTTAGACGTTCTTTTGCAGCCCATATTCTCAGCATTCGTTCACTGTTGGCTTTTCTCCTTTCTAATGTTTCGTTATTGCTCTTCATGGAATCATGGAACCTTTTAAAGTCCTTAATTAGTTGTTTGAATTTGGTTCGGTTCATGAAGTTTCCTCAGTTTATTCCGGTTTTCTCAATATTTTTTCTAACTTCTTTGAAAAATTTATCTAACACCATACGTCTATTGTTTAGTGCACCTAAAATCCTAAAACTCCTTGTTTTTAGCGATTAGCCTGTGTTGTGCTGTGTGTTGTTATGTTACCCCTTGCTTGCAACAAGTAAAATAGTTGCCTCCAAAAGCAAGTGGTCATGAGGTAACGATAAAAAAAATAAAGTAGGTTGTGACACCAAGGAAGAAATAAAACATAAATTAAAGTTCAAAAATATCACAAATTTAATTAATTATTAAATGAATAAATTTAAGTATAAATGGGAATAAATCACCAGTTTCGTAACCATAATAAATTGTATAAGTATAAGTATTAGCTAAATTTCCAAAAAAATTTTAAAAATTAACCCCAAAAGTTAATGACTCTGCTTGGGCAACTATTAATAATAATTGCATAAAGATTTAATTGTACATTTTCAAAAATATAAATGAGAATAAAAATATAAATTATGATATGTTAATTTTAGTTAAATTTTGGTTGTAAGTACAAATTTATTTTAAGTAGTTAAGTAATAACTGGCCAGTGAATTAATAATTAAGTAACCAAGTTTTTGGTATATATATATATAGATTTGGATTTTGATTTGGATGCATCCTCAAATTGTACTAAATAAAATAATTTTGTGTTATTATAAAAGATTTTTCAATGATTTGCTCTATTGAATCTACAAAAAAAATATTTAAACTAAGAAATAATACTTTTGTACATTTTTTTTCCCAAAAGACATTTTAAGCAATTTCGGATAAAATTTATTAAGTATTGAGACGGCAAGGTTGTTTAAAAGTTAAAAAATTTAAAGTCCAAAAAAAAATCACAATAAAGTACTAGATTCAACCATGTAAACTAGATTGAACTAGTGCAGGAAAATTTCTTGTAGAAACCAAACACTAAGTAGCAGGAAAGTTCATTAAAAATTTTTTCAGATGTTCCATAAATTCCAGGTGTTAAATTAATTAAATAGAATCCTACCTTGCTTGTCCTGGTTAGAATTAAATAATGTTTTACTTATCAGAATATAGCCATATTGATTAGTAATTTCTTAGCTTGATTAGGTGTCGAGACCACTGCATACATTTTCAGGACTGAGTACGATTCATTTGAATAAGCTTTGTAAATTTAAAAAAACTCCATAACAGAATGTTTGGCGATAGGTTGACCATAATTTAACCATAATTTGACTTGATTTTAATACTTGAATTTTGTTTTACATAATACTTGAGCCATAATACTTGAGTTTGTTTTACATAATACTGGAGCCCTTAAAAAGACAAACGGCAGAAATTAGCCACAAAAATATTAAAAGAAGACTATAGCGAGCTACAGTCATAATACAGTAAAAAAAACAAAAAAAATATTAAAGAAATCAAAAATTTAGTTATTTTGGCGAAACTAAAGCTTTAGGTATAGTAAAACGAGTTTTACATCTAATACAGAATAATGGGTGATAAATACAAATTAAAATTACAATAAACAAGTCAAAATTTACATAAGATAACAAAATCGAGCAGCATAAATTAGCAAAGCATAAAGTAAAAGTTCTAGAACAAAAAACTTATATTTTGAGGTTAAGCATTGTAATTACAAAGTTAATTGAACAGAAAACACTGTCCACTTGTTTTAATTATTTTAAATAAAACACGTAAAAGCAAAAAAAAACAAATGAAAGGAGAACAAATTTAAAATAGTAATAAAATATAAATGAAATGATTTTACAAAGTTAACAAATTTAGTGGTTAAAATTTTACAAGATTGTGTCAAAGTTTGCAACGCTAACTTTCGCCAAAATAAAACGAAATATAAAAGAGCTTACCTTAAAAAAAGGGAAGAAGAAATCTCAAAACATTTTTAAATAAAATAAATAATATTTCAATGTAAGATTACATGACAGCAAAAATAGATACATCTCAACTGCATCACGGTACGAAAACGACAAACCGAAACTCGCTTACCGCAAGCCAATCGGGGGTAGTCATGACGTCACCAACTTAGTAGTACATGCAGAAAGTCACGTACACACTTTAACGAGGAGTGCATTTCCCATCCGATAGAAAGAGCCAGAAGATCAAAAGCGCCAAAATATAAAAATAAGCAAAACAATGTAACTCTTGACAAAAGACGTTACAGTGTGTGTGTGTAAGTGTAAGTGTAAGTGTGTGTGTGTGTATGTGTGTGTGTGTGTGTGCGTGTGTGTGTGTGTGAGCACGGGTGCGGGCGCGGGAGCTTTGGCTTTAAATGGGACCCCACGTGAGTTTGCTATTAAACAGCATTTCCAAATCCTTCACTTTTGTATCTTTTAAAATAAGTATAACGTCTGAAAATCCTGGCCGACAAGTTTCTTGTCCCAAACTAAATTTTACTTGAACAGACTTCTCTGTATTAATTTTCACTTTTAACTATAATAACCACTCTTGTAGTAGGTACAGTAAGTTATTATAAATAAAATTTAAATAATATATAACATTTAAATCATTAATACAAGTTAATAAAACATTGTATCAGTGGAATTATACAAGAAGTGCGGCAGTGGGTGATTTCATATGGAGAGGAAGTAATATAAAAAAACAACTTTTCGTTAGTTTATAATGACAGTTTGTTGCAGTAAAATTAAAATTTAAAAACTACAAAAAACTCAAGCGGAAAAAAATCTGGTGTAAAACACTCACAGAACTTTCTCTTGCCAATGCAAATATTGAACAATATAACCTAACATTAGTAATAAAACATTAGAAATAAACAACAAACTAACCTCAATTAACATATACCTAATTTTAATTGAGAATGGAAGACGCAAAATGAAAATCAACCTCAGTTTAGCATAAAAATACGGAAAAGCACTCTTTGACGCTCAAGTAGGTCTGTAGGGAAAATGCTCTGAATAAAAGTTGTAGATCTTTTAATTTCCTATACATTTTATTATATATAGGGTGATTCAAAAAGAGCGTCGGTTTTGATATATCAAATTAAGAGATTTATTTTATTGAAAAACTGAAAATAAATACATCAACAAGTTCATCTTACCTTCCGATTTCATGTATGACAAATGATGTCATGCATGTGTCCTCCTCTACTGCGCTGGCACGCATCAACTCTGTCCATGAAATTGGATATTACTGCACGACAAGTTTCGATTTCCATTTGCCCGATAACCCGTCGAATTTCCTCCTTCAAGTCATTGATGTTTCGGGGTTTATTGGCATACACCAATGACTTCAGATGACCCCAAAGATGAAAGTCACAAGGCGTCAAGTCACACGACCTTGGTGGCCATTGATGGTCGGAATTACGAGAAATGATGCGATCCTGGAACCGTTCACGGAGCAACAACATTGTTTCTCGTGCAGCGTGACAGGTGGCACCATCCTGCTGAAACCACAACTCGTCAATGTCCATTCCATCCAAATGACGCCACAAAAACTCCCTAATCATCGTACGGTATCGGTCTCCATTTACTGTCACGGCTTGTCCTTCTTGATTTTCAAAAAAGTAAGGGCCGATGACACCGCCCGACCAAAAGCCGCACCAAACTGTCACTCGCTGTGCATACATTTCCCTTTCATTAACCACGCGAGGGTTTTCTAAACCCCACATACGGCAGTTCTGTTTATTAACAAAACCGTTTAAGTGGAAGTGCGCCTCATCACTGAAAATGATTTTGTTTGCGAAGGTGTCATCATCCTGCCGTTTTCTCAATACCCAGTCAACAAACTGTCGTCTCTTCTGGTGGTCTGCCACTTTCAAATGTTGCGTCAACTGAATTTTATACGGGTGATATTGGAGATCGTACCGAAGAATTCTCCGTACAGAAGAACATCGTAAACCCAATTGTTGAGAACGGCGACGTATTGATTTTGCTGGGCTAACAGCCACACTGTCACGAACCAACGCAACGTTCTGCTCAGTTCGGCCAGAACAACGACGTCCAGAACTTTTAAGGTCGACTGTTGAACCTGTCTCAAAAAACTTTTTCATGAGCCTGCGAACTGTTGATTCATTCGGTGCTTTATTACGTCCTAGAGTACCGCGAAGTCGCCTGACAGTAGCCGCATAACTCTCTCCACTCTGGTAAAATGTTTTGACGATTAACACTCGTTGTGCAATAGTAAACTTCTCCATGGTTAGACACAGACTGCGAGAGTACTACACTGCGAACAAGAGAAACTACAACTTAATCGTCAATCGGAATGTTCTCCGAAATAGAAATGAGGTGTAACAATGTTGCCAACCGATAAACAAAAATTTACCAGCCGTTTAAAAACCGGCGCTCTTTTTGAATCACCCGTTACATTTTTAACGTAAAATGCATGATTAGGCTGAAATCGTTTAAAAAATCGATTTTTTACACGTTTTCGTGAAAAAAAAAACAGAAAATCGCTAATTACCGTAAACTAAGCGTTATACAAAGAAATGTAAATGAAAGTTGTAGGATTTTAAATTCTCTACAACTTGTATTATACACATTTTTGCGCTAAAATGCATGTTAAAGCCTCAACAAAAATATACATTTTTTTATGAGAAAACAGCCTACCCAAGAATTTCAGCAGACTTGGCGCCGTTTAGTAAATGAGGCTATTTTTAAAAAAATCGTAGGAGCCATTTTTGAGAAAATCGCAAAAAAGTGAAAAATGACATGAATAATTTACTACTTCCGGTTGACCGATTTTGATGAAAATGTTCGTGTCGGGTCCGGTAGTGGTATCTAACTTAAGTTTCAAGTCAAGTTCGTACGATGTTACGTTCTTGAGATATTCTGTTCACAGACACACACACCCGCGCGCGCGCACACACGCACACACGCACCCACAAACACACACACACAAACACACATACCAATCGCTAGAAACATGGTTTTTTTGGGTTCAGGGGGTCTGAAAACGTGTAGATCCAGTGAAAACTCAATTTCAAAAAATCGACATGAAAACAATACTTTCCTTCCTATATATTCATAAAGGCAAAGCTTATATAAAAAAACTTCACTTAAAACGTGAATATTCAGCATTCGTTGATTTTTGCTTTTGCATGCGTTGGTTTTTTGATTTTTTGCCTTTGAAAGTAATAATTTAGAAGATGCTCTCCAATGGTTTATTGAGAATAATGAGGCAATAAAGTAAATAGTACTTCGTAATCTTTTCAACATATTCATTTGCAACGTAGTATACATTGACCAACCAGATTGGAATGAAAGTTGTCTCAAATGAAAGATATTAACCTCTAGGTGTGAGAAAGACCTTTATAAATATAATTGCTATCTTAATTTTCTTAGAAATCATTTTTAAACTTGTGTAGACAAAACTGTTTAACGTGTGCTTACTATAAATAATATTTTTAGGCAAAAAATCGATTCCATCTTGTTTAAAAAAGATTCATGCCAGTTTTTTTCGCATGAGTTAAGCTTATTTATCTCACTTGTAATGACTTTAAACGGCGTTAAATATTACACGCATGACTGATTTTACTGTAAAGCAAATTTGTGGTCTGTAAATAATGGACCATTATCTACGTTACTACGTCATTTGATAACAATGTAAAAATTCCTAAAATTGATAAATTTATTCAATTTATGGCTGATTTATAAATAATAAATTATGATGCAACACATGTAATATTTATTGCACTGCAATGCGATTTTATTCAATTTCTTTTATGTAATAACCCTAAATTTCAAATGTAATAATTGGTAATTGCATTAGATCTTTACCCAGAAGTCTTTTATAATTAAAGTTGTAGGAAATTAAAAATCTGCTGTTACCGGATGGCGACATTAAGTGGCGAGTGAAACTTTAATTTTTGGTGGCCCTGAAAAGGGCCGTTTAAGTGGTGGTCGTCTTGGAGAAGCGTCGGTCGTAGTCGTCGTGGCGGTCAGAGGCTGGGTGACATGGCGTGTTGTCGTGCAGCGGAGACACCATCTTCTTCCCTCGCAGGAGTGCGTCGATGGCTGTATCGTTGGTTCCGGTGGGGGTAAGGCTCGGGCAAGGGACCGCTGTGAGCATTGCTCGCGGCAGCGGGCCATGACGGTCCGATCGACGGCTTACGGTGACGGGTCGGCAAGCGGAAGCATTATTTCCTCTCTTGCAGGGTCGTCGATGAGTCTTCGCTAGAGTCCGGTAGCCGTGTGCCGACGTAGGATGTTTTGTCTGCTGTCTGGATCGTAATTGAATCTCTCGGCTCAGGGTAGCGCTCTTTATAATCGCTGTGGGAATCACAAAAGATCTTTTAGGTCGCGGTGAGGAGGGGCTGAAGAAGCCTGAACGCCCTTGTTGTAATGTAATGTAATGTAATAATCGCTGTGGTAGAGGGCGGTTATTGGTCTTGGCCTTGATGACAAAGGCATCTGTCGGTACGCCGCCACAAGCCTACCACCCCTCTCGGAACTATTGGCGGCTCCAACTGTCACTACGTCGGAAGCTTTGATAGCCGGCAGCACAGTACTTAATCAAAGGGGGTGACGGTGACACTACACATTTTGTTTCAAATATTTTCTTCTACAGAGCCTACTTTAAGGTGGATTAGTGATGTTTAGTACTTTTAGGTTCTACAGAGGTTAATTTTTATTTTGGGTCATTCACTAATGAATCAAATTAGGTGATGATTTTCATTTTACTTTTTTATACTAGACCTATGTAGTTTACATTGTTAAACATGTTTTATATTGGTCATTATTTATATTGGTAAGAGAAATCGTATCAATGTTTCACACCAGATTTATACAAATCAACCCATATACATCTATTCTAAAAACTCTAATAGGCCTACGTTAAAAACTCACCTTATTGGAGGTGAAGGAATTTAACCTACCCAACTAATACTAAATGTAACATTAAATAAAGTTATTTAATTAACTACAATCTAATGGTGAAATAAATATATTAAATACTTTATTTAAATTAATTAACCAAATAAACATTTTGTAAGTATCATTTCTATGTTTCCTCTACATTTGTAATCCATTCATGTACACTAATTTTGCACTGTGTATCATTTAAGCTTTTAATGTGCAAAGGAAGCAAATTTTACATTTTGGGTGCCAATCAGCTATAGTGACGCTGGTAACAAGCTTTCTTTGCCATTTGTGGAAGTATTAAGTGTCTATTTTTAGTGCTTTAGTAATGGTCTCTGTTCTGCAGAGATAATTTATTTTTGTGCCCTCTAATTAGAATATCCTTACCATTAAGTTACCTTACATCCACCTCTGGAAAATCAGCGAAACGTTGATCAATATCTAGGAGGTTTATTATTTATTACTTTTAATAATTAAATTTTGATAATTAATTATTCCTGAAGTAATACCAAAAAGAACTATAAAGTTAAACCGGGAAAAACAGTAAACCACTTTATTTTATACCCCCTATTGAAGCTGTCGTTTAGGTCATCAGCCAAAAGGCCGGTTTGAACCTCTAAAGGCTTTACTAAGTAAAACGAGAATTGGATGGTTTATCTTTGCCTTCCTCACTGAGTGGAAAGTATGCTTATTAGCATACCGGGCCCTTCGAAAAGCATCTACTTTCCACTCAGCAAAATGATACCTTCGCTTCATTCACCACAGGGTCTAGTTGTATTATGAAATTCATTACTTTCAGAGGAGATAACTCTTGACTAGTGTCTTTTACACCTCTACCTCTTCTGTTCTTAAATGCTTTAATCGTATAATTAGGTGACCATGCGTTAAAAATCAGAACCATTGTTTGTATCCCTGGATTAGTAGATCGAGTGAAAATCATTTTAATACTCCATCTGCGCGTTATGGGCAAATTACTGAAGCTAGAGGTCAATATGTATAATTAAATATTTGATAATAATTTGATAGATATAGGTCTTTAAACTTTGTATATCTGTTGTTTACTGTTGGAAATAACATAGGAGTTAAAAATATGGAATCCCAATAACATGTCAAGGTGTGATCATTGAAGGTCAGTATACTTCCCTGGAATATTATTATTTCTATGAATACTATCATATACTATTTTCATTATGGTATAGAGATTGTTCGATTCAAAATTTTCCATCTTTGTTGATTATAAAGAAGAAATGCAGTAGGCATTTCGTTAACCGATTTGAATTATAGATTGATGCGTTGTTATTCAAACAATAACGTTGGTTATGACGGAGTTATTTTTCTACGAATAACAATTTATAGTAAAGGCTTTCTACGAATTGTTAAATTAACAAAAATTATTTAAGGTACTGTTTATTAAACCATCAATCGATTAAGAGATATATGGGAATAGAAAAAAAAACATCTGGCGTGAAACACTCACAAGACTTTCTCTTGCCAATGTAAAATATGACCTATGTCTTACCATGAGTAAGCAATGCAAAATGAAAAATTCTTTTCATGAGACGACGCGTTTCATGGCTGGTGGTAACTTCTAAAAAGGGTTAGGGCTTGCCTGTGATTTTTGGAAAAAACCATTTGTAATTTGTGTATCTACTCTTTAAGGCCGGGCGCACACATGACCACTTGTGGCCGCCACCGGTGGCCGTCTGTCGCAACAGGTGGCGGCCACAAGACGTCGCTACCGGTGGCCCACAGCCAGCCACTCTGACCTGACACTTTCCTTGCAAGAATTAAATGTTATCTACTTCTGTTATCGACTACTGTTAATACGAAGACGTCACCGCCGACGGAGGAAACAGCGACGATACTGGTACATCCTATGTTATTATCACGTCCAAGTCACGGGTAATTTTATCTACTTTTCCAAGAGCTTAATAAAGATGAAGAGAAATTTTTTGAATACTTTAGGATGGGCATCACATCGTTTGAGACTACTGAATTTGGTAAAAGATCAATTGAAACACAAAGATACCTGAATGAGGATAAAACGTACTTCCTGTTGAAAGCCTGGCAGTTACCTCAAGGTTAGTAAAAATACAATAATAAAAATAATTACATCTCGTACTCAGCGCCTCTGCTATAATACGTAAAATGAAAAATGAAGCCTGTGTTTGGAACCGCGTATCTCACCAAATAAAAAACAAAAATTTTCAGTACGGCTCGTTTTAAAGCGTGGTTATTTGCTATTTTATTCGTATTAATTACTAAACACGAGAGTTTATTTGGGATTTTCTAGCCATTTGAAAACAAAATAAATACCCGTTTTTTTTCGTGCACTTTTCACTTAGTCCATATTTCAGAATATGCACGATCAATTTTAAGAGGAAAAATATGGAGTTTAAGAGCAGTGTTCCCTTCATGTTTTTTTAATAATCTCACCTAAAATTCAGCCTTTTATTACAAAGGATAAAGGAATTAAAACGATTTTTAAAAAAAATTATTATTTTCGTTTTAGATGGACTTAAAACAGATGGCTAAAAAATGGGATAAGTACACATTTTGTTTCCATATCGTTAAAAAATGGCTAATACACTCCCGTGTTTCGTAATTTATAGAAATAGAATAATAAGAAACCAAGCTCTAAAATGAGCCGTACCTGACATTTTTATGCTTTTTACTTGGTGAGATACGCGATTCCAAACACAGGGTTCTTCATATTTCATTTTACGTAGGTACTATTATAGTAATTACTTGTACAGCATTTCCAATATTTTACAGTCCCAAATTGTTGGCCAGGCTTCTATTTCCGAGATAAACAAACCGAAATCGAACGAGTGAGTCCAACTGGTTGTGGTGAGTGGCGTGGCTTAGTGTGCGCTGAAACTCGACCACCGGTGGCGGCTACAAGCAGCGAGACATGGCCACTCCGCAGCTTGTGGCTGCCGTACGGCGCAGCGAACGCTGTGTGTGCGACGAGTCCATATCAATTACATAGGAAAGGCAATCCCTAGCTTGGTCACAAGTGGTCGTGTGTGCGCCCGGCCTAAGAGTAGATACAAAAATTTGTACAATTGCAATTTTATATTATGTTATTTCTATTATTCCTATTTTTTTAAAGTTAATTTAGTGTCAGTTAAACTTATTCAAATATACTAGGTCTCTCCCAAAAGTAAGTGTACTAATTCTCTTACGGATAGACTAGTAATGTAGCACCTCCGTGATGTATATCAGCGCGTAGGCAATGATCTTGGCTGCCGGTACAAACTTGTTTCAACTGTATAAGTCTGCGCTACTGGTGTTTGTGTGCGGTCGTGTTTCATAACCTCATTACGTTTGCGATGTTGAAAAATATTGAACAACGGTACGCGATCAAATTCTGGGTGAAACTCAACAAGTCTGCCACAGAGACATTTGCTTCTTTAACCGAAGCTTATGGAGAGGCCACTCTACTGAGAACTATGGTTTTTAAGTGGAACAAAACTTTCAAAGAGGGCCGAGAAAATTTTAAAGACGACTCTCATTCTGGAAGACCAATCTCGTCAACAAACAATGAAAATGTGAAAGTGTTATGAGTTGTGCATTGTGCACAAGGAATTTGTACCTCCAGGGCAGACATTTAATTACGCCTTTTACAAATATGTCTTCAACAACTTCGAAAATGGGTCCAGCGAGTCCGAACGGACATTGCAGATGATTCAGTGTTGCACCACAATAACGCACCAGCTTACACTGCACTTTCAATCGAGGAACAAATTCGTAAATGTTTTATATTGAAGATCAATTCCTTTTACACATTCTAAATATGTAACTTTTATTCTGTTAGAAAATATAGGTTTGGTAGCTTTTCAAGAAAAAATATGATTTTTGATGTCAAAATTTTTCACAAATTTTTTTCTCAAAAACCATTAAATATTTTTCAAAACTCTACATTCAGTTGAAAGAGCATAACGTTTTCTACAACCTCAAAAAATTTCATTGTTGTATCTTTAATGGGAGCTGAGAAACAAACGTGCACCTGAATATGAAAAAATAAAGTTTTGAGCAAAACGCATTTAAATTTTGTCCAATAAAATCAACTTTCTTACAAAACATACGATAACAAAATAAATCATAAAAATATTTCTACACTACCTACAAATATGATAATACATCATTTAAAGTGGGAATTTCAAACAATATTTTAAGGTAAAAACAGAAAATCGAAAATTTTCATGATTTTCGATCCACAGTCCCTTAAGGAAAATGACTTCCGGTACTGCTACGAACAGTGAAAGAAACGCTGGAACCACTTCTCTAGGGTCATATCACTCAAGGGTCAACTTCTCAAGGGTCAAGGGTCAATCACTGCTCAAGGGTCTTTGAAGGAGATTACTATTGTAATTTCAAGTAAGTACAATATGTAATTAAATAAGATCAGTACACTTAGGCCTACTTTTGGGACAGACTTCGTATGTTTCAAAACGTGTATCAATTTATGTTAACATTATTCTGCCATGTAAATTATTTTGGTATTGTTTTTTTTTTAATTAAAATTCTAACAGTTTAATAGACAATTATTATGTTGGATTGTGAATATGGATACTGGACATAATTATATCTATCCACAGAATTTTGAATTGTCACATGTAATGTATATTATTTTACGGTTATTTATTTTATTATATTAACTTGTCATATAATATATTGTATTTGTATATTACGTGTCAATTAATTTTATTCATTTACATCTGTGTGAATGCTAAAGTAAAATATTTGAAGTTCGTTAAATAATTTTTCCCCATACTTCACAATTCTATGATTCATTTTATCCCTCACTTAGAGGTCCAGAAGTACATCTGGGACAGCCAAAAAACCACTGCTTTTCTTGACAGGATATTTTACACTCCATTATCCCCTCATAGAAAAAAATCCTTTCTACGTAACTACTTTATTTTTCAGATCTAAGATACAGGAAGATACAGTAGTGAGTCGAAAATCCGAACCAATTGGAACCATAGGTAGCTCGGATTACCGATTGTTCGGATTTTCGAACATAACCTAGAAATGCCGCTTAGGCCCATAGTTAAGCATTATAAAAGGTTAAAATAAATAAAAACAAACACTTTTCTGTACTTTCGTATATTAGTTGTTTTTAATGAACAAAACATGTAGGTCTAGTATGTGTAAATAGACCACAATGCAAACCGTGATTTACTTCCGCCGTTCTCGCGCAAATTTAAATATCGAAAAAATCCTTTGATGGCGTTCAGATTATCGACATTCTACTGTATGTTCCTGTCGGATGGATCCATTTTGATCCCGAAAAATAGAACCAAAACTTTTATCGTAATTGTTCTTTAAAAGTTTCATTGGTCAATAAAAATTAATAAAAAGGTTCAATATGTATTGAGATGCTTTATTAGGATAAGGAAAGGTCGAAAACAAAAGTAAAGGTGAAACCTTGGATTGTTGTATACCACCCAATTATGTGTCAATTTTATTATTCTCGTATATAATTTTCAAATGAGCTTAATCATAATACAGAAATATTCCGGGTGATATTAAATAATTAGTTGATAAATCATACAACTTTTTATTTACTTTTCATCATTTCCTTGTCATATTAATTTTCTTTTCATTTTAAAATTTCTAAACATTACTTTTGCTTACAATAATATTTCAATTTTTCTAGAATTTTTGCAAAAAACAAAGATAATTACAATAATGAAGTTTTATTTACATTCTTTACAGAATAAAATTTTCTCCGTTTGCAGGAAAATGAGTTACTATATAGCTATTATAATTACTTAAATACATTAATTTAAGGTTGGAAGAAAAATATACAATCAACAGTTAATTATATATTATTTGTCCTAAATACAAATAATAATAAATCATATTATTATCTTCCATATAGGCAATCTCATCTGCCCATGTAGTCAGCCCGTTCCACCACCAAGAAATACCTACACTGAGTAGGTAAGCAGGCGATATACGTAACATATTGAAGGAAATGCAATACCTAGGTTTATAATAGAAACCCCTATGTGCCGTCTTTGACCAATCGAAGAAGAACTAAACCCATAGGGCTAATTAAATATATTTAAATTAATCTAGTAACCTAGTTTACAGTTTAATCTGTAAGTTGCAGGGCTAAAAAAAATAGTTCTGTTTCTTATCAGATGATCAGCAATTAAATGACTGAATCATTTAAGAACAGAAGAGGCAGAAGTGTAAAAAACTCTTATTAGAGTTATCTTCTCTAAAAGTAATGAATTTCATTATACAGCTAGACCCTGTGGTGAATGAAGTGAAGGTGTCATTTTCAGAGTGGAAAATATGTGTTTCTCATAGGGCCCGGCATGCTGATAAACGTACTTTTCCACTCAGTGAGGAAGGCAATGGTAAACCACCTCACTCCTCGTTTTACTTAGTAAAACCTCTACGGGTTCAAACCAGTCTTTTAGCTGACGACCTAAACAAAAACAACCTAGTTTATATTGGTTGTAAGGATTGCTACTGTGACACTTTTATCTCTAAGGTCCATTTTGGAATCTGGGTAAATTAAATAATTAACACAATAAAGTTTTAAATTACAAGTATTTATTACAACTAAAAATTACAGTTAATAAAGAGACAAAAATTTACCGGTAAATTACAATTAAATTACCTATAATAAATAAACTAATTATAATTAACTAATAACGTAAATAAACTTAACCAATTTTACTAAATACTATTTACAAAATGATACAATAAACGTTAAAAAATAATTAACATTCATGTTGGCCTTCTCTAACGCACTGTTACGCAGTTATCTCACTGAATCATAGACAAAATGAGACTAAGCTGACCATAAACAAACCGACTGCTTCAATAGGTGGGCTAATGGAGATTTCGAGAAGGACAGAGATTTTCGATATAATAACAAAAATACAAAATCCTTCTAACGGTTTCTGGATAATTCTTAACAAACTGTAAAAAAATTAGGATTGAATAATAGGTGTTACAAAAATGCCATCTAAAAAGATACCCGGCTCTCTCACAATACCCGTATAACAATAGGCAGGCCTACCTGTACTACCTAAATAACCATTTATAACTATTTCTTGGAAACCCTATTTATCACTCTTATTATTTACATTAAAATTTTTAAAATCTTGGTCCTTCTCGAAAATTCTCGAAAACCATTCCCTTTAGATATTGTCACACTTCATTACTAGAGAAATGTTTAAATTATATATTTATTTTTCGTTTGTGGCCAATTTTAGAACATGTAAGGTGACTTTAGACGTTTTTGAAAGCTCTTATTGCAGCCCACGTTCTCAAAATTTCGTTCACTGAAGGTTTTTCTCCTTTCTTCTGTCCATACGGTGTTCCGTTTTGCTCTTCGTGGAAATTCCTTTAAGTCCGTAATAAGTTGTCTGAATTAGGTTCTGTTCACTTCATTAAACCATTATTTATCCTACATCTTGGGTCTATTGTTTAGTGTCTTAAATTTTTTTGTCAACCGGTCGTCATCCATTCCATAGAGGTATCCGTAAAATTGTAGTCTTCTTTTTCTAATAATCGTTTATCTTCTTTGTACAGTTATTCAGTTTTTAATAAATCTTATTATAGTATAAAGTAAATGTTAAAAATTGTATTTTGTTTTTAATTTTTAATGTAATGTACTCCTGCAATCACCGTATGAGTTTTGGAGGAGTATTAGGCTATGTATTAACAAGTGAATAAATAAAATTAAATTTTATGCTCTTATAAAACCTTAGTATATAACTATTCATATAATATATATCAAAATTTAATAAATATTATAATAATAGGTAAATTAAATAGGAATAAATTAAAATTAATAATAATAGGAGAAATCATCACTTACAACAATAACGAAAGGAAGCATGGGAGGAAAGAACCAAGAAATTAACAACATCACAACTAATCACCAAAAGCACCTACAATAAAAAGAGCTATCGATCAAAACCAAAATAAAATACTACAAAACGGTCGTACAACAAAGACGTTAAAGATAACATATGGGTGCGAAACTACTCAAATTAAACCAGGAAAACAGAATAGGTAAAATCCAAAAACTTAAAAGGGGATGCTTAGAACCTGCATTGGAAAGAGACACTAAGTAAATGGAGAATAGAGATTACTACCAAATGAACAAATCTACCAGGAGACCGAATCGGTAATAGAAACGACGAGGAAAAAGAGAATATCCTTCTTTAGACATATAATCAGAACACCCAAAGATAGAATCACAAACCAAATAGTCAGAAAACTCTACCAGAAAAGACAAAAGTAATATGGTTAAGAGAAATTAAAAAAGATATAAAAGAATTAGGCATCACTTTCGAAGATCTAGAAAATAAAAACTGAACAGCTAAAACTATTAACAGATAAAAATATTAGATTCCAAGGAAAAGTAGATAAAAGAGGAAGCAAGAAAGTGGTCTTTTCAAAAGCAGAAAGGCAAAGAAGATCTGCCTGAATAAAAGGATACTGGAGGAAAATCAAAGAAAAGAACCAGAAGAGAGTGCCCAGAAATTGACTCAAGTGATCCACTGCGGTCTCAAAAGAAAAAAAAATAGGTAAATTTAATCTACTGTAAAAACTAATGAATCCAATCTAATATGGTTCCCCAAAAATTCACAATATTCACTAATCATTGCAATATACCAAACACAGCAGTTGACATTGAAATTAAACAACGTAATCAATCATGTAACGACAAAACATATTATGCAATGGATATCTAAATTAAAGTGTTAATTCCAATCATATTAAAGTGTTTCGTCTTCACGATATTATGAAATTAAAATTAATGGTTGGTCTTTAAGACCCATTTTATTTAACTAAGTATAAAAATATAATCTCCCAAAAATGCAGTGATAAATCATTTGAAAAGTAAGTATAGAAAATTTTGAACCATCACAATACTTTTCACTCAATATTCTAGGCAGGGCGTGAAAAAGCAAAAATCCTGTTTCAACAAATGTTGCAATATAGAAAGAAGACACAATGTTAATGAATGAATGTTTTTTGAGCGATTCTTTTTTGTTCACTATTTATTTTTGTTTGGCTATTGCCTAAAAATTACTTGAATTAGTCCTTGAACTATTAAATTCGTGGTTTATTATTCCTTGCTCGTCTTTTTCTCTTGTTATTCATTACAAAATGTTCGAACACTTAATCAAGACTTAAACTAAACTTTATTAAAAAGAAATATGGCCATCGACAATCAAGCAATTATGAATGAATTTTACTAACAACAGTTGTACTCCAACTCCCTGATACGCATAAACTGTTGCCAATAAAATAAAACAACAGAACCATAGAATAAAATATAACAAACCAGAGAAAAACTAAAAGATAAAATAGCATAATTAATTAAAACCTTTTTACCATATTCCAGAGAGGCAATAACTGAATAATATTTGACCACTAATCCGAGAAGCAATCAATTTCACATGTCTAAACTTGAACAGTAGCCACTTCTGTTAATATTCCACCTACTTTCATTGTCACAATATTTAACAGACGTTTCCTTCTGAATAATCTGCCATTAGAAATTTTAAATTTAAATGGAATCCAACCAAGTATGAACCCTCAGTTTCTGGAACGCAGTCTGCCGCTAAATCGTTGGCGAAAAAGAAGTTGGAAGAAAAGAAGTGAACAATCGTCTAATTACCTGCTAGAGATATGACGTGTGTTGAAAAAAAGTTTCAGGACTGTTTGAATTGCGCGCCAAAGGAACACCCAAGAGCGATACAGTTGGCATCACTGGTTTATGTGACTTCCTGAATATAATTCTCTTTAAAAATTCTCTGTAACATTGTTTCTTTGTATGTTACGTGTTTTCTTGTAAAACAAAGTTTTTGGGTTTGGCGATTTTCTGATGGATTCTAAAGAAGAACACCGCGTTTATGTAAAGTTGGATAAAATATTTACAGAAACTTTTCAAATGTTGCAAGAGACTTTTAAGGATGAATAATTAAGTTGATCACGGTATTTTGAATGGTACAACAGATGTCAAGAGGGCATGGTTAGAAGGCAATCTTCGTTCGGGACGTCCATTAACGTTAACTGAAAAAAATCATGTTGTCAAAGTAATAATTCTCGTGCGAGCCAATTGTTGACTACTCGTTCTTGAAATGGCAAAGGAATGCGAGATTTTATTTGGAACATGCCAAGAAGTTTCTGACAAACCTAAATAAACTCTGTTATTATTTTTATCCTCGATCAACAGTCTTAGAACAAAGTTTACTATCACTTGACGCATTTGGAGATTGTCAGTAAAGATTTTTTTTGCATAAGCCAAATTAATTCTTGCATTCCTCTGCCATATCACGAATGGCTAGTCAACAATTGGATAGTACGAGAATGTTCACTGTCGCAACATGTACGTCGCTAGTCGGCGTTGATGGGCACCAGAACAAAGAATTGTCAGACGATGTACATACAGCCTTCTTTATACCTCCTGTACCACTCATGACACCATGATCGACTCCGAAAATTCATCCCCAAAAGCCTCTTGCATTATTTCAAAGTTTCAGTAAATCTCTTACCCCAACTTCAAACAAACGTGTTGTTCTTCTTTAGAATCCATCAGAAAATCGGCAAAGTAGTTTTACAAGAAAACTTGTACCACACAAACAGACTAGGTTATAGAGAATTTTCAAAACTCAGTTTTGTATTTAGGAAAGATCACAGAACCTAGCGATGCTAAGAATACCGCGCTTGAACGCTTTATTGGCGTAATTCAAACAGTCCTGGAAATTTTTTATCACCCCTCGTACTTGAAATTTTTTCTAAAATCTGGAAATACTCGATATAAAATGATAATCATTTAATAAAACTATTAACTAAATATTAATCGTAATAATACTAATTTTATATTATATCTTTTCCTGCTTAAAGTCGTCATTTCCAACAATAAATAATAATAAAAAAGAAATAATCAAAGTTATTAAACTGCAATAAAAAGTAATTGTCTGTGATCTAACTAATTACATAACTTATATAAAGCGTGTATAATTTACTTTAAAAATATGTCTAAGAAAATATGATTAAGCACAAAACAACTTTTCTTTGGTCGTTTGAATCCATTCGCAGTAAGAGTCGAATATACAACCTTCTAAAACCTTATATTAATTTTCCTAAATTAGATAAAAAAATTCTAAATAATTAAACACACTACCATTAAATATAATTTTTATTTTATTTACAAAAATTATTCTTATCATGTATTGTTTTATTTACGTTTCAGTTTATGTAAGTATGCAATTATTACTTAAGTAATGAAAATTGCAAAATAATAACACCGACCTTTTTATGATCTTGGAAAATTTTTATCTCCCATAAAATATTACATTCTAGAAAAGATTTTAAGTACCCAGTTTTTATTCCCACCTTCTAAATACATGTACGATATTATTAACTTTACTTATACGTTAATTACAATAATATAAGTAAACAACAATAAACTAATTTGTTTGGAGTGTCCTTGTTTTTTAAGGTGTTGTATTTTCAAGATAATTAAAAACAGTATTTTTCTACTTGATTCTGATATAATAAATTTATTTATATAAAATTCCATCCTTAAATGAAAAAAATATTAGGTATTAGTAGTAGCAACCTCTGTTTCGTTTTAACTTACAAAAATTTCCTGTTCATGCTGACTAGTCGGGACCGGGCTCGGTGCAGATAACAAAAAATGTTGTAAAAGGAGAAAATTTGGTCCAAGTAATATGTAGGCTCTCTTATATGTAGGCTCTCAAGTAGGCCTAATATGTATAATCTGTATATTCTTAAATAAACAATCTGGTGTGAAACACACACTACTTTCTCTTGCCAATGCAAATATTGAACAATATAACCTAATATTAGTAATAAAACATGAGAAATAAACAAAAAAATTAACCTCAATAAATATAACCTAATTTTAATCATGAGTGAAAGACGCAAAATGAAAATCAACCTCAGTTTGGCTTAAAAATACGGAAAATCACTCTTTCACGCTAAAGTAGCTAGTCTCTGTAGAGAAAAATGTTTTAAATAAAAGTTGTCGATCTTTTAATTTCCTATAAATTTCATTTTATACACTTTTGTCAAAAAATGTATAGGCCTATAAGGCTGAAATCTTAGATAAAATCGATTTTTTACACTTTTTCGTGAGAAAAAACAGAAAATCTCTAATTACCGCTAAACTAAGCGTTATACAAAGAAATGTTTGGTATAAAAGTTGTAGGGTTTTATTCTCTACAACTTTTATTTTACATTTTCGCGTTAAAATGCATGTTAAAGCTTTAATAATAAAAATACAATTTTTTACGAGAAAACAGCCTCTCCAAGAATTTCAGCAAACATGGCGCCTACCCTATCTTGTAGAGCATAAAAAATGTAGTACATGAGGCGATTTTAAAAAGAATCGTAGGAGCCGTTTTTCATAAAATCGCAAAAAAATGAAAAATTACACGAATAAATTACTACTTTCGGTTGACCGATTTTGATATAAATGTTCGTGTCGGGTCCGGTAGTGGTATATAACTTGAGTTTTAAGTTTCAAGTTCAAACAATGTTCCGTTCTTGAGATATTCTGTTCATACACACGTACACACTGACACACACGCGCGCGCGCAGACCAATCGCTAAATTAATGGTTTTTGGGTTAAGGAGGTCTGAAAACGTGAAGATCCGGTAAAAACTCGATTTCGGAAAATCGACATGAAAACAATAGGCCTGCTTTCCTTCCTATATATTCATATAGGCAAGAGAAAATAAAAATTTTATGTGAAATACTTTTACTTAGTAAAGCCTCTAGAGGTTCGAACCAGCTTTTCGGCTGATGACCTAAACAACGACAATGTAAATAGTAATGTTCTTAAAATATTTTAGAACTTTTGTTAAGAGAATATGATAAAATCTTTTATAAAAGATATATGTTGTTGTTTAGGTCATCAGCCAAAAGGCTGGTTTGAACCTGTAGAGGTTTTACTAAGTAAAACGAGGAGTGAGGTGGTTTACCATTGCCTTCCTCACTGAGTGGAAAAGTACGCTTATCAGCATGCCGGGCCCTCTGAAAAGCATATACCCTCCACTCCGTAAATGACACCTTCACTTCATTCACCACAGGGTCTGGCTGTATAATGAAATTCATTACTTTCAGAGGAGATAACTCTGATTAGTGTCTTTTACAACTCTACCTCTTCTGTTCTTAAATGATTCAGTCATTTAATTGGCTGACCATGTGACAAGTAACAGAACTATTTATTTTAGCCCTGCAACGAACAGATTGAGTGTAAATAATTTGACACTCTACCTGTCTGTTATGGGCAAAAAGATATATATATATATATGTCAAATATAATTTGTAATGCAATACAGACTTGATTGCAATACTTCCAGTACAGTGTAGAGATAAAATGGAAACATTTTTACTACACCCGTTTGAGTATTTTATTATCTTTGTCTAGTATTAGTTGATCATCAATATCACCTCTTTTTACTTTCTCTTGCCTATATGAATAAATAGGAAGGAAAGTATTGTTTTCATGTTGATTTTTCGAAATCAAGTTTTCACCGGATCTACACGTTTTCAGACCCCCTGAACCCAAAAAACATGTTTTTAGCGATTGGTCTGTGTGTGTGTGTATACAAAATATCTCAAGAACAGAACATTGTACGACTTGAAACTTTAAACTTAAGTTACATACCACTACCGGACCCGACACGAACATTTTCATCAAAATCGGTCAACCGAAAGTAGTAGTTTATTCGTGTGATTTTTCACTTTTTTGCAATTTTCTCAAAAACTGGTCCTACGATTTTTTTAAAAATTCGCCTGGTTTACTCAATTTTTTATTCTTTACAAGATAGGGTAGGCGCCATGTTAGCTGAAATTCTTGGTGAGGCTGTTTTCACGTAAAAAAAGTGTTTCTTTTTTAAATTACGGCTTTAATATGTATTATAGCGCAAAAATTTATATAATAAAAAATGTAGAGAATTTAAAATTCTACAACTTTTATTCAAAAAAATTTTTTGTATAACGCTTAGTTTAGCGGTAAATAGCGATTTTCTGTTTTTTCTCACGAAAACGTGTGAAAAATCGATTTTTTAAAGATTTCGGCCTTAGGATGCATTTAACGACAAAAGTATATAATAATAAAATTTATAGAAAATTAAACGATCTGCAACTTTTATTTAAAAAATTTTTCTTTACAGAGAGTAATTTAGTGTGAAAGAGTGATTTTCCGTATTTTTGTGCCTAACTGAGGTCGATTTTCATTTTGCGTCTTTCATATATAATGATTAAAATTAGGTTTATTTATTGAGGTTATTTTTTTGTTTATTTCTAATATTTTATTACTAATGTTAGGTTATATTGTTAATTATTTGCATTGGCAAGAGAAAGTTGTGTGAGTGTTTCACACCAGAGTTTTATTAATTGCAACAGACTTAACCACAATCTCAACAAGAATTAATAGAAAGTGAATTGGTATTGAATCATGAACTCAGGTAACAATCACGGATGAAGGGCAAATGTAGTTCCAGTAAATGAATTATGTCTCAACCTCAAATCGCACTCTTTAGATTCATTTGAAGAATTCAGATAAAGGCAAAGGGCACCAAAATTGTTTAGTACTCAAGTAAAAGTAATTCAGGAAGTTAATTAAAAAATAACTTATTAATAGTCATTTACTTACTCCCATTAAAAAATTAAACAACGACAAGATACGATAACGATTGTAATAGTCTATAACTTTATTAAATTTAGTATAGTTATATTTTTGTAAACATAACCATGATATTTTGTAATTTTCGGACTTTAATTAGTTTAAGCTCAAGGATCGTACGGAAATAATAACACAGATATAATCATTATAACTGTCTGAATTACTCCTACAAAAAATAAATTATTCGTTGTTGTTTACATTATATTTACTTGTAGACTGTTAATAAATTTATTTTCTCCGGATTAAGTTTTTTATATTTCGTTTTCATTACCTAAGTAAACAATTTAACGTTGTCCTCGGAACTTAAAATATAATAATGCACACTGATTTTTAATCACATTTATTGGTGTTCTGTTTATAAACTTTCTAGATATTTATAAGTTACATAGAGGATTATTTTTTTTTTTTTTTAATAATGGTGATGCTCAAAATCAGTTCGTAAATTTAAGAAGAGACTTACTTATCTAAATTTCTGTAATTTTTCAGAAAACCTTCCCAAAGGTTTTAACATTTTTCTTTTTTCAGTATCTTAATAACGGTAGTCGATATTGTCTCCAAATATTTTAGATATAATATATAAGTAAAGATTAAATTTTCATTATATTGTAATTGCAATTGAAGAGCTCAGTGGATGAAGGTGCTATGTAACAAAATTATAGTTTAGTGGAAATTGCTATGAAAATTTTGTCTTATGCAATTAAAAGTCCTGAAAACTTTACTTCTCATTGTCACTATTTTATTAGATTTATCGAGGGTCGGACTCGTGTCATATAACAGTGAAAATCATATAACAGAAAAGTGCCTTACGACACTTACTCTTACGCATACAACACTTTCATCAACTAAAAGTCTTTATTGTACACTGTATTATCTATAAATGGATTAACGGTAATTTAATAATACAAAATACTCGTAAAGATCTTTGTAAGAGACATTTTTAAAGGAACACACAATGCATATTAATGATGATGAAGGTGTTCATTACAACTTTTAACTTCTATTACTCTAAAAATATGTCTATTAGGTTATAGTGAATTCTGGTAGAAGAAGGTGTCAAATGATCTTAACAAACCTAAAAATCTGGTGTGAAACACTCACACAACTTTCTCTTGCCAATGCAAATAACTAACAATAAACCTAACATTAATAATAAAATATTAGAAATAAACAAAAAACTAACCTCAAAAACATAACCTTATTTTAATCATGAGTGAATGATGCAAAATGAAAATCAACCTCAGTTTGGCTTAAAAATACGGAAAATCACGGTTTCACGCTAAACTAGGCTCTGTAGAGAAAAATGCTCTAAACAAAAGTTGTAGATCTTTTAATTTTCTATAAATTTAATTATATACACTTTTGTCGTAAAATGCATACTAAGACCGAAATGTTAAAAAAATCGATTTTTCTCACGTTTTCGTGAGAAAAAAAACAGAAAATCGCAAATTACCGCTAAACTAAGCGTTATACAAAAAAATGTTTGAAATAAAAGTTGTAGGTTTTTAAATTCTCTACAACTTTTATTATGTAAGTTTTTGCGCTAAAATTTATATTAAAGCCGTAATCTTAAAAAAACAACGTTTTTACGTGAAAACAGCCTCACCGAGAATTTCAGCAAACATGGCGCCTACCCTATCTTGTAGAGAATAAAAAATTGAGTAAAATAGACGATTTTAAAAAAAATCGTAGGACCAGTTTTTGAGAAAATCGCAAAAAACTGAAAAATTATACGAATAAACTACTACTTCCGGTTGACCGATTTTGATGAAAATGTTCATGTCGCGTCCGGTAGTGGTATGTAACTTAAGTTTCAAGTTTCAAGTTCGTACGACGTTCCGTTCTTGAGATATTCTGTTCACACACAGACACACAGACACACACACACACACAGACACACACACAGACCAATCGCTAAAAACATGTTTTTTGGGTTCAGGGGGTCTGAAAACGTATAGATCCGGTGAAAACTCGATTTCGAAAAATCGACATGAAAACAATACTTTCCTTCCTATATATTCATATAGGCAAGAGAAAGTAAAAATTAAGCTGTACATAGTCCGTTCATACCTTAGTATTTCCGTAAACGGTAGAAAAACAACGTTCAACGTCATCTACGTAACTAAGTACGCACTTAACACCTTCAGCAATCACAAAAAATAAATTTTTTAAAAAGTTACACACCACCTTCATCCACTCAGCTCTTCAATTATGACAAGAAAAAACCGTTTATTTAATTAATACGAGCAATTGTTTTTGCTCGCGGTCAGAGGGGTAGGTAGATCACAGGAGTTAAGTGGACCAGTGCTTTAAAAGTGTGGGTGCTACCCGCCGACACTTTGATATTTGATAGCCTTTAAAATTTTTACGTAAAAGAATTTCATTTATAGTCAACGAGCGAAATAACTGCGGCTATCATTTATTGTTTGATTATTTTTACGGTGGGGTTGGAAGAGTAGTAACATGTTAAACACTGTACTTACGATTTTTGTTTTTGTCCGTTTTTTCGAATTTGTTATTGGCAACTGATTTTCGTTGACTGTTATGAAGATGTGATTGGTGCTTTCATTAGTAAAGTTCTCTTGCATAAATTTATTTTAATTTATTCTAATCTTCCATTTTTTTGTCCAAGCACTGTGGTTACTATTGGTAGTAGTTTTTAGGTTAATTTTTTCACTGTATTTTCTGATGCTAATATTGGTGTGTCATCAGCAAGCGTTCTAATAATTCATTGTTCACTTCACGGCTTATCACTGGTGTAGAGCGAATACAAAAAAGGATCCAAGACACTCCTTGTGGTACGCCAGCATTGGCTGTCTTGATTTCAAAATAGCTGTATGTCTTCTTCACTCAAAGTACTCTTCCAGAGTTGTAAGAATTCAATATTTGAGACAGACCTTTTGGTAATAATCTTTCTAATTTACATTGAAAACCCTCATACCAGACTTAAAGCTATCAAATGCTTGGACTACATCCAGGAAAACCGTAAATATATTTTATTCTCTTCCAGTAAATTTTCTATAAAATTTGTGATACGATGTATTTGATCGATGGTAGAAAATATAAATTATATAAAATGTATGTTCAATGAAAAACTTTACCAGTAATAATTTTTAATGAGTCAGGACTTTGAATTCAAGTAAGCTTAAACAACAAATTTATTTTTAAGTAGTTTTATCTGAAACATCTGAACACTAAAGTAATTTTATTGATTCATGTAACATTTTTGTATCCATAATTTTTAACAAATGCCACCTTGATAAAAAACAAGACACTTTTTAAATCAAACAATTTTTGGAATCATATTCGCATTAAATACCTTAATCGCGACAAAAGATAATCATTATTGAGCCTATAATTGAAAAGGAATTCCACCTTAGCAAAGGTTTAACGTCATTTTAAAAATATTGTAACACTTAAGTTAAGGTTCTTTCTGTATCTAGGTATAATAAGTAGTAAACAAACTTCCTTAATAGAAATGAGTATAAAGATAAGGTAGTAAACAAATAATAGAAATACAATGGCTTTCTTCTGAATTCTGTGAGCAATAATAAACTGGTAGATTGCAGCAGAAAGAAAGATATAAAAGGATTTTTAGAAAATTTGTATTAATCAATAAGGAGTATACATAAATAAAAAATCTGGTGTGAAATACTCACACAACTTTCTCTTGCCAATGCAAATAATTAACAATAAACTTAACAACAGTAATAAAACATTAAAAACAAACAAAAAACTAACCTCAATAGACATAACCTTATTTTAATCATGAGTGAAAGACCCAAAATGAAAATCGACCTGTTTGGCTTAAAAATATGAAAAATCACTCTTTCACGCTAAACTAGGCACTGTAAAAAAAATGCAATAAATAAAAGTTGTAGATCTTTTAATTTTCTATAAACTTTATTTTATACACTTTTGTCGTAAAATGCATGCTAAAGCCGAAATCTTAAAAAAATCAATTTTTCACACGTTTTCGTGAGAAAAAAACATAAAATCGCTAATTACCGCTAAACTAAGCATTATACAAAAAAATGTTTGAAATAAAAGTTGTAGGATTTTAAATTCTCTACAACTTTTATTATATACATTTTTGCGCTGAAATGCATAATAAAGCCGCAATCTCAAAACAACAATTTCTTTACGCAAAAACAGAGTCAACAAGAATTTCAGCAAACATGGCGCCTACCCTATCTTGTAGAGAATAAAAAATTTAGTAAACCAGGCGATTTTAAAAAAATCGTAGGACCAGTTTTAGAGAAAATCGCAAAAAGTGAAAAATTACACGAATAAACTACTACTTCTGGTTGACCGATTTTGATGAAAATGTTCGTGTCAGGTCCGGTAGTAGTATTTAACTTACGTTTCAAGTGTCAAGTTCGTACGATGTTCCGTTCTTGAGATATTTTGTATACACACACACAGACCAATCGCTAAAAACATGTTTTTTGGGTTCAGGGGGTCTGAAAACGTGTAGATCCGGTGAAAAGTCGATTTCTTAAAATCGACATGAAAACAATACTTTCCTTCCTATATATTCATATAGGCAAGAGAAAGTAAAAAAATTTAGAAAACACTAAGAATTAATAAAATTTAATAACAAAAGAATATAAGAAGTAACAATAAAAGCCGATACCATCACTCCACCCTTTCCAGGTAGTATAATGCTAGTAACATAACAATACACTTTTTTCATACAATACCTCGTCTCATCTAATTATATCACCTTAAACATTTCTAACATAACGTTACAATATGATAACCTTCATGTGACTCCAAAACCTGGCCGGAAATCGAACACGAAACCTTCATATTAGTACTCGAGTAGGCCCTACACAAAAGTCAGAGCCTCCAAAGTGGTGAGTTTATAACGTCGGTTTAAGTTAATTAAAATCTTTTATTCCGTACAATAAAAAAATACTAAAAGGCAATGAATCATATGAAACGTTTATCATATTATAAATTTAACGAGCGTTTTATTGTTGTTTAATGGCTTAACTATTATAAAAGTACATAATTAATACATTTATTTTTGTAAGGACGTTTCTGTTGTGATAACTAAAATATACAGATTATAAAACAACGAAATTAAAAGATGTTTCATTTAAAAATATAAACCTTGGTTCATAGCTACGAATAATATGAAAATCTTCAACGGCTAATTATTTTTTCATCTCGCTTAACTTCCTACAAAAATATTTTTTCAAATGTTTCTAAATACTATATTGAAATTTGTTATTGATATGTTTGATTTTCTCGGTTTATACATGTTATTACTTTCTCTTGCCTATATTAATATATAGGAAGGAAAGTATTGTTTTCATGTCGATTTTAAGAAATCGAGTTTTCACCGGATCTATACGTTTTCAGACCCCCTGAACCCAAAAAATATGTTTTTAGCGATTGGTCTGTGTGTGTGTGTGTGTGTGTGTGTGTGTGTGTGTGTGTGTGTGTGTGTGTGTGTGTGTGTGTGTACAAAATATCTCAAGAACGGAACGTCGTACGAACTTGAAACTTAAAACTTAAGTTACATACCTTTACCGAACCCGACACGAACATTTTCATCAAAATCGGTCAACCGGAAGTAGTAGTTTATTCGTGTAATTTTTCACTTTTTTGCAATTTTCTCAAAAAGTGGTCCTACGATTTTTTTTAAAATCGCCTGGTTTATTTAATTTTTTATTCTCTACAAGATAGGGTAGGCGTCATGTGAGCTGAAATTCTTGGTGAGGCTGTTTTCTCGTAAAAACGTTGTTTTTTAAGATTACGGCTTTAATATGCATTTTAGCGCAACAATTTATATAATAAAAATTGTAGAAAATTTAAAATCCTACAACTTTTATTTCAAACAATTTTTTGTATAACGCTTAGTTTAGCGGTAATTTGCGATTTTCTGTTTTTTTTCTCACGAAAATGTGTGAAAAATTGATTTTTTTAAGATTTCGGCCTTAGTATGCATTTTACGACAAAAGTGTATATAATTAAATTTATAGAAACTTAAAAGATCTACAACTTTTATTAAGAGCTTTTTTCGCCACGGAGCCTAGTTTAGTGAGAAAGAGTGATTTTCCGTATTTTAAGTCAAACTGAGGTCAATTTTTATTTTGGGTCTTTCACTCATGATTAAAATTAGGTTATGTTTATTGAAGTTAGTTTTTTGTTTATTTCTAATGTTTTATTACTAATTTCAGGATTATTGTTTATTATTTGCATAGGCAAGAGAAAGTTGTGTGAGTGTTTCACACCAGATTTTTTTTTTGTTTTACGTCTGACTGTTCTGCAATTCCAGCTAATGGAGACGGTGGATAATGATGATAATGAAAATGAGTGATGAAAAAAGCCAGACCTGACCGAGAATCGAACCCGGGACACTGGTGTAGAAGCCAGATGAGCTAACCACTACGCCTTCGGGTCATGTTAACTTTCATACGTTATTTTCGTTTGATTTTCATCTCTTTTCCAGTTTTGATTTCCAAACTCTTCAGTCTAGATGAGGTAACTCAAGATACTCCCAAGCTAAAACTAAACATTATAATACTGGAATAAAACCTATGTGTACGATGAAAACGTACATGTTTGATGTGTAAATATGTACGATGAAAAGAAACAATTAGAAAAATAAGACTAAAATTTTATTGATATCTGTATAGAATGGATGACAACCGGTTGACTAAACAAATTTTTAAGATAATATCCAATAGACCAAAGCTATTGAAAAAATCTTGTGTGAAACACTCACACAAATTTCTCTTGCCAATGCAAATATTGAACAATATAACCTAACATTAGTAATAAAATATTAGAAATAAACAAAAAATCTGGTGTGAAACACTCACACAACTTTCTCTTGCCAATGCAAATAATTAACAATATAACCTAACATTAGTATTAAAGCATTAGAAATAAAAAAAAATCCCTCAAAAACATAACCTTATTTTAATCATGAGTGAAAGACGCAAAATGAAAATCGAACTCAGTTTGGCTTAAAAATACGGAAAATCACGCTTTCACGCTAAACTAGGCTCTGTAGAGAAAAATACTCTAAACAAAAGTTGTAGATCTTTTAATTTTCTATAAATTTAATTCTATACACTTTTGTCGTAAAATGCATACTAAGACCGAAATGTTAAAAAAATCGATTTTTCTCACGTTTTCGTGAGAAAAAAAACAGAAAATCGCAAATTACCGCTAAACTAAGCGTTATACAAAAAAATGTTTGAAACAAAAGTTATAGGTTTTTAAATTCTCTACAACTTTTATTATATAAGTTTTTGCGCTAAAATTTATATTAAAGCCGTAATCTTAAAAAAACAACGTTTTTACGTGAAAACAGCCTCACCGAGAATTTCAGCAAACATGGCGCCTACCCTATCTTGTAAAGAATAAAAAATTGAGTAAAATAGGCGATTTTAGAAAAAATCGTAGGACCAGTTTTTGAGAAAATCGCAAAAAACTGAAAAATTATACGAATAAACTACTACTTCCGGTTGACCGATTTTGATGAAAATGTTCGGGTCGCGTCCGGTAGTGGTATGTAACTTAATTAAGTTTCAAGTTTCAAGTTCGTACGATGTTCCGTTCTTGAGATATTCTGTTCACACACAGACACACACACACACACACACACACACACACACACACACACACACACACACACACACAGACACACACACAGACCAATCGCTAAAAACATGTTTTTTGGGTTCAGGGGGTCTGAAAACGTATAGATCCGGTGAAAACTCGATTTCAAAAAATCGACATGAAAACAATACTTTCCTTCCTATATATTCATATAGGCAAGAGAAAGTAAAAAATCTGGTGTGAAACACTCACACAACTTTCTCTTGCCAATATAAATAATTAACAATAAACCTAACATTAGTAATAAAACATTAGAAATAAACAAACAACTAATCTCAAAAATATAACCATATTTCAATCATGAGTGAAACACGCAAAATGAAATTCGAACTCAGTTTGGTTTAAAAATACGGAAAATCACTCTTTCTCTCTAAACTAGGCTCTTTAGAGAAAAATGCTCTTAATAAAAGTTGTAGATCTTTTAATTTTTTATAAATTTGGTTATATACACTTTTGTCGTAAAATGCATACTAAGGCCAAAATCTTTAAAAAATCGATTTTTCACACGTTTTCGTGAGAAAAAATCAGAAAATCGCTAATTACTGCTAAACTAAGCGTCATACAAAAAAATGTTTGAAACAGAAGTTATAGGTTTTTAAATTCTCTACAACTTTTATTATGTAAGTTTTTGCGCTAAAATTTATATTAAAGCCGTAATCTTAAAAAAACAACGTTTTTACGTGAAAACAGCCTCACCGAGAATTTCAGCAAACATGGCGCCTACCCTATCTTGTAGAGAATAAAAAATTGAGTAAAATAGGCGATTTTAAAAAAAATCGTAGGACCAGTTTTTGAGAAAATCGCAAAAAACTGAAAAATTATACGAATAAACTACTACTTCCGGTTGACCGATTTTGATGAAAGTGTTCGTGTCGCGTCCGGTAGTGGTATGTAACTTAAGTTTCAAGTTTCAAGTTCGTACGATGTTCCGTTCTTGAGATATTCTGTTCACACACAGACACACACACACACACAGACACACACACACACACACACACACACACACACACAGACACACACACAGACCAATCGCTAAAAAAATGTTTTTTGGGTTCGGGGGTCTGAAAACGTATAGATCCGGTGAAAACTCGATTTCGAAAAATCGACATGAAAACAATACTTTCCTTCCTATATATTCATATAGGCAAGAGATAGTAAAAATAACCTCAATAAACATACCCTCAATTTAATCATGAGTGAAAGACGCAAAATGAAAATCAACCTCAGTTTGGCTTAAAAATATTTAAAATCACTCATTCACGCTAAACTAGGCTCTGTAGAGAAAAATGCTATGAACAAAAATTGTAGATCTTTTAATTTCCTATAAATTTAATTATATACACTTTTGTCGTAAAATGCATGCTAAGGCTGAAATCTTAAAAAAATCGATTTTTCACACGTTTTCGTGAGAAAAAACAGAAAATCGCTATTTATCCCTAAACTGTGCGTTATACAAAAAAATGTTTGAAAAAAAATGTAGGATTTTAAATTCTCTACAACTTTTATTACATACATTTTTGCGCTGAAATGCATATTAAAGCCGCAATCTTAAAAATATTTCTTTACGTGAAAACAGCCTTCCCAAGAATTTCAGCAGATATGGCGCCTACCCTATCTTGTAGACCATAAAAGGTTTAGTAAATAAGGCGATTTAAAAAAAATCGTATTAGCCATTTTTGAGAAAATCGTAAAATAGTGAAAAATGAGACGAATGAACTACTACTTCCGGTTAACCGATTTTAATGACATTGTTCGTGTCGGGTCAAGTAATTGTATCTAACTCAAGTTTCAAGTTTGTACGATGTTCCGTGTTCAGCGCAAGACTTTTTAATGCATCTGCAAGCGAAGTGATAGCCATTGAAAATTTTCTTTTACTGGCGGGTACCTAGAACAAAATAAATACAAAAACTTTAGCATTTTTTAGCCCAGCAGTCGATTAGAAGAGATCTGTAATTTTTTCTAAAAAATATCAAAATAATGGCATTGGTCTAAAATTGGCTCTTTACGGGGAAAAAATACGCTTTCTGATAATCGGCGTTAATACTTGGTAATGGAGCACCGCGTTTTATTGTAATCGGATACATACGAGTCTTAAACTATACAAGTTCCACTAATTAAATAACTGTTAATATTTCAAACACAAAAATGAAAGTTTTTTGTTTCGTAGAAAATACAAACGTAATTATTTTGTTGATATAAAGATTTTAAGTATTAAATGCCAATATAATTAAATAGAAATCATTAAATAAATTGCAATTAAATATCATTCGATTTATAAACAGTAAACAAACACTTTGTGCATGAATAATCCTTGAGAACAATTAATTTTAAAATTTTTGTTAATAACAATTCGTTTACGTATTTTTTTTTTAGCTATGTATCATGTCGGAAACCAAATAGTTAACAGTAGGTAATTCCGTATAACTTAATGGTTCATTAGGAAATCCTGTGTATTTTTATGCAAATTAATTAACTAAGCAGTAAACAAGATAAAACAAATGCTTAAATAATAATTTTTATAGTATTATTTTATGTAGGCTACATTTTATTCTTATTTATCGAAAAATATTGTAGCACCTATTTCTAGGTTGATTCAGAATCTAGGTTTAATCTATAGCCTACTAACATTATAAAGAAAAGGCATGTTTTTTTGTGCATGCTAATTTCCAAAACTACTCAACGAATTTTCATGAAATTTTGACAGCAAATTCGTGTTTATATTCACAGCAACATTTTCTTTTTAAATTTTCCAAAATGATAACGCTAAGGGCCCTAATGAAGATTTTCATAAATATGTACGTGTGTGTGTGTGTGTGTGTGTGCATGTGAGCAGGTATTGCTGTTGAAGTAGATGAAAGGGTTTGATGATGACGAGAGACGTACGCGTGGAAAATTATGAAAACGTCGTATGTGTGTGTGTGCGCGCGCGCGTGTCTGTGTGCGCGTACTTATTGTTACTTTCTCTTGCCTATATGAATATATAGGAAGGAAAGTATTGTTTTCATGTCGATTTTTCGAAATCGAGTTTTCACCGGATCTATACGTTTTCAGACCCCTGAACCCAAAAAACATGTTTTTAGCGATTGGTCTGTGTGTGTGTCTGTGTGTGTGTGTGTGTGTGTGTGTGTGTGTGTGTGAGTGTGTGTGTGTGTGTGTGTGCGTGTGTGTGTGTGAACAGAATATCTCAAGAACGGAACATCGTACGAACTTGAAACTTGAAACTTAATTAAGTTACATACCACTACCGGACGCGACCCGAACATTTTCATCAAAATCGGTCAACCGGAAGTAGTAGTTTATTCGTATAATTTTTCAGTTTTTTGCGATTTTCTCAAAAACTGGTTTTACGATTTTTTTTAAAATCGCCTATTTTACTCAATTTTTTATTCTCTACAAGATAGGGTAGGCGCCATGTTTGCTGAAATTCTCGGTGAGGCTGTTTTCACGTAAAAACGTTGTTTTTTTAAGATTACGGCTTTAATATAAATTTTAGCGCAAAAACTTACATAATAAAAGTTGTAGAGAATTTAAAAACCTATAACTTCTGTTTCAAACATTTTTTTGTATGACGCTTAGTTTAGCAGTAATTAGCGATTTTCTGATTTTTTCTCACGAAAACGTGTGAAAAATCGATTTTTTAAAGATTTTGGCCTTAGTATGCATTTTACGACAAAAGTGTATATAACCAAATTTATAAAAAATTAAAAGATCTACAACTTTTATTAAGAGCATTTTTCTCTAAAGAGCCTAGTTTAGAGAGAAAGAGTGATTTTCCGTATTTTTAAGCCAGACTGAGGTTGATTTTCATTTTGAGTGTTTCACTCATGATTAAAATAAGGTTATGTTTATTGAGGTTAGTTTTTTGTTTATTTCTAATATTTTATTACTAATGTTAAATTACATTGTAAATTATTTGCATTGGCAAGAGAAAGTTGTGTGAGTGTTTCACACCAGATTTTTGAAGTTGAGAAGGTGTAACTACGGTTACAGTCGGTTAGGCCTAATTTTAATTTTGTTATCGTTTCATTGTATTGTTTTCTGTCTTTGATAAATTTTATTGTTTGAATGGATTTCTTTCTTAATCCCTTTATTTCTAATCAATTACGATTTTGTTTCTTAATAGGATTAGCGTTGTTATCTGTTTGCCGATCTCCTCCTCTCCTTTCTCGTACTACGTTGGTTTTTATTCCTACTTACGGCCACTCGTTCATAAAATTTCCGTACTGTGGGTCGCTCTTTATGTATTGTACAATGTAACTTTTGTGCGTATGTTGTTTCGGTTTTTTTTTCTTTTTATTGTCGCGTTCGATCACAGGGCTCACACAGGGAAGGCAGGTTCGTTCTCAGGGTTCTAGTTCTGGTTCTGGTTGGGATCTATAATTGCTTTTTCTTCTTATCCTGTTTTCTCAGATGTTCTGCCATTCTGGACGCGGATGCGGCCAACCTGGGCTTCCGTCCGTGTAGCAATCAGATCTCTCTTTGCCATCCGTATTCTACTGTGCCTGTTCATGTTTACTAAAGTCTGTAAATGGTAGCTAATCTGTGGGGCCTGATTGGTAAAGTACATATTTTATTTTTTGATGTTTGTACCCTGGAAGATCAATGCGGAACTATACAGAAAACTCTCTGAAAGGAACTTTAATTCGAAGAAATATTTTGTATTACTAATCAACTGTAATGAGATAAGATAATTTTTAATTACTTGTTAATTCCTTGGTCTCTCTTTGCTACATTTTTTTGAAATATTTTTTTTCCTATTTTTTTAAATGTGATGGACTATATTTATGATTAGAGTTAACGTTAAGTGGCCTATCCGGCCCAAACGTGAATGTCAGTAATTCTTTATAAAGACCTACCTCGTATATTAATTATTATAAAAATACATTATTGAGTGCAACTCTATTCAATTTTTTTTATTTTAAAATTTTATAACCTCTGTAATAAATTGTTTTGCGAAATCGAATTATATCATGATTTATTTGTAAAAATATTAATAAATCTTTAATTCTTTCCTACTCGCGTACTTTGAAAATATTTATTGAATTAAAAATATTTATTGTATATATTTGTTTTGGTAATTCTGGAATCACTATGTTTTGGTAAATATTTTTGCTTTATTATCATTAAACTGTCAAGCAACACAATATCTGTTAAGTGAATTTGCTACCGCGACCATTTCCTCTCCTTTTATGTTTGCCTTGTTTCTTGAAAGGTATAACAAAAGGGATATAAACAAAAGAAGTTCGCGGGGGAATTTATCAAAATGGTGTGTGTGTGTGTGTGTGTGTGTGTGTGTGTGTGTGTGTGTGTGTGTGTGTGTATGTGTGTACGTTGGAGTATTTGTACAGTCGATCTAGGAGCTAGACAATTTAATTTTGACAATTTGTTTTATCATCTAAAATTATTTTCTTAAAAAATTGTTTTTTTTTTGGAAGCAAATTCAGTATGATTTTAAATACCTTAATATTTCCTTCAGCAACATTTAATTTTCAGACAGCTGATTGTTGCAATAATTTTGAATTATTGTAACAATCTAGATTGTTGATGATAAAACAAATTGACAAAATTAAAAAAGAAATAATTTATTTTATTTTAATATTTCCAACATATTTTTGAATATTAAAAATATTTTACTGCTGATGGATTCGACCCTTAAATCATTTCACCTCCGAACCAGAACCTTACCATTACTCCAAACATAACACTGCAAAAAGTTGATCAAATTTACAATAATCAAATGGAAAACGGTTACAAATTTCTGTATTTCTCTATTTAAGCTAAAATACAGCTTAAAATGTATCAAAATTGATAATTTTTAAAAGGTCTAAACATTTTCTAACGATTCTTGACTATAACAAGTCTTCATTTATTCGTAAGAAGAAATAATAACAAAGTAATGAAAATCAATGTTATTTCCCTACGGTTCAAATCCGTTGGACACCCGCTATACAGTGAATAAAATCTGAGAGAACTTGGGTTACATATAGAGCTTCCAGAAATGTTTAAAATGACTTGACGTCGCCAAAAATATCCCAAAACAATAGAAGCAATAAGATAATGAAGTAGTGATGAAGATTTGAAACAAACGAGGCCAACACGGCAATAAAATATGTTGAGTAGGGCATGGTCAATTTTAATATGCATTGTTAAATAAAAACAAATATTTTACGCTATTATTAAATAAAATTATTTTCTTAACTTTTTAAATAATTAAGTAATTTTCGTAATGATTTATAATCTTTTTAATGAATCGTTATAAAAAACAGATACACTACTGTCTTGAATAGTAAACATTAATGAATAGGATGACGTTATTTTTCAAATAAAAACAAGAATTCATAAATCATTCTCCTCCTATTAACAAAAGATATTTTAAGGCTATTTTATAACGCGCGTAAAAATTTTCAGCAAATCAGAACATAAAAGTAATTTTCCACTGTTAATTGGTTAATTAAATTTATGCAAGGAAATTCCTTACAATTTATTAATTTGCAATTTTTCTCACAATTTTAATGAGTTGGTGCTATTTTATTTTTTATCTGAGAAAGGGAGAAAGATTCATGTTCACACCCCTACGATGGAAAAGTAGTGTCGAACTTAGTTGAGGCGCCCTCGTCCAGTCCTAAGGAGGCCGCAGCCAATTAAAAACTTACTTCCTGGCCACTTGATCCAAACTTCAAAAACCTTTCTTCTTCCTTGGAACTGTTAATATAATACTACGAGGAAAATGGAGGGTTAAAATTTAGCATAAATTGATTGGGGTTTGAAAGGGAATCGTAATCTCATTCCCTGTCGTTATCACTAACCACCACTCACTCTCTCTTTTCCATTCATCTGTTTCATAATCAGCTCAGGAAATATATTTTTGTTAGGCTAGGGTATGTGGGAAAAGCTTAAATCTTTGGAGGCTCTGAAAATGGCCATTTAGGCGGTGATTTTCTAGCCGGGAAGAGCCAGTTTTAGTCGTCGTGACAGTAAAGGAAGTAGGCGATACTGCGTTTCGTTGTCCAGCGGAGACGTCATCTTCTTCCCTCGGAGTACTGCGTTGATGGCTGCTTTGTCCGGGACCCGGTGGTTGACGCTCGATTGAGGAACCGTTGTGGGCATCGCTCGCGGCAGTGGGCGATGATGGTCTCAGTCAATGGCGGTCACGGTGTCGGGTCGGCGAGCGGATGCATAATCTTTTTTCTTGCGGGATGGTTGATGGGTCTTTGTCAGAGTCCAGTAGCCATGTGCCGAAGGTTGATGTCTGGTCGAAGCTGTAGAGTGGAATGGAATGACGATCGGACTCAATGTTTTGATTGTACTCAATAAACAATCAATTAGGGTAATTATACACAGGCGGCGGATGTCGAGTCGGCAAAATTTTTATTCGTTCACACGAGTCGGCGTGTGTCGAGTCGTCTGCCGACTTGACATACAGTTGGGAGCTGACTTGTTTGCTAGTGGGGGATGAAGGGCAAGGAAGACTGGCGACAGTGAGACGTGATGTCATAACAACAGTTGCTTTAAATTCACATGGCGACGTGTGTACTGGACATTCTCAAAATGTTTACTCTTCATATTTGTCAGTTGTTACTGTGAAATCGTTCACTGTAATGGTGTTAATTACACTCGCGGCTCGTGAGGTTATTAATCTAGTTATTTTATGTAATTTATTATTGTTATACGCGGCCTATTTATAAACAAACTGATATAAAATATAACACTCGGTTGTAAAATATTAAAAACTAATACATTATTTACTCTATTAAGGTATTATAATAAATTTTTAGTGTATTAATAAAATATTTTACAATGTTATTAGTTTAAAATGTAATAAAATATTTTGGTACTACAGTAGTTATTCGAAATGGTTTGTGACTAATATTTTTAGAACAGCGCGTACTAATGGTCTTATTACTACCACTAGGTTATAGAAGGAGGGGAATCGTACAAACAATCCTCTCCAGCCGAAATCCTTACGCTAGCAATCAAGTGAGCTCCCAACTATGCTTGCGACGCGCGTGATTACTTGAGCGGAACTCCTTCACTGCTTACAATTGTGTACCGTTCGTTTGTTACAAGTGTATTATACAAGTGTTTAATCCTGATCCTGATGATGAAGAATTGATGTTATTGTGGTTACTTTACCGACGTTACAAGAAACGTAAAAATAGACTAGTGTGGGTACACAAAATCGTAAGTGACCGCAAAACTAAAAGTATTTATTATCTCTTGTGGCCTCAAGTAAAAGAAGTAGCGAACATTTTTTTAATTTCACCAGGATGTCGGAAAATATTTTAATGAACTTTTGGGTAAACTAAAAGGTGATTTACAAAAAAAGGAATCCAGTGATGAGAGAGATGTTTAATCCAGAAGAACGATTAGTTCACATAAAAAACAAAATTAGTTGTACTTAGATGTGATAGGTGTAAACTCAAATGTATTTCATTTTAACAAAAGTTTTGAAAACCTACCTCGATTTCAACAGCAAACAGGTTTGTCGCTTGTAAACGCTTCTTCAACTCACATGTGTGTACTACTTCACTTTTAAACATTAGACGATGGGACGTTGCCGAGTGTTTTGCCGACTCGTCGTCGAGGGGAAATGAGTGGTCGATTCGGCGGAAAAGCCGCCACAGCGTCATGTGGGTAGTTCAATTGTAAAGTATAGTACCATTCGCCGAGTCGGCAGCCGACTCGACATAATGCCGACTCGTGTCTTTTAACGCTTACTATTTATTGTAAGAAATGTACTGTTTAAAGTGGAGTATGTTGAACAAGGAAACAACAAGTGGACAAGTGTGTATTCAACAAGGAAACAAGGATTTTGATTGCGGTGGATGAGTAATTTTGAATAGGAATTCTAAGAAATTGAAAATAGTAGACATGTTTTTCTTTGGATTTAGAAAGACCTTGTAATTTTTCAAAGGGTCTACATTAGCTATCAAACTGCAGGATAAAAATAGTTAGCATCTTTGTAGTGAGTCAGTCAATAGCTAAATTAGTGAATGGGAAGTGTGTGTCGGAATAGTGTCGTTACGGGACCGTTATAAGTTACGTTAATCATGTATACGGGTGATGGACAAGTAGTTGTAGACAGGTAAATTGATTGTTTTGATTTCAAAAAAGGACAGTATTCTATTGTTAGTAAGGTTTAGTTTAAGCTTAAGTTTTGTAATTGATTTATTTTATGTAATATAATTGGACTTGTTAGTAGGCCAAGTTAAATCATTGATTGTGTAAAATAAAAAGTAAATAATTTTTATAAGTTTAAATTTAGTCTGTTTTATATTTGTTGAACCCAGATCCCGGACAAACCTAGGTTTAGGTGTTAAAAATATGTAAATTCTATATCTATAATCTTTTTCGGAAGTTTAATTTTGTTTTCTTTCTTATTTTAACGTATGAGGTACTTAAAGTTAAGTAGCAAATTATGTTACGTAATGCTGTACTAAGAACGTAGGCTATAATAGTAGTGCATAAAAATGTAAACTCATTCCCGCGCGCAGGCTTGTCCTTTGCGGGAATTAGAAAATAATGATTACTAAAGATTACTGGATTACATAATAAGATATGATAAGAAATAAATTGTAAATAAATACATAAAGTAACAATCAAGGTGTTATTAAACATTTCTTAAAGTGCGGTTTCGTTTGTGCGATTGTTGAATGCGATTACTGCATGCGATTACTGCATGCAGCCGCAGCTGCATGCGTCACCGTCTTTACTCATCAAATGGATTTCTTAAGAAGTGGTTCCGTTTATGCGTCTGACGCAAGAGGTCTCATGCGTCGGCTGCATCGACTTCTTTGGGAACTAGTAACCTGCAGTAATTTCATGCGTCTGGAAGTTGAAAATGAGATTTTCCAAAGACGATGACGCAAAACTCATTGAGTTAGCTGCAAAAAAACTAGAACTATTTGATCCTTCAAACTTGCTTTCATCGTCTAATAGATACAGTAAACTCCCGGTAATCCGAAATAATTGGGGTGAGCCAATTTCGGATAATCCAGGTTTTTTAAATAACAAGAAAAAGGCGTTTTATTGTAAAAAAATATTACTGTGTCCTAAAAACTTTTATTCGTACGATTTAATTCTCAAATATTTTCCGTACATTTTATTTTTATTTTTTTATTTTTTTGGTTTTTATTTTCCATTCGTTTTCTTACCGAAACGTCCCGCCAATGTTTAACTAAAAGTATATCAGTGGGCGTCGCTTCGATGGTTTTGACCACGCGTTTACGTTTACACGACATTGTTAAATATCATTTCACTTCCCCTACCAGTACGTAACATTAATTAGCCACAAAAGGAAATGAAAACTACATTAAGGCCAAGACACTACCGTACCCATTCAACCACAATACAGTACTAATTGACTGTTTGCAGCAAAGGTGATGTAGCCAAAATAAACAGTAGGCCTAGCAGTAGGCTACCGCTTCAAAGAAAATACTCATGTTATCGGTAAAAATCCTGTCTGCAGTGCTGAATGTCATGTAGGCATACTTTACGTGCTATAATTTACAGTTTAGTTTGCTTAAACAGTATTTTGGTACAGTAATACAATTTACAGTTTTTATTATTTATTGTTTTTTTACAGTTATTTGTAGAAAAATTACATTTAAAATACTGAGTATTTTTTGACGTTTCGGATAACCCGGTTTTCGGTTAACCCGGACGTGTTGGATCGCACGTTCCACTGCGCAAACGAAACTATCCAACCTATGCGTCAGTCGCATGCGATTACTACGTGCCGTAATCGCATGCGACGATCGCACAAACGAAACCGCACCTTTAAAGTCATGAAGAATTTTGTGATGTATTTTCTTTTAATCCCTAACGTGTGCACGTTGCAATCTGTTCAATTTAAGAACACTAAGCAACCCCATCCAATGAGATGAGGATGATGTGAATGAGGTGAAAATGAAGTGTTGTCTAGTACAGACTCAGGCCGATTGTTCCTGAGAGAGTATAGTTAATTGAACACAACCATAAAAGCACACCGATAATCACTGTATATTATTAAAATTCGTAACATAACGTAGTATAACTTTTATAGGATTTGAACCAGGAACCTTCGTTTCCGAAAATCAGTTGTTGAACAAATGATTCGCAGGGACGATTGTTTATGAATTTAACGTTAACTTCAGGATCTTGTTAATTCTAAATAATAAAACTTCTTTTTAAAATTATAACAAATATTAAAGTAAGAATAGGAAGGCGAAAAAGACACTTCGTAAAAATTTATTTTACACATATCAAAATATTAACAATAGCAAAATGTAGTACAATAATTTTATACCATGATACTGGTATTACAAAATATTGGTAATTTTGCTTTATCAAGGTATTTGAATATGCTTAAAAATTACATGGTACCATGACGGGTGCTGAAAACATTCAAGATTTATTTACTTCCAATATGATGGCTCTCCACCACATTATGCCACTGCAGTTTGTGATATCAAAATGAGGCGTTTGACAGATGAAAAATCGACATGAAAACACGTACTTCTTCCTATATTTCATAAAGCAAGAGAAAGCAAAAATTTATAGCAACAACATAATTAGTTCTCATTTTTTTAAATACTCCTACAAACTGCTAAAAAGCATTTTGAACGGATACCAGGTTTTTATCTCACTCTTTTTCTGTGTGGTTTTATGCGCGCACGTGTTTGTGCGTGCTACGCTTAAGTAAGCAAAATAATTTCTTCGTAAAATATCTTATCATAAAACAAAAAACAAAATTGGTAAGATAATGAAATTTTTAAAGATTGCAGGCTTAATATGCGTTTTACGACAAATGTGAATTATCAAAGTTATAAGAAATTAAAGAGTGTACAGTTTTTACTTCAAGAATATTTTCTGCAGAGCCTAGTTTAGCGGCAATTTATTCACTCGTGATCAAAATTAGGTTATGTTTTTCAGTATTTCACATCGGTAAGAAAAGGTTTTGTGAGTGTTTCACTCTAGTTTTTACTTTCTCCTGCCTATATGAATATAATATAGGAAGGAAAGTATTGTTTTCATGTTGATTTTTCGAAATCGAGTTTTCACCGGATCTACACGTTTTCAGACCCCCTGAACCCAAAAAACATGTTTTTAGCGATTGGTCTGTGTGTGTGAGCCTGTGTGTGTGTGTGTGCGCGCGTGCGTGCGTGCGCGCGCGCGCGTGTGTGTGTGTGTACAAAATATCTCAAGAACGGAACATCGTACGAACTTGAAACTTGAAACTTAAGTTACATACCACTACCGGACCCGACTGGAACATTTTCATCAAAATCGGTCAACCGGAAGTAGTAGTTTATTCGTGTAATTTTTCACTTTTTTGCAATTTTTTCAAAAAATGGTCCTACGATTTTTAAAAAAATCGCCTGGTTTACTCAATTTTATATTCTCTGCAAGATAGGGTAGGCGCCATGTTTGCTGAAATTCTTGGTGAGGCCGTTTTCACGTAAAAAAAGTGTTTTTTAAGATTACGGCTTTAACATGTATTATAGCGCAAAAATTTATAAAACAAAAAATGTAGAGAATTTAAAACTCTACAACTTTTATTTCAAACATTTTTTTGTATAACGTCTAGTTTAGCGGTAATTAGCAATTTTCTGTTTTTTCTCACGAAAACGTGTGAGAAGTCGATTTTTTTAAGATTTCGGCCTTAGTATGCAATTTATGACAAAAGTATATATAATAAAATTTATAGAAAATTATAAGATCTACAACTTTTATTTAGAGCATTTTTCTCTACAGAGAGTAGTTTAGTGTGAAAGAGTGTTTTTCCGTATTTTAAAGCCAAACTGAGGTTGATTTTCATTTTGCGTCTTTCACTCATGATTAAAATCAGGTTATGTTTATTGATGTTAGTTTTTTGTTTATTTCTAATGTTTTATTACTAATGTTAGGTTTATTGTTAATTTTTTGCATTGGCAAGAGAAAGTTCTGTGAGTGTTTCACACCAGATTTTTTATTATCTTTACTACTGAGTTTATAAGGTAATTTTTCTTGTAAATTCAATTGGTTTTTTTGTGTAGTACGGTCAGCATTGTTTCAGGTTAACAAATATATATTCTTAGTCTATATTTTATGATATGTACATTGTTGTTGTTTGGGTCAATAGCCGAAAGGCTGGTTTGAACCTCTAGATGTTTTACTAAGTAAAACTAGGAGTGAGGTGGTTTACCATTGCCTTCCTCACTGAGTACAAAAGTAACCTATTCTTATCAGCATGTCAGGCTCTCTAAAAAAGCATCTACTCTGTACCCTGCAAATGACACCTTCACTTCATTTACCAAAAGGTCTGGCTGTATAACGAAATTCATTACTTTCAGAGGAGATAACTACGACTAATGTCTTTTACACCTCTACCTCTTCTGTTCTTAAATAGTTCAGTCATATAATTGGCTGACCATGATTTAAAAAACAGAACTATTTGTGTAGCCCTAGAACTAGCAGATCGAATGCAAATAATTTAACACTCCACCTGCCTGTTATGGGCGTAATATGTATCATAAAATTCTATAATGTATGCTGTATATTGTATGTATAATGTATGTAATTGTATAATGTAGTATGCTGTAATTTTGAAGGAACAATCGCTTAAAAGTCAATATAATACTGTTTTGAACATCAGAATTTCTAGACCTAAGACATTTACGAGTATATTCGTTCAGCAAAATTGTTGGAAATAAGTAAAAATTCATTTACGTAACATTTATTTACATTTAACTATATATTTTTTCTTTGAAACTTTTGCTTTTGACAACAAAATCTGAATGTTATTTTTATTTATTTGTTGTTTTAAACATAGATACTGATACAATCTTAACAAAAGTAAATATCTCAAGCCTGTATAAATAATTTACATATGCGCTTACGTCTATAGAACGAGGTTCGACTCACGTAATACAACTTTTGAATTATAAAACAAAATATTTTAAAATGTATGTCATATATAATTCTCAATCTAAATTTTTTGTTAAAATAAATTTATATAAAATTTACATTTTAGATAAAATACTTATCTACTTGATCTGCGGGTTCCAGGGCTACAAAAAATAGTTCTGTTTCATATCAAATAGTCAGCCATTTATATGACTGAACTATTTAAGAACAGAAGAGGTAGAGGTGTAAAAGTCACTAATCAGAGTTATCTCCTCTGAGAGAAGTGAATTTTACTATACAGCCAGATCCTGTGGTAAATGAAGTGAAGGTGTCGTTTGCAGGGTGGAAAGTAGGTGCTTTTCGGAGGGCCTGGCATGCTGATAAGCATACTGTTTTACTCAGTAAGGAAGGCAATAGTAAACCACCTCACTCCTAGTTTTACTTAGTAAAACCTCTAGAGGTTCAAACCAGCCTTTCGGCTGTTGACCTAAACCACTCTTATCTAACAAAATATCCAAAAATCCTTTCATTACTGATAATTTTAGAGTCGCATACTTTTCTTTCCATTTAAGGAGAAGATTTTTTTTTGTTTTTTAGAGAAATTGTTTCTGTTCCGTAAATAATTACTGGTTGGATGACTGTCTTGTAATATTTAATCTTGGTTTTTATGGTTAATTGTTTTTGAAATGAAAACTTCTTTAGACAACTTGCGTTCTTTCTGAACAGTGAACGAAACTAAACTGTCACACGTCGCACGTCACCGAATAGTGACGCTGAATCGGGTAACTTCTTTAGGCGCACTATGCGCTTTCTGAACAGTGAACGAACCTGAACTGTCACATCTCACGAAATAGTGACGCTGAATCACGTATACTCAAACAGACACAAAGAATTCATAACTATCACAGGAATGAAAGGTTTCATTCAACTCCTTAATTGGGAAACCCAAATTTCTTACTTTATAACCCATAACAACAGAATAGATTAAAACAGATATTTAACAGGTACTGTCAAACTTTCGTTATATAATTATGTAATACATAACAAAATAATTCTCAGAAAATATTAAGCACTTGCATCCTCTCTTAGTAAATGAATGCTGTACACATAGTTCAGCAGTAGTTTTTACTTGGATCGATTCAATCTACAGATTATAATATTTAAAGTGGACGAATATACATTTTGTCCTGCGTGTACTTTATTTGAGAGTAGTTTAATATATTATGCGTATGTTATTGTAAATAAGCATAATCAGTGTAATTAAATTACGTAATGTAATATTTAATTCAGAAAAACGCTTCACGGAGATTTTTTAGATATTTAAGTAAATTCGTATTTAATGTATTTATAACATATTTCAGTTTCCATAACCCATTGTTTCATTCTTGGTATAAAATAGCAATTAAGAAGTCCAATCAGAACAAAATTCCACTAAATGATTAATTTACAAATATAATTATATCTTTTCATTTATATATTTATTTCCATTATATTAATTTTACAATATGTACAATTTCTTTTTTATCTAAACAGAAATTACTTTCCTGAATAAGGCAAAGCCTGTGTTTAGGAAGGACAGTGATGAAATAATAATAATAATAATGATAACAATATGTAATAAGCTAGTATTCACAAATTTTCAATACCTTATGAATTAATTAACACATCTAATTACAATATTCTTGGTTACTCTATAATACACATTTTTTAAAAATTATGAAGTAAAATTGCTACATTAGTTATTGCTTAACTACACATGAACAAGGCAAACCTAAACCAACCGATCCATGGATGAGCTCAAAGACAACTCCCAGACCAACCAAGAATTTTTTAAGTCTACATTTAATAACACCAATCGATGCAGTAAAAAGAAAATTTAAGTAAATTAGAAGGCAAACAGTTAAAAACTTTCCATATAATCCTTTTTGGTGCCCTTTGACCTCCTGATGTATTTCGTTTCACTTCCATGGCCCATCTAGCCTCAACTCTTCCTGTACTGTAATTATGCTCTAAAAGAGCAATATTTTTTTCTTTATACTTATATGTGTAAAGAAGTACTATTTTCCTATAAATACATATTTTCCTATAAATACGAGTAGTATAGGAATAAAAATAAATAATTTCATTTAGTATATACGTTTTCACTTCTATCGTGTGATCATAAGCAACACACGTAGTTTTTCTTGTTATATATTTTGCGTGTGTGTGTGTGTTAAAGAGAAATTGTTCAAATCTGTTTTTCTAGTTTCATACATTTTATGATAAGCACCATCAGATGCTGTTTTCTTTAAGATATTTAAATTAGTGGCATATTCTGACTTGGCTGTATTTTGTATATGATTTTATTTGCTGAAAAGTTTTTCTGATACAATCTTGTTTATTTAGGTTATTTTTTTTCATTTGAAACTGAATTTTTTGTTTTTGAAAAAACCTAAAATTGGGAAACTAATGTTTAAATCAGTAAAACAGGTTAACTCATTGTAATAAACATATTTAATTATTTAAACAAACTTGAAGGTTTTGACAAAATTAACGACTTTTTAATTAAGTTAATTTTTGTAACAAAATTTTGACCCAGCGGCAAAAGAACGTGTTTCCGGACTAACAACAATACGCCTAATAATAGATCATAATATTGTTTTAGTTTACTGAATATTAATTTATTTCAAACTATTAATTAATAGATAACATTGTAGTTTTAATTTATTGTATGGAAGTAAAGTAGTCAACAACAATTTGTTAGCAAAAAAACTTTCTAAAAACTTTAATACAGTCGTTAAAAATTATTTTTTGTTTAAAAAAAGAAACAATTCAAATTGTTCGCCAATGTTGCAAAAAAGGTTACAATTCCAAAATAAAGAAAAAGTAAATAAACAGGTACTTGGAATGCATTATGCGGACACTACATTGCTTTAACCTTCAATTTTTATTAAACGTATGTCATCGCACGTCCAAGATTTCTAATTAATTGAACTCTTAGAGACCAGAGTTTAAATGTATTAAAAATTGTGCGTCGATTCGTTTAAATATTCATTGTTTTTTTTTATAATCTTCTTATTACTGATCATAAATTTTCGTTTAAGTCTTTTGTATAACCAAATGTCAAGTTAACGCTATCTCATGTCATAAAAACTCACAGAACAATCAGACGGTTAGGGACACAAAAAGTATCAAAGGTACAAAACATCGTCTCCATTGAACCTTATTGACGTAAAGGGTTGCATACTGGCTGAGATCAAACTAACACGAAAAAATTGTATAGATTTTCCCCCCTGCTGTGAAATTTCCTAAGATTAAAAAATATTTCAATCGTGTCAGTAATTCTGTACCTAAAATTAAGCTTGTTTGGATTAAGTTTTTAAATTTTCACCACCGTGTATTGTCTCCATGAGCAAATAACTGATTATAAAATTATTTTTTGAGCTCCAGCTCTGTCAATAGAGCGTGAGATCAATCGGTACAAAGAAAATTAATAAATTAATAAAAAACAGAACATAACAAATATATTCCAAGAAAGCTAAGCAAAGATCTATATTAAAAAAGGCAGTTAAGATTTTACAATCACATGTTTAGAATGAGCAAAGATCGATTAAATGAAAAATTGTTAACGTTATTTACAATGTCAAAAACATAAAAGGCGCTTCCTTTTACAAAAAGAAAACGAAAAGAATAAAATCTACAAAGTAAAAGAAAATGATTGTTTGAACAACGAAGAATTCTGAGAGCATTCATAACCTAGAAATCATCTCTGCTGAAAAAATGAAAATGAAAATTTACTCAAAAAAAACAGACAGAATAAATCCAATAGATTTAAAGAGCTGCATAGCAGCGGCGTAATGGTAGAAGCAAGATCGAAAAAAAGAAATCACTACATTTCACTAATGTGTATCTATTATCTGGTCTTTTCGCAAGCAATAAATAAAAACTAAGAGCAACAAATCACCCTAAAAAGAGATTTATAAACGAATCCAAAACACAACGGGTGAAATAAAAAAGAGAAGATGAGATTCTATGGGCATCAGGTTATAAAAAAACCATCTTAAGACCTATAACACAAAAATTTGAAAAGTTGGAAATATTACAAAAACAAATTTAAATGGTTCAAAGAGAAAGAAAACGTCCTAATGACGCTCAACGTAGGTAAAAATATGCCTAATGAAAATAGAAACAAATTTAGAAAAAATTGAAAAACAAGTGTTTTTCAGAGGAAAAAGTTGAGAAAACAACATACCGATTGTAGATATAATAAAGAAAAATTGGGAGGAAAGAAAACTTCAGCTTCAAATTAGGAACTCAAGCAAAAAAAAAATAAACGAGTAACATATGAATAATTTGTCATGGTCCTAAATTGACTAAAATGATAAAAAAACAAGATAATAGATTGGTATGGTAAACATTTCATTATACTATTATAATATATTATTTATTATAATTATTATATATTATATACTATTTATATTATATTATTAAATTTTAAACTTTAGATCCTTTATGTTTACCCGATTATTTCAGTTTTCTTAGTATCCTTTCTGGCTTCTTTTCCATCTTAACCGACACTTTAGGTATACGGTTAAATATCATAAAATTGTGTTTTGACCATGGTTCGTCATCTATTCTTTACAGGTGTGCGTAGAATATTAGTCTTATTTTTTTAATTGTTCCCAATAACGTTTACTTTTTTGTACAGTCTTCTAGTCCCCGTAACCTGTACTGTCCCTTTATCTTTGAACCCATTATCTTACGGTGGATCTTTCTTTCAAATTTCTTTGCTTCTCTTTGACTAGCCTTACCAATCTATCAGAAGTCCTATCCTTTCCGCCTGGTTTTGGTAATTCCTTTTTGTATTAATATTACATCTTCTAGATTTTCATGTACAGAAATATATTGAAACTTGATTCTAGCTTCTCTTTTTTCGAACCTCTACAGGAAGTTCAGACGCTGATCTTACGAATAATTAGGCCTAATAAAAAATAACCAATATCCATCGAAGCAGCTTTTTAAATATTCAGCGTACTTGATATTCACCAAATATTTGCAAGAGAAGCTTGCAAATATAAATTATTACTTTCTCTTGCCCATATGAATATATAGGAAGGAAAGTATTGTTTTCATGTCGATTTTTCAAAATTGAGTTTTCACCGGATATACACGTTTTCAGAACCCCTGAACCTAAAAAAACATGTTTTTAGCGATTGGTGTGTGTGTGTGTGTTCTTGGAAAGGCTGTATTTTCGTAGAAAAAATGGTTTTTTAAGATTTCAGCCTTAAAATGCATTTTAGGGCAAAACGATAATATGAAAAGTTGTAGACAATTTAAAAATCTACAACTTTTAGGGCAAAAAGATAATATGAAAAGTTGTAGACAATTTAAAAATCTACAACTTTTATTTCAAACATTTGTTTGTATAACGCTTAGTTTAGCGGTAATTTGTAATTTTCTGTTTTTATTTTCATGAAAATCTGTAAAAAATTTGATTTTTTTAAATTTCGGCCTTTGTATGCATTTTACGACAAAAGTGTAGCCTATGTAATACAATTTATAGAAAATTAAACGATCTACAAATTTTTTTTAAGCACTTTTCTCTACAGAGCCTAATTTAGAGTGATTTTCTGTATTATTAAGCCTAACGGAAGTTGATTTTCATTTTTCATAATTCACTCATGATTAAAATGAGATAATGTTTCTGAGATTATTTTTTTGTTTTTTTCATTTATTGTGATTAAAATTAGGTTATGTTTATCGAGGTTAGTTTTTTGTTTATTTCTAATGTTAGTTTTATTGTTAATTATTTGCATTGGCAAGAGAAAGTTGTGTGAGTGTTTCACACCAGATATTTTTTATTGCATATTGCTTGAGTCCCAGCTCCGTGTAGTTGGAAGGAATGCAGTGCGTTGCTATAGTAGTGGGAGAATGAATGAGTGTTATTAGTGTTTCACAGCTGATGCATTTGTAGTGGAAGCGTGTACTAACTAGACTAAAAAAATATTCTTATCATCTGGCGCATTAATTTAACAAATACCTACCGGGTTATTAACTTGGTCGGATTCATAATATTTAACTTACCAATTTACATCAAAATATGTAAATAAATAAATGTAATAAATACAAACAAATATGTTATATACGGAAAATTTGAAAACGAATGTTTTGTATCAGAGTAGTACAACAAACGTTCTCCCAGCATGCGTCACTCATTCATTATACCTCACCGTACCCTTCACCCCGCAACTACACAGAGCTTGGAACGGCGCAATACTTTCATAGTTTATTTGTTTTGTTTCATAGAAGTTTAATTAATATTTAAGTAACTAACTAATAGTTTTAATTACTACCTAACACATTATCCTAGTAGAAGAAAATAAAGACAGACACACTAAATTAATCTACCCTTAACATGGGAAACCATTGTTGGGTAGGATAAATTTTCTCACCACGAGCTACAAATTTTACAATAATATTAAACGGAAAACTAAACTAAACTAATAAACTAATAGTACTAAACTAATAAATAAAAACAAAAAAAAACTTTAAAACAATAAGAACATTTAATTAATTAATTTTATTTAATTCAATTAATGGAAATTGTGTGAAATAAATAATTAAAGAAAGGTTGTTTTTTTAATTTGTTTTTAAGGATAACGTTAAAACGTTATATCATATGTTTTTGGGTAAGAATTAATAAAAATACTCAAATTACTGAATTACTTAAGTTCAAAAAAATGTAATGAACAGGAATTAAATATTTCCTAAAATTTTTACACTGAATTTGTATCAAGGTTTACAAGACTGTAAAACTATTTACTCCAAATATTGTTTACAACAACAATAGTTTTCGATTTTTAAAGTTGTAATTAAAGAAATTAACATTGTATTATAACGATTTGTAACGTAATGGTAAAATGAATAACGGCCGGCCCGTGTTGTAGTGGTTAGCGCAAACAGTTTCTATGCTAAGTGGTCCCGAGTTCGATTTGGTGTGTGTGTGTGTGTGTGTGTGTGTGTGTGTGTGTGTGTGTGAACAGAATATCTCAAGTACGTAACATCGTACGAACTTGAAACTTAAGTTAAATACAACTACCAAACCCGACACGAACATTTTCATCAAAATCGGTCAACCGGAAGTAGTAGTTTATTCGTGTAATTTTTCACTTTTTTGATTTTCTCAAAAACGGCTCCTACGATTTTTTTTAAATCGCCTCATTTACTAAGTTTTTTGTGCTCTACAAGATAACGTAGGAGCAATGTCTGCTGAAATTCTTGAAAAGGCTGCTTTCTTGTAAAAAAAATGTTTTTTTAAGATTACGGCTTTAAAATATGCATTTAGCGCAAAATACATATAATAAAAGTTGTAGTGAATTAAAAGTTCTACAACTTTTATTTTAATCATTGTTTTGTATAACGCTTAGTTTAGCGGTAATTAGCGTTTTTCTGTTTTTCTCACGAAAACGTGTAAAAAAATCGATTTTTTTTATGATTTCAGCCTTAGCATGCATTTTACGACAAAAGTGTATATAATCAAATTTATAGAAAATTAAAAGATCTATAACTTTTATTTGGAGCATTTTTTTTACTGAGCCTAGTTTAGCGTGAAAGAGTGATTTTCCGTATTTTCAGCCAAACTGGTTGATTTTCATTTTGCGTCTTTCACTCATGATTTAAATTAAGTTCTGTTTATTGGGGGTTAGGTTTTTTTTTAATTTCTAATGTTTTATTACTAATGTTAGGTTAAATATTTGATTATTTGAATTGGCAAGAGGAAGTCGTGTGAGTTTTTCACACCAGATTTTTTTATATGTGTATCACCTTACATCATTATTCACTCACAAGCCAAGGCTTATGTACGCATCATCGCTAAAAAATTAATAAATAAAGAAAATCTTACTTCCGTTTTTAATATTTGTAACGAAAATGTACAAAATTTATTTACAAAAATGGGATAACTTTCAATCGAATCAAAAAAGTGTTGATTTTAACCTGATTTATTCTATATACATTTTTTATTGAATTTATTTATTGTAAAATAATGAATACTATTATTAAAAGCTTTTTTATTTGCATTTAAATTAATGCACAATAATCAAATATAATATAGCTCAAGGAAAAAAATACAGAAATATTAAAATATTATTGGCGCAAAGACAGATTTATTAATAAAACATTATTATAATGTGGTAGGCTGATAATTATTTTTAAAAAATTGTATAAATTGTTGTAAATAAATTATTTGTCTATTTTTGATAAGCCGAATTTAAAGGAATTGTGAATAGAGAATGAAATTCGTATAAAAGTATTGAGGAAAGGTCATTTTATGAGATTGTATTTATAACGCACACACAAACAAACATATGCTTACACGAATATAAACATTTCAGATTTGGTTTCTGTATTATTGAGTGACCTACTTAAACTACTTCCGCAGTTAAAAGTAATAGTAAAAATATATTAAGACCGGTTTTTCCGGAACTAGTAATTCAGACACCTTTGCTTATGACAGACACCATTGTACTGGATGGCAATCAGGTCCAGAACAACTGACCATCCTATCAATAAAACATTCTGTTAAAATGTTTTTAAACATTAATTTTACATTAAAAATTAAAGTGTTTGATGTCAAAGAATATTAAATGAAACCTACTAATTCTACGTAAATATTGTTCCTTTTATTTGCCATTATTTTTATAGTTTCTCTCTGTTATAACCTCCAAATAAATTTATCTATAAATTAATTATTTTAATAGCACTATTTTTAAATGGCACCTATTATTAACTATAATAACTAAATGTTTCGTTACATTGATCTTGTTTATATGTTCAGTTTAAACGTTTTTTGTTTCAAATAGAAGAGGAGATACAACAAGGTTGTTTCTTAAAGGACTTTTGTAAAAATTTGTCAAATTGTGCATTGTATTGTAATAAACGACACTAAAGAACATCCTGCAGTTTTTACTCTATTACCTACTATAGTTGATTTCACGTTCAGAATGCAATATGGGAAGTTTATAAGCAATGTATTTCGTTTTGGAGTTTGAGCGCTACTACACTTAAGTAAAAATAACGACTCCGCCCCACAACACTTACTTATTTACAAACCCCTATTGAATAACGTAATACGAAAATATAATTAATACTTGTATCGTTTTAAAGATCAGGTACCGACAATTATGGAATTGGATAGTTGTGTTATTGGACAGGTTATGGAATTGTTTCTCAATTTGTCTTTTGTAATTGTAATTGTAATTGTTGTCTTTTAAAGTAAATTGTTTTAAGTAAATAGTTATTGTTCAAATCTTTGTAGACAATTACAAAAAAAAACCAATTATTTCTTGTTTGAACACCCCTCTTTTTCCATCTAAGGCTAAAAATAGACTGTACCTTTGGTATAATTTCACAGGTGTCAAAATGATTCAGAGATTCTCGGAATATGAAACGCGACCCATTATCTATCTTCGACCTGTTTCCGAATCGATGATTTTTTCAAACTCAGCTATTATTTCTGTTCCCGTCCAACGTATGACTTATCATATATCAAATTACTGACAAAATTCTATCTTTTATACCAAAATAACAAAATATATGTGTCGTCATTAAAAGGAAAAAATTATATGATGTGAAAAGCAAAAAATGTGATGAGATTTAAACGTCCAACTTTATACGAGCATATCTTATCTGAATATCAGAGTATAATAATAAAATTTATAGCGTAATAAAATACAATTCATTTGGAGCAAAATTAATGTTTTCAGAATATTTTGATCAAAAGTGAGCTTTTTCGAGCGTGGTAAGCGAAACTCGAAATATTTTGTCAGTGACCTTCGGATGGTGTCGGTGGAGGAGAGTTATTGTTTTGGCTGTGCCTGATGTTTTCCGTACGCCTGATAACACAGCGAGTTCTCATAAGAGCTGTACTCCATTCTGAACGTGAAGTAGAGTATAGTAATTTCCTAGCTTAGTGGGGTACAATAGACCTTTTATTGACCTTTTATTGGTTTAGAGCTTCAGAAAATCACCATGAAACCTTATCGAATACAACTCGTACAAGCCCTTCGTGTTAGTGAACAGAAACGTGTAGACTTTTGCAATGCTACGTTACAAGATATAGAAACGGATACTTTTATACAGCGGTTTGTATTTAGCGATGAAGCAGCTTTCCCACATTAGCGGTAAAGTTCATTTGCATATTGTGCGTATTTGGGGACTCAAAAACCCTCATGAAATGGTTGGGCATGAGCAAGATTCACTGAAAGTGAACTATTTTTGTGCAGTTTCACAAACCAAGGTTAATGAACCCTGCTTTTCGATGAAAACACAGTGAACGGAATATCTTATCTTAAATCCTACGGAACTGGCTTTTGCCACTACTAACTGTAGACTCTCTCTCATCTTTCAGCAAGACGGACCACTGCCACACTGACATAATGCCGTGCGCGTTTTCTTCAATAACACCTTATCGTTGGATAGGGCGCTCGCTTACGCTACTTTGGATTATTCTAAGTTTGTGACATAATCAACGATATTATTGAATAGCCTACTAGGCTAAATTTTACAAAAATTAAGAGCATCTATTGAAATATCATTTAAAAACTCACGTTCGGAATAGAATGCATGTTTTGTTAAATACCACTTTATTTCTTGATCGAAGTTTTGTAAATTAAGTAGTTTTAATTTAGAAGTTAATTTTTGGAAAAACCGAATTAATTGTGAATTCCTATCGAGAATTTAAAAATTGTGAATTTTTAAACTCTGTAGTCGGATTTGTAACGAGTTAATTGTTTGGTCACATTTTTGACGGTAAGAACTCGGGATCATGATTTAGGGAGGGACATTTTCGTTTTCTACGCCTAAAAATATATGAAAACCTCGAATCTCCGAATAGGTCAGCGAAGAGCTGACGATTTTCCGATTTTACCATCAGTGGAGTAAATTTTCAGAAAAATGGTTTATAAAATCGGTTTACAGGTCGTATATTTTCATAACAACTACGATTTGAGTTGGGACTGGCAAGGGAACCTAAGAACGAATGGTGTATGGGGAACACAGAGTATAGAATAACTAGAGAAGCCTTTCCATAAGCGATAGACTGGCGGTTGTGTGCGCTGACCCCCCAACTCCTTGGTTACCTACCTCGCCTAGCCCAGCCACCTGCCATCACACTGCTGCTTCTGTTTCGTTTAGTTGTTCTGCCTTATCTCGGATTTCTTTGGTTTTGCTTCTGTTAGTTTTCAGTGTAACTGAGAGAATAAGTTAAGTAATATAGAAAGCCAGATGAACAAAATTATACAAAATATGAAATCACTGGTATTTATGTTTATTATAAAGTACTAAATGAATGTATATTGATTGATTCGTTACTGTAATAAGTAAAAATCAAAACCCAAAATTGGCTGTCGACTATTATTATAATTAATACATTAAGAAAAAAAATAAAAAAAATAATAATTCAGTGGTAATTAATAAATTTTCAATGTTTGTTCTGGTTCACTTTATTTTTTGTTTTAGGTTACTTTATTTTTTGTTTTGGGTAAATCTTTTTTCTAAAGTTTTGTTTTGAGTCTTTTTAATTACAACCAAATCTTACGAAAGTCGAAAAGTTAGATAATGTGCCATCGCAAGTGATTGAGGTAACTTTGATGTTTACGTCAGATAGAAGGTGCAAGCATTGAAAGGTCAGAGAATAAATTTGTTCACCGGTGATTCCTTTAAAAAAAAAGTACTCCAGAGGTATTTTCCATAACTTATTGACACATAGCCTACGAGATGAAAGACAAACACTTCATTGGCTATTGGAGCTCCGTCGTCAGTATTTCCGTGTCCCAGATCCATGTAGGCATACAATTTTTTCCCATCCCAATCTACATGCTGCCGAATGGCCATTGCATCGAACATTAAACTGCACACCAAACCATGTTCATTTTGAAACTTTTCTTTTAGTACTCGGAAAACTTCTGAGCTAAACCCTGGTTCGGCATTAATTGAAGAATACCACTTAGCCACATTACATTAATGTATTACCGCGTTCGGACATGAGGAAGGGCTGAAAAGTGTGTCGAACAAAGTTGTACGCTTTAGGAGACAAAAAATGCAAAGTCGTGGTGAAATTACGAAGGCGGTCATCGTACAGTTTTTTCAGTTTGAGATTGGTGTGCTTTTGTGATTCTCTCTGTATAAGACAGAACGATGTTTTTGAAATATTGCTCAATAGATCACCGTGCTCCGACTGAATAAGATTTTTGTTTATAATTCTCTTATGATATCTTTTAAATTAGCCACTTTGAACTTTAGTCTCTTTTGTTTTAATGGCATATTTCTTAATCGTTTTCTTGTTTCAGTTAGTTTCCGTTGGGTTTTCTTAAGTTTTTCGGTAGTTATTTCGAAATAAGTTTTTTGTACTTTTTCCGATATTGAGGGCGAAATTGGTGAGAGAGCACGCTTTAAAACTCTCCTTACATTTAAAGTTGATGTTGACGGCTGTAAATGTGGTGGAAATGCTGCAAATATCGCTGGAACTGCACCTTTTGTAAATATCTTCGAAAAGGAGAAGGGTTATAATTATCATCTTCTTTGAAATGGTCACGACAAATATGACTGTGATTAGATGGTTTCCAGTTGTCTCTCCTGATTGCTTAAATCCATTTTTCGTTGAGTTCTGGATTTTTAGGAAAACGGTGGAAAGAAATTTTCATTCCCTCTACAGCTTCTGTTTTCTTTTTTCGGTTATTGCATTCGTACGCCACACACATACCAATTTTAAAGCTGGATAAGTGTCCACACACAATAATTTACACACAAAAATCCACGCACAATAATTCATACACAATAACTAAAGTGAATAAACAAAACGCACAATATAATATTAAACAATAACTGAAAAAATTAAAAGAAACGCACAGATTATAGGTTAGTTACCGCTTCGTGGGAAGGGAAATGATTGAAGTGGCAGGCGATATGGGTAACCAAAGAGTGGCGGTAAGTAGACACACTTCGTTCATCCACTAGGCCGCTCTATTACTTCTATACTCTGTGATGGGGAATCCCTCTGTATAGTGCTGCGTAAATTATAACCGCGGCATTCATATTGTAATTACAATTGTCAGTTATTGTCAGTTTCGTGTTATACTGAAATTTTATTCGTCCCCTCCACCTAAAGCTAAGTTTGAAATTTTCTGAAAATTTAATTTTATAGAATCTGTTACTGACCAATATTAACATTAACGTAGTAATGTGACGTTTGTTCCGAGTTCTTAAAAGAATCTTAAAAGATTCTTGTTATTTACAAATAAATAAACTACCTTTTAAACTTATAATAAATGGTTATTACAAATTAAGTACGGCAGTAGTAACTACTATAAAATTACAATAAACTACTTAAAACAAACTAAATTGATTGCAGAATGTTTTGAAGACTTAAACTAAACTTACCTGAAAAGAAATATGGCAATTTACAATCAAACAATAATTGAATGAGTTTTACTTAGAAATCGACTACGTAAACTATCTGCCCGATACGCAGAATCAGGTCTAATGTACAAAAATCGTTTTCAATAACTTAGTTAATTTAACACTTGGTTTAACCGACACTTACAAATAACACTGACTACCTCCACAAACTGTTTTACAACTAACCCACACAGGAAAGAGAATTTTATATAGGCCTACCCTTTGTTGTTCAGGTCAAGAGCCAAAAGGCTGGTTTGAACCTCTACAGGTTTTACCAAGTAAAACGAGGAGTGAAGTGGTTTGCTATTGCGTTCCTCACTTAGTTGAAAGAGTATGCTTATCAGCATGCCAGGCCCTCCGAAAAGCACCCACTTTCCACCCTGCAAATGTCAGTGAAGTCGTAATACTTCATTCACCACAGGGTCTGGCTTTATAGTGGAATTTATTACTCCCAGAGGAGATAACTCTGACAAGTGTCTTTTACACCTGTACCTCTTCTGTTCTTAAATAGTTCAGTCATATAATTGACTGGCTATGTGATAAGAAACAGAACTATTTTTTGTAGCCCTGGAACCAAAAGATCGAGTGCAATTAATTTAACTCTCCACCTGCCCGGTATGGGCAAAAGGCTTACCCTATACCTTACAATTCCAGAAGTTCAAAAAATGTTCCAGATAACGAAATTTACAAAATCTAGATAAATCCAAAGAACACAACAAAAAGAAATACAATAGACCTTACTGAAACCTTCCATACGTACTAGAAAAACAAAAATTTGATAGTGAATTTGCTAGTGCGTACGGCAGGTAACAAAGTAAACCTGTTTAAATTTCATATAATAGACGCTAATGTCAAAACGTAGCTAATTGTCCCAATTTGTCAGAGTAATATTGGTAGCCTATATTACTTAAGGATGTAATCATAATGAAAATATACGACCAGCACGCCTAAAGATCGTAAAATTCAATAAATTTTCGTAAAACAAAATCGTAAATATGTAACCAGACTAAGGAAACGGAAACTCATTAAAACAAGATTTATTAAAATTAGTGGAAAAATAATTTTCCGCAAAATATATTATTAGGTTTTTTTTATTTTAATTATTCCAAGGTTTAGACCTATAATCAAAATAATTAAATATTAATTGGACTCATTAATTTTTCATGTTTAGACAACAATACTAATTTTAAAAGGTTTTTGTAAATAAAAACTAGTACTTTTATGTCCTTTGACGTATTGTTTGTATTATAAGAAATTTGTTTCAAAACCGGATTAACCTAATATAGACCCATATACAACAATGTTTTTTTAGGTATTCGTTTACATTACTTTTTTAATTTTGGAGTATTTATCTAACCATAATAGATAAGTCTTAGTGTATAAAATACAACTTTCTTCGTAATATTTATAAAAAAAACACTAATTTTTCAGTAACAGAAAGTTTTATAATACATTTGGTACAGGACTTGCTATGCCTATTATTCAACTATTTTTCCTTGTTTAAAGCCACCTTAGACAACTTGAAGTTAATTTTAGACATTTCTCGGAGTTCTTTTTGTAGCCCATCTCAGTATTCCTTTACTGTAGGCTTTTCGTTTTTCTTTGCCAATTTTCTTCTTTTGTTATTTGTGTGAACTTGGTTTGGTCATTTGATTTTTTGTCGGCTAATTTCAGTTTTCGTAATATTTTATCTGGTTTTTTAAACCAATGATCCAACACCTTACCTCTATAATTTAGTGTCCTAAAAATTTGATTTGTCAACCGTTTATCATCCATTCTATGAAGGTGTCCGTAGAAGTTTAGTATCCTTTTTCTAATCGTTCGTTTTCCTTGTACAGTTTTTCTCGTCCTCGTAACCTGTACTTCTTCATCTTCCAACCTAATATCTTACGGCGGATCTTCTCTCAAATTTCTCTATTTCTCTTAAACCAGGATTTCCATTCATTTTAAGACATTCACCAAAGTTCACACAGGGTTTATGAATATTATAATGCCTGATCTTGGCTTGTCTCGACAATTCTTTTTTTGGTAGGCCAAACATTGTATTAGACGAAACAAAAGAACACATTTGTTGTTGGATGGAGACCTACCTCCAGAAAGGTGTAAACAGGGGCCTAACAGAATTTTGTGGAACTGAACACCAAGGGAAAAAAGGAAAAGAGAACGCCTAGCAAGGCAATGGATGAGCGGAGTAATGGAGACGATGGCCGGTAGAGCTCTGTGGGAGGGTGATTAAATGGATAGATTAGAATAGATAGATTAGAATTTAACCCCGGTTTAGGGTTAGCATTTGGGATGCAAAGAACGGCAATAATAGGCTAACTGTAATAATTGCAAAAAGAAATATTTTTTGAAGGAATGGATATAATCATTTGTTCGATCGTTAATTTAGTCCAAGAAACGATTGCCAGGTCATCTGTAATAACAGAATAGTTGATTTTTGGGCTGTTTATGGATCCGCCAATGAGTTCTTGGTTAATAAATTCTTAATATTCATCATTATTTAAAGTATATTTTAAATTAAAATTTTTATTGCTTTCTGGGTTATTATTAGGGAAAGTTTTTATTTTAACACAAAGTAAATAAAGGAAAGATTTTTTAATCAACCAAATATTCCATTTCATGATTACTTACTTCAACCCTTTCATCAACTTTTTTGAAATGTTTTAATTTAATGATAACTACTATAGGCCGTAAGGTAAATTTTCCACCGGATATTGTCTCCTTCTAATTCTTAATTGGTTCACTTACTTTTCTTTTAAGCCATAAAAAACGACTTCTACCTTAACGGGAAGAAATCGTCAAGTCTACTCTAGAACAAGGTAGTCTAGTGCCATAGGTTGATTTGCCCCGCACCGTTATTATAAATTTGTGTAAATAGTAAATTTATTAACAAAAACAATAATTTGTGCAATATTTCTTTTTGTTTTCATGAATTGTTTGTTATGTGGGAAATAAATATATATCGGCATATTATTATTATTTAGGACTCACGGTTTGGATTAGTCGTGATCTTAAATTTGAAAAGTCAGTACTTAGATTGTATAAAAGCCTTGTGCGTCCTGTCCTCGAATATTGTTCGACGGTGTGAAATTATAGAAGAGACATCTCAGATAAGGAACTGGAGATTGTGCAGAAAAGATTCTACCACGGCTATCATCAGATCCTTCCTTCTTTACGGTGCACCAGTTTGGTGGCCCGTCCTCTCCTCCATCAACAAAAGAAAACTCTCCTCCCTTCACAACCGCATAGTTAGACAAATTTCCAACCTCCACTACCTCATCAATAATAAAACCATCCACGACTACGTCATCACCTCCAGCCTGGAGGAGTTCATCCACCGAACTTCAAGAGTCCTTCACGACGCCGGTCAACGCTTTGTACAGCCAGCTGTCAGATTCAGCTGTTCAGATTGGCGTCAGACATTGACGCCAATGGTCGACTACGCCGGGCCGGCAAGCCGTCTGTGTGTGTTAGCAGTCTTTCGGTACCGTCAGATACGGCCACCTCTCTGTATCATAGCACACCATGGCCTTCAGTATAGCTCTTAAAGCTGGATTTTTAGAGTGGTTTTAATATTATGTCTACAAAAATTTACAAAAGACTGGTGTTGAAATTGCTAAGAGTTTAAAGACTCAAACAAAAGAACATCACTAAAATTATTTAAAAAAATTGTAATTGCAGATTTATACACACACACGCACACACACACACGCACACACACACACACGCACACACACACGCACACACACACACACGCACACACACACACGCACACACACACGCGCGCGCGCGCACACACACACACACACACACACACACACACACAATGTGCTAATAAATCTGTAGGCCTAATTGTGTATGAATTATAAGTTTTAACTCCTATTTTATAATTTTTTTCTCTTTAGGTCAATATTTCTAAATTCTTTACCCGTTGAAATGTTATTTATATCTAAAATATTAATTAAAGTACATAAATTTCTATCCAAAACGTTCCGTTAAATTTCAGAGTTTAAATTAGCAGTAATTTTTAACGACTGCTTAGCTATCCCCCTATTAAAGTCTCCTAGTTATTCGAGTAAATTGACTATAAAGTTTGTATATTTGTATAATATTCTATTAGGTTTTTTGGTCGCTTCCAACTAATAGCTGTAGGATTTTGTTTGGTCTTTTCTTATTTGGTATTACATGACCATTCTGATCTTTGACTGGTCCTACGATTTTTCTTCTGCAACTTTTTTACCATGCTTCAATTCTTTGATCCATGCTTCATTTATTGTTTTACTTGACTTCCAACTCGTACAATATTATAACACTTAAGCCTAGGTTCGTTTGGGTTCTGGGTATAATAAATAATAAACATACTTTCTTTATACTTATAGCAATTAATTATTTATTGACACAACTAATTAATTAACTGAGCATACCAACGAATACAATTAGATAACTTTAATTAAATTAACTACAAAACTTAAGTTTAAACTTAATAACCAAAACACATTACCTGCCCACAACCTCTAACGTAACGTAATTCAGGACCATTCAAAATTCAAGTACCGATTAACTTACTACAAAGGCGCTAACTGTTTTTAAACCTGCGGTCTGATAGTTTCCCAAACAAACGATTACTTAATAACAATTTTGCCACCTCACCAGAAAAATTCATAACATTGTAGAAATTATCAATAACAGGCATAACAAGACCCATAACCTCTTTTCCTAGAGTTCCCATCCAAAACATCTCATTCATCGCAATCCACTATCCTATTTCTACACACTCCACCCCATACAATACACAATTTCTTATAATACACAATCTATTCCATCAACCATTTTTACATTGTTACAATATTATTGGTTTAAATAACTAATTACCTATATAAAAAAACTGGAATATCAATTTGTTGGCCTACAAACTTCTTAAAATCCGTTATCTATCAGTGTTTTTTTTCATATTTTCATAAAGTTGTTGGATGCAGTATTGCCAGTGGGTACATGCATAAAATAATATTTCTCATGGTCATCCACAAACTGCACGTGACTTTTACGTACTGAATAATATGAATAGTAAATAAATGACAAGTCTAGACCGGTTACTAAAAAAATTTTGTTTTTATTAATTTTCTAACATATAAAAATCTAAGTATACGGAGACCTATGCAATATTATATGCAACAAGAAACTGCATTTAAAACCACTCTACTAACACTAGTTGATATTTTGTTAACTTGTACAACATAAAATGCATTTTGTGTTTTTTAAATATCAAATACATGTTTGTATTTTAACATAATACCTTCAAAACAAAAACGCTTCTATAACGGTCATTGTACGTATGACTGCGTAAATACACTTTCAAGAAGGTGACCACGTTTACCTCGACCCGCTTCACCACGTAAATTACGAAACTACGAAAATAGACTTATTTGTATTACTGGAAAACTTTCCAATTATCCGTTGAACTTAAGTTAAACTAGTTTGAAAGTTCAATTTTGTCTAGTTGTAGATCTTGATTTTTTTATTAAATATTTTCTTCTTGCTTTTGCAGAATTAAGAAACTTTATACCTTATTACATTTGTATAAAGTTATGTATTTTTATTTTTTGAAAAGTCAATTAAAATATTGCATTTATATGCGTTTTTTAGTTTATTTAAAGTCACATCAACAGCCTGGTAGCGTCTATAGTGGATTAGGTGTAACTGGAACAGTGGGTTTATACTTGTGAAAATTTCCAAATATTAACCGGGAATCGGACCCGGGACCTCCGCGTGGTAGGCTGGTGAGCCACCATTACGCTATATGTGCATTATTTGATTGTATGGATCTTGCTTATAAAAGGCCTACATTATAAGATCCGTTAGTTTGTTAGATAAAAACAAATGGTTTCATTAGATTTGTTTTATTTTTATTTTGTTTTCGCCTACTTAAGACTACGATAATTAACAATGAATTACTCCTTTAGTTTTCTTTCTCGAGTTCTTATGTTAAACTTTATGTTTCGTTTCTTCCCAGTTTGTACTTACTCTTCCCCTATAGGCCTATACATATATAGGAAAGAAAATTACTGCATTCATGTTGATTTTTTTGTAATTGACTTTCCACCGGAAATAACTACACGTTTTCAGGTCCACTGAACCAAAAAACAATTTTTTTCAGCGATTGAAAATGTGGAACTTAAATTAGGTACTACAAGAGGATCCGGCTCGAACATTTTTATAAAAAATGGTCAACCGGAAGTTGTGGTTTATTCGTGCGAATTTTTAAAAAAAATCACTTTATTTGATAAAGTTAGCGTTATGTCTGGTAAAATTCTTGGGGAGCCTGTGCTCTCGTGTTAAAAATAGCTTTTTTTAGATTACGGCCTTAATGGCTGTAATTTTAGGGAAAAATTATATAGGTAGTTAAAGTTATAGTTAATTAAAAAACCTACAACTTTTATTTCAAACATTTTTTCTATAACGCTTATTTTAGCGTTTTTTAGAGACTTTTTGTATTTTTCTTATCAAATTCGGTAAGATATGGGATTTTTAAGGATTGCGGCCTTAGTATATATTTAACGACAAAAATTTATTCAATAAAAATTATAGAAAATTATGAAAACTACAACTTTTATTTGAAGCATGTTTTTCAACACAGTTTAGTTTAGCGTCTATTATAGTGATTTTACGTATTTTTAAGTCGAACAGAGGATTTTCATTTTTCGTCATTCACTCATAATTAAAATTAGGTTATATTTATAATATTTTATTACTTACTCATGATTAAACATAGGTTATATTGTTCATTATTTACACTGGTAAGAGAAAGAATTGTACGTGTTTTACAGCAGAGCTTTCTTTATTAATTCCATAAATACTTCCTTTCATCTTTCCAGTTCAATGTGTTATTTTTCTTAACTTTTTCCTTTGGAAAACCTTTTTATTATAATTTCATTACTTTTAAAGGGGTTTGCAGAATAAGCCGATTCATCATAATATGAAAGCTCTTAAATATTCGAATGGTCTCTGCTATTTTTCTCAGAATGATGGATTCATCAGTTTTGTTGCTCGCTTACCAGCTGGCGTAATATTGTTGATTAATGTGTACCCAAATTGATATATTTAAAGCAGTTGCTAGGACAAATTCTTGCGGATAAGATTAAGTTGCGACACCTAAATGCTGTCAGCATTAGCAGTAATTGCAGAACAGTCGGACGTAAAAAAACAAAAAAAAGACACCCAAATGATTCCGTTTTAGTTCACTAGACTTTCCTCCAGTCCACCAATCTCGACGGACAACGTAAAAGCGTACTTACCACAAGCGTTTTTGTCTGTTTTTATAATTAGAAAAGTAGTTATTCGAAATCAGTAAACTCGTTACTTTTAATAAATTTTTATTTTTAGTATTTTCTTATGCCCAAAACGGCCAGGTGGAGTGTTATTTTAATTGCACTTTATCTGTTTGGTCCAGGGCTAAAAAAAAAGTTCTGTTTCTTATCACATAGTCAGCCTCTTATATGACTGAAATATTTAAGAACAGAAGAGGTAGAGGTGTAAAAGACACTAGTCAGAGTTATCTCCTCTGAGAGTAATGAATTTCACTTTGCAGCCAGACCCTGTGGTGAATGAAGTGAAGGTGTCATTTGCAGGGTGGAAAGTGAGTGCTTTTCGAAGGGCCTGGCATGCTGATAAGCATACTCTTTCAACTCAGTGAGGAAGGCAATGGTAAACCACCTTACTCCTCGTTTTTACTTAGTAAAACCTCTAGAGGTTCAAACCAGCCTTTCGGCTGTTGACCTAAACAACAACAGTATTTTCTTATTTTTGAGTCAAGAAGATTTTTGAGTCTTATTTTGAGTCAAGAAGAAGCTCCTAGAGACCCACACAACATGACAGTAGGGCTATACTCCACAGTAGTGCCAGGAAAGACATAAAGTTTCCTCCCCATAAAGCATAGCTTCTGAACGTCGTCACATTACGTACAATACGAAACAGAAGGCTTCCGAGTCTGGGATTTCCTGGGGTCTTGCAGGAATTAACCCTACGGTCACTAACCCCGTTACAGAATTTAGGAGCGGCTGTAAGCTAGCCGTTCTTCCTCCGCTTTCTGGCGCAAGACGCAGTACACCATCCTCTCGACCGCAGTCCAACATTTCCGCCTCGCTATCATCTTCAAACGTCTACAACTTTTAATCTCCTGACCAGAGCAATGCATCCCGCTCTTGTCTAATCCATCGAATGCACTCAAAACCCGTACTCCACACTTTATCGATTTCCACGCAATAGACATACAATTTATCATCACTTTTTACCCGCGAAAGACGGTACGCCCTAATGCATCTATACCGGCCATTGGTCATACTTTGTCATCTCGAACTATATCTCCCCATGGGTTCTACAGTACCACTTTTGTACTTTTGGCATTGATCAGTCGGAATTTTTGGCTTAATAATACATTACACCACCTTTGAACCAACCTATGGGATCTTAAAAATCTGATTTCCTTACGAAATAAATAAATTGCACTTACTTTGGTTTTCCGGTCATTACTATAACCTATATCCTTTTGCAAAATTACTTCATAATTCAATCGATTTTTTACAATACGGCCTAAAATTGCACAATATTAGCAAACTAAATAAAATATAGTTATTTAACAAAAATAATCCTATGATATATCAAAATAATTATAAAACAGTACAATGCATTTTTTTGGATGTGCATTATAAGTTTTATGTATACCTAATTATTTTATAAGTATTGGCATCTAGTATTTTTCAACGAATAATTTATAAATTACTATGCACAAATAAACAGTCTTGGTTTTTGTATTACAAGTACGTGACTGTTGAACTCGAGTAAAAAATGTTTACAGTAAGCAACAAAAATAATTATCTGTAGCTATAGAATAATAATACTGTAACATAGTATGTGATTAGTCTTGAAATTTTTAATTTATTAGGTTGTTATTTTTTTATAGATTTCCTTAATTTTATTGTAAGAATTGTGTACTATTTGGGGAGGAATGTGCTAAACAAGGAACTGAATTACAGCGAAAGAGATGTTTTTCTAAGAAATTGAAAATAGTCGAAAAGTTTGTTTTTATTTTTATTCTTTCTATAAGGTGCCAGAAAAGCGGCGAAGGATCATGAATCTCAGGAAAACTACTACACCGCAGGTATAAAAACAGTTAGCTCCTATATGGTGAGGAAGTCAATAGTTGAACTTGTGAATAAAAATTAATATCCGGCCGTTCGAAATAGTGTCGTTACGGGACCGATTCAAATTTACGTTGATTGTGCGTACGGGCAATAGCAAGTGTTTGTAGGCAGGTAATCGTTTTGGTTCTTCAGAACAGTAATCTATTGTTAGTCAAGTTCGTTTAAGCTCTAATTTTAGTTATTGATTTATTTTATGAAATCTAATAGTATTTTTTAGTGAGCTAAGTTAAATCATTAATTGTAAAATAAATAATTAATTGTTATAAGTTTGTTTATTATTTATTAAACCCAGATCCTAAACGAACCTAGGCATAGTTGTTACAATACTAATAAAAATTCACAAATATCAATTGTTAAAACTTACAGCAAAAATTAATCAGAAAGCAGAAAACATATCAATCAGTTTTTTTTTATTAAAAATACAAAATAGAAGTTAAAAAATTGTTACTATCTACTTAATTATGTTTTCTGAACCATAAACGTTATAACAAAAAATTAGTCGGAAAATTAATTTACTAGAAAAGAATTTGATATTCCTATTTAATGTCACGGTCATTAATAGATTGACCGATACGTATTAGTTCAGCCTACCATTTATTTTTTATAAGTGGCGTTGTCCGATACCTGAAATACCAGTATTGTTTATTTAAACAGTGCAGAAGTTGCGTTACAAGATACGATTGCCGAAAGGCATTTCATGTGAACCTGAACTTGATTAGAATGGAACATTACATCAAATGAATAAGTATACTTCACATACTGGGTGAACAGAAAGTCTAAAATACATTTTCATAAATTATTACTTCTAAATACTTCTATACTATAGGGTGATTCAAAAAAACGCCGGTTTTGATATATCAAATTAAGAGATTTATTTTATTGAAAAACTGAAAATAAATACATCAACAAGTTCATCTTACCTTCCGATTTCATGTATGAAAAATGATGTCATGCATGTGTCCTCCTCTACTGCGCTGGCACGCATCAACTCTGTCCATGAAATTGGATATTACTGCACGACAAGTTTCGACTTCCATTTGCCCGATAACCCGTCGAATTTCCTCCTTCAAGTCATTGATGTTTCGGGGTTTATTGGCATACACCAATGACTTCAGATGACCCCAAAGATGAAAGTCACAAGGCGTCAAGTCACACGACCTTGGTGGCCATTGATGGTCGGAATTACGAGAAATGATGCGATCCTGGAACCGTTCACGGAGCAACAACATTGTTTCTCGTGCAGCAACTGAATTTTATATGGGTGATATTGGAGATCGTGCCGAAGAATTCTCCGTACAGAAGAACATCGTAAACCCAATTGTTGAGAACGGCGACGTATTGATTTTGCTGGGCTAACAGCCACACTGTCACGAACCAACGCAACGTTCTGCTCAGTTCGGCCGGAACGATGACGTCCAGAACTTTTAAGGTCGACTGTTGAACCCGTCTCAAAAACTTTTTCATGAGCCTGTGAACTGTTGATTCATTCGGTGCTTCATTACGTCCTAGAGTACCGCGAAGTCGCCTGACAGTAGCCGCATAACTCTCTCCATTCTGGTAAAATGTTTTGACGATTAGCACTCGTTGTGCAATAGTAAACTTCTCCATGGTTAGACACAGACTGCGAGAGTACTACACTGCTAAGAAGAGAAACTACAACTGAATCGTCAATCGGAATGTTCTCCGAAATAGAAATGAGATCTAACAATGTTGCCAACCGATAAACAAAAATTTACCAGCCGTTTAAAAACCGGCGCTCTTTTTGAATCACCCGTTATTAGCCACGAAATTGCGAGCTTCCTATACTAAGTTATATCCCATGAAACCGTGCAGCTCGTCAAAACATAAATGTATTATAATTGTGATTGAACTTTGCGCGATGCATTCGAGTTACAAGAAATGTTCTTTGCAAAATACGACAGTACGTGTTGAAAGAATTCATAGAGTAGGCTTTTATAAAACATCCGGTCTGTCGCCGGTTGTTTTTACTGAAGGCGCTGATAGAGTGAAACATGATTACGCATCCATTTTACTGACTTTCAACCCGTAGTCTGTTTATATCTGCTGCACGGTTCTGTGAGATATATTATAGTAAACCAAGCAGTCGTGTACCTCCACCCGTCCTACCATGCAGTGTTGCCACTCTACCCGCCCTGCTTGTGACATTGGAATTGCTTCACTCAGTCAGTTCAATGCAACTGTGATATACACAATGTTTCGTAGGGTTTCTGGGGGTGTTTTTACTTACTCTTGCCTGTATGAATATAAAGGAAGGAAAGTATTGTTTTCATGTCGATTTTTCGAAATCGAGTTTTCACCGGATCTATACGTTTTCAGACCCCCTGAACCCAAAAAACACGTTTTTAGCGATTGGTCTGTGTGTGTTTGAATGGAATATCTCAAAAACGGAACATCGTACGAACTTGAAACTTAAGATAGATAGGCCTACTACTACCGGACCCGACACGAACATTTTCATCAAAATCGGCCAACCGAAAGTAGTAGTTTATTCGTGTCATTTTTCACTTTTTTGCGATTTTTCAAAAACGGCTCCTACGATTTTTTTTTCAAAAATTGCCTCATTTACTACACTTTTTATGCTTTACAACATAGGGTAGGCGCCTCGTCTGCTGAAATTCTTAGAAAGGCTGTTTTTCGTAAAAAGTTGTGACTTAAATATGCGTTTTAACGGAAAATGTATATAATTAAAGTTGTAAAGAATTGAAAATCCTACAGTTTTTTTCAAACATTTTTTTGTATAACGCTTAGTTTAGCGGTAATTAGCGATTTTCTGTTTTTCCTCTCGAAAACGTGTAAAAAATCGATTTATTTTAAAGATTTCAGACTTAGTATGCGTTTCACGACATAAGTGTATATAATCAAATTTATAGGAAATTAAACGAGCTACAACTTTTATTTAGTGCATTTTTCTCTACAGAGCCTAGTTTTAAAAGAGTTTTGAAAAAGTGATTTTCCGTATTTTTAACCCAAACTAAGGTGGATTTTCATTTTACGTCTTTCAATCATGAATAAAATAAGGTTATGTTTTATGAGGTTAGTTTTTTGTTTATTTCTAATGTTTTATTACTAATGTTAGGTTATATTGTTCATTATTTGCACAAGCAAGAGAAAGTCGTGTGAGTGTTTCACACCAGATTTTTTAAAGTCATTTTCGTTTTAAAAATTTGTTTAATTTATAGACCTACCGTTTAGTTGTTTAATATAGTCTGTTAAAAAAATGTATCTGTTATTTTTCAGCGTATTAGGCCTAAATGTTTTTATTTTCTCTTGACTATATATATATATAGGAAGGAAAGTATTGTTTTCATGTCGATTTTTCGAAATCGAGTTTTCACCGGATCTATACGTTTTCAGACCCCCTGAACCCATAAAAATATGTTTTTAGCGATTGGTCTGTGTGTGTGTCCTGTGTGTGTGCGTGCGTGCGTGCGTGCGCGCGCGCGTGTGTGTGTATACAAAATATCTCAAGAACGGAACATCGTACGAACTTGAAACTTGAAACTTAAGTTACATACCACTACCGGACCCGACACGAACATTTTCATCAAAATCGGTCAAACGGAAGTAGTAGTTTATTCGTGTCATTTTTCACTTTTTTTGCGATTTTCTCAAAAACTAGTCCTACGATTTTTTTTAAAATCGCCTGGTTTACTCAATTTTTTATTCTCTACAAGATAGGGTAGGCGTCATGTTTGCTGAAATTCTGGGTGAGGCTGTTTTCACGTAAAAACATAGTTTTTTTAAGATTACGGCTTTAATATGCATTTTAGCGCAAAACTTTATACAATAAAAAATGTATAGAATTTAAAATTCTACAACTTTTATTTCAAACATTTTTTTGTATAACGCTTAGTTTAGCGGTAATTTGCGATTTTCTATAATTAAATTTATAGAAAATTAAAAGATCTACAACTTTTATTTAAAGCATTTTTCTCTACAGAGCCTAGTTTAGAGAGAAAGAGTGATTTTCCGTATTTCGAAGCCAAACTGAGGTTGATTTTCATTTTGCGTCTTTCACTCATGATTAAAATTAGGTTATGTTTGTTGAGGTTAGTTTTTTGTTTATGTTTTATTACTAATATTAGGTTTATTGTTGATTATTTGCACTGGCAAGAGAAAGTTGTGTGAGTGTTTCATACCAGATTTTTTTTAATACAATCCCACTCAGGCATGGCATATTTTCATGCGTTACAAAAAATCATTTCATCCTCACACAGTTACACTCCACCGTCGTCGCTAATGACCTTGCAGTTGATGCGACGTTAAATAAATAAACAAACAAAAAAAATGTTTTTTTTTTAGTTGTAAATACGAATGAATTCAATAATTTTGACGAACAACCCCGTAAATCGACTCCGAACAGCTACCGTCGTTATCGAAAGAAAAACCTTAGAAAACAGTTAAGAATAATAATAAGTAAAGTTAATAAGTGTTTAAAAAATTTGGCTAACAATCCTGAAACAAGAACAAAATTCCGTCTGCATTAGCAGTAATTGCAGAACAGTCGGACGTTAAACTAAAAAAATAAAAGAACAAAATTAAATTTCTAATTTTTATGATAACAACAAACGATAAAAAGTTCGTTCCCACCCTGCCGAATACGGCAACACTGTATTCCTGTCTAACTAGATCCAGGCTCCCAATTTCATGGTTACTGGTGTAGTACATTATAGTCAAAACGTGACATATACCCTGAATTTCGTTGGCAGGTAATAAATCCAATAGAATGCAGTACTCATAACCTATTGTGATTGCAATAGGAAATAATTAGTGCATCAGCCACCATAAAGCGTGATGTGTTTTGTATGGAACACATTTTGTGACTGAAAACCGACTTGTAACATAGTTATAATGTTTGTCCACTTAAGTAAAATTTACATGTGTACCTATTTAACTTAAAATTATTTTGTTCTGTCCCTAGTTTTGTAGTTCTTTAATTATATTTTTCATTGATATAAATACTTATTGCTTTAGAAAATTATTTCATTAATAGAAATATACTGTACCTATGTTTAAAAGAATTGTATGATTCGAGGTAACAAATATGTCATAGTAGCCCACTTTGTTTCACTACGATTGTTTGGTAAGCCATAATGATTACACATTTCCGTTTTCTTTAAGTTAACTAATACTATTTATCCTATTTTTCCAGTACTTTAAAATTGAAAGTGTTGGGAGAAGACAGTGCTAAAAATCATCAACATAATTTTACGCAATGTCATTTTAAATGTTTACTGAAATCTACAAATCATGTTTTTGAATTTTTGTTAAACATTCGTTATATTCTGTTAATCTAGGTTCTTAACACTGTAAATATAGCATCCTGTTTAAAACGCACTGTACATTTTATTTTTACAGCTTTACATTTTATTTTTTGGCTCTTGGCCCCATATAAATTTTTATATTTCGTTATGAACGAAATAAAATTTTGTTGCTGTAATTGCATTACAATGAATGAAATACGAGATTAATGGTTTCATCGCCGATTTTTTCATATAAAGTTTTACATAAAAATCATATTAGGGCAGATAAAAAGTCGCTTTTGAGTTGTTTAATTACATCGGTTGAATGAGTCACCTAGTGTTACCAGTTTACAGGTAAACATGAGCAAACTGCTAAGTAATTCTATTGAAATTAAAAAAAAAAACATCTAGATACACAACCGGATCAATCGACCTACAAGGGAAAATCTTAATAGAGTCAAGATCGGCACGTGTATGATAATTTATCGACTAAACTAATTATGGCATCTTACTCGTAAATTATTATTTTATCGTCAGTAGATACATTTTTAAAATGTTACTTGATATACACAAAATGAAATAAAACTCATAAAATGAATTAACGCCGTTAATTGTATAAGTGTGATTACGTCATCTTGGCATTGTGAATTCAAGTGCAAGCAAAAAAATAACTAGATGGGAATTATACAGACTGGATTTTAATAATTGCAAATGCAACTCATGAATAAATTTAAATCGCTCGTTCACTGGAATTGCTATTAATTATATTGAAAAAAAATCTGGTGTGAAACACTCACACAACTTTCTCTTGCCAATGCAAATGATTAACAATATAACCTAACATTAGTAATAAAACATTAGAAATAAACAAAAAACTAACCTCTTAAAACATAACCTTATTTTAATCATGAGTGAAAGACGCAAAATGAAAATCGACCTGTTTGGCTTCAACACCAAGAAAATCACTCTTTCACGCTAAACTAGGCTCTGTAGAGAAAAACGCTGTAAATAAAAGTTGTAGATCTTTTAATTTCGTATAAATTTGATTAAATACATTTTTGTCGTAAAATGCATACTTAGGCCGAAATCTTAAAAAAATCAATTTTTCACACGTTTTCGTGAGAAAAAAAACAGAAAATCGAAAATTACCGCTAAACTAAGCGTTATACAAAAAAATGTTTTAAAAAAACTGTAGGATTTTCAATTCTTTACAACTTTTATTATATAACGTTTTGCGCTAAATTGCATATTAAAGCCGCAATCTTAAAAAGAAAATGTTTTTTACGTAAAAAACAGCCTCACCCAGAATTTCAGCAAACATGACCACATATCAGAGTGCGTAGAGAATAAAAAACTGAGTAAATTACGCGATTTTTAAAAAAATCGTAGGACCAGTTTTTGAGAAAAATCACAAAAAAGTGAAAAATTATACGAATAAACAACTACTTCCGGTTGACCGATTTTGATGAAAATGTTCGTGTCGGGTCCGGTAGTGGTATGTAACTTAAGTTTCAAGTTTCAAGTTCGTACGACGTTCCGTTCTTGAGATATTTTGTATACACACACACACACACACACACACACACACACACACACACAGACACACAGACACACAGACAGACCAATCGCTAAAAACATGTTTTTTTGGGTTCAGGGGGTCTGAAAACGTATAGATCCGGTGAAAACTCGATTTCGAAAAATCGACATGAAAACAATACTTTCCTTCCTATATATTCATATAGGCAAGACAAAGTAAAAAAGAATCGAATTGGTAATCATCGATTGATGTACGGCGCGCTTGGTTGCACAATATTCCAAAAAGGCGTCCTTCTCATTGGTGGCAATTTTAAAAATATTGTCATCTATAATTTTCGTTTGTTCGTCTGTCCGTAACAAACAGACGTCAGAAACTATAAGAGATAGCAAAAAAACGATTTCCGGATTCGTAATCTACACAAAATCTTGATGAGCCTAAATTGGGTTCAAAGTTCCGGTTTCAACCGCAAGTGGCCCAACACCGGAAGTCAAGATATCAAAGTCAGACACTATAAAAGAGAGCAACAAACGGTTTTCCGGATCCGTAATCTACACAAAATCTTGATGAGCCTAAATTGGTTTCAAAGTTCCGGTTTTAACAGCAATTTGCCCAACACCGGAAGTCAAGAAATCAAAGTCAGAAACTATAAAAGATAACAATAAACGGTTTTCGGATTCGTTACATAAAATATTGGTTGGGCTGGATTGGGATTGAAGTACCAGTTTCTACCGGACGTGACCCAAAAACGAAAGTCAAGAAATCAAAATTAAAATTTGGAAATGAAAATAGAGTCATTCGATTCCTCTTAAAGAAACACACAGAAGTCATTAGGTTTTAAGTTCCTGTTTTGACCGGAAGTGCCCCAAAACCGGAAGTCAGAAATTCAAAGTCGGAATTCGGAAAGAAAAATAGCGTAATTTGATTCCTCTTAAAGAGTAGATATAGAAATAACTAATGGTTTTTGCCGTAAGTCAAAGGTACGCCTTTTTAAAATTTGCCACCAGCCATGAAGACACGTTGTCTCAAGAAAGAGATTTTTCCTTATACTCTACTACATTTATTCTAATAGTATCAAGAAGTAACAACGTTTCTTTATTTTATTGTTTGTGCGGGGCAATCTCAGAAACAACCTTACAAATTTTAAAAAGCTAGAAAAAACATTAAGAGTAATGCGAGTGTCTGTGTCTCTGTGTGTAAACAAAATATCTCAAGAACGGAATGTCGTATAGAATTGAAATTTGGAACTTAAGTTAGGTACCTCAACGGAAAACATAAAGAACATTTTCATCGAAATCTGTCAACCGGAAGTAGTAGTTTATTCGTGAAATTGTTCACTTTTTTACGATTTTCTGAAAAACGGTAATTAGTAATTTCCTGTAGTTTGTTCATCAAAATCAGTAAAAAAGGGGATTTTTTAGTATTAAGGCCTTAGTAGGCATTTTAGAGTGAAAGTTTCTATAATAAAGTTATAGGAAATTATAAAACATACAACTTTTATTTCTACCATTTTCTTCTACAGAGCTTACTTTAGCGTCAATTAGTGATTTTCCTTATTTTTAAGTCAAACAACGGTTGAATTTTATTTTGCGTCATTCACTCATGATTAAATTTAGGACATATTTATCATTTTATATTGTTTACTAGTGATTAAACATAGGTTATATTTTTGTTATTTACATTGGTAAGAGAAAGACCTGTGAGTGTTTCACATCAGAATTTTATTTTATTTGTTCGATGTAAGGTCACCTGGGTAATATAATTTTTATCTATCAGTATTGTATTATCTTTTGTATACTCTGTATTTTATTACGCAGTCAGGTATCAGGTAAGGAAAAGTTACTGCTTTGCGTTTGGAATATGACATCATATTTTACTCATTCCGTTTATCAAAATTTAAAAAAATTATTTACAAGACAGATATCTAAAAAATCATTCCCGATTTTTGTACAGAAAGTTATGTAACCTACCAGAATCAAAGAGATCGTAAATACCATAGTTTTTAAAATGGATTTTTACTTACCTAACAAACACATATGCAGTTATTCTCAGGTTGTATTTCTCCCTTTCCACTGGTGATACATAGGGTTTTTAAAAAAATTCTGTTTTCAGGATTAATTGTTTGTGTTTATTCAGTTATGTTTTGCTTTCAACGTGTAAGTTTTGATGAGAAGTTAAATGCTTTAAATTCAGTTTTCCGTGAAACGCCGGAGCGGTGGGTTGCCTATTTTCTGATGAAAACAATTTTAAAAGTAACACAAATAAATGTTATGATTTATTTCTACATAATTCATCGAGTATTCTGGCAATTTTTCCCGTAGTTCTACAAATCCAACATCGGCCAAATACGAGGAAACCAATTTTAAAAGTAACACAAATCTTATGATTTATTTCTACACAATTCATCAAGTAGTGCTAAGCACTGCACTCAGAAATTCATGAAGACGTATGGTTCAGCGTTAACCGACAATTAAATCTGCTACGATGGAGTGGTGCCAGAATCCATTATTTACCCATGAGTCAATGTAGTATATACTCAATTCGAAGTCGCATGTCACAATTATTTCTAGGTATCGTAGGATTACCTTATCAACTGACAACAAGGCATAATGCCTTTTCCTTATCTAACGTGGAACATCTTCTTAGGGTACAGAAAATATAATAAACTGCTCACGTAAAAGTGTTACAGATTTTTTAGACAAATATTATATAAAATTTATAAACTTTTAAAAATTTTTCATGGGTCCCCAACTGGAAAATTTAATTTACTGAGCGTCACGTCGAAAAACTTGTTACATTCAAAATTTTAAACTATTATGATTGCATTGTACACTTTTTATCATGATCCTAAACCATTGGATTTCTACATTTGCCTTGTTAAAACTTTAAGAATAAACATTTTTATGAAAATTTAGGATATTTAACAGATATTTCGTTTTCGCTGTTTTACTCAACGTACGATAGTATTGAACAGGTAGTTCATTTTCATAACATCCCTACGCCAAGTAAATAAGAAGGTCGAAAGAAAGTCTATTGTTATCACATGACAATTTATTTTTTATTTTACGTCTGACTTTTGCAATTTCTATTAATGCAGACGGTGGATAATGATGATAATGAAAATGAGTGATGAGAAAATTCCAGACCTCACCGGGAATCGAACCCGGGACCCCGGCGTTATCACATGACGAGTCAGGGAGCATAGGACCGCCCTTTGGGACCATTAATTTCGTCTATTCTTTTAGTATCTACTTCTCTGGCTCCAACTCTTCTGAGTTAAATGTTCCTTTTTCTGTACTATTTTTTTTTGTCAGTCTCTCGACTGGTTTGATGCAGTTCTCCAAGCTGTTCTATCTTGCGCAAGTCATTTCATATCTACGAGTACATACCTGTAACACCCTACATCTTTTGTAATTTGCTTTATATATTCTAATCTTTGCCTCCCTCTACAATTTACTCCCTCAATATTACCCTCCATTATTGATAGCCCAATACCTGGATGTCTTAGGATATGCCCCACTAGCCTATCCCTTCTTTTGGTAAGATGCTTCCATATACTTCTTTTTTCATCTACTCGCCTAAGAACCTCTAAATCACTTATTTTGTCCACCCACCTAATCTTTAACATTTTCCTATAACACCACTTTTGTAAGTGGTGTTTTTTCCTATAACACAATTATTGTAAATACTTATATAAAGTAGGCTATTTAACTTCCTAAAAATATTTTACTAAGATATTAGAAATGAAACTGTTTATTAATGGCTGAAATTAAGTATAACAAAATGAAACATGGGCATCTGTTCTCGTCTTATTCAGAAGAATTCTATCTGAGATATGACTGCCTCTCCTGAATCAATTTCATCCTCATCTTTATTTCCGTTCCGAATGCCACGAACAATAACCGAGTTCACTACTTTTGTATGTAAGACAACAGGGCTAACACGTTCGGATGTTTTGATGGTTCGGATTATTGAAGTTCGAATTTTCTACACTCTATGTACCAGAATATTCTTATACAACTACTCAGAAGGATGGTTTTTGTTGTACTTACAAAATGATTTTGAACTTTCTCCAGAGGGTTTAAATAAGATTAACAAGTACCGCCCTATCACAGTGTATTTTGTAACTGATTAGTGATTGAAAAGTGGGAAAATATACAGTTTTTAACATTCTCTGAAGAAGTACTTCTCTAAATTTCTTCGTCGGTCTGTTGGCGTAGTGGTTAGCGCAACTGGCTTCTACGCCGGGGTCCCTGGTTCGATCCCCGGTCAGGTCTGGCATTTTTCATCGCTCATTTTCATATATCATCATTCTCCATCGTCTGTATTAGCAGAAAATGCAAAACAGTCAGAGGTAAAACCAAAAACAAACAAAAAATATAAATTTCTTAAAAATAAAGACTGGCTTCCAGTCTCTCCGGCAAAGATCTTGTACATGTTCATTCCATGAAAGGAGAGAGTCAATTTTTATTCCCCAATACTCAACGGGCTTCTCCTTCTGAATAATTTGACAGGCAAAAATTGTGAGATGACATTTATGCACCTTCAGATTATAAAATACAGGCAGCCTCTGAGTGGTCGTATAAAAAATAGGTTAATTACTTTACGTGGCATAAAACATTTTTATCGTATAAAAATGTTTTAACAACAGGTTTATGAATACAAATTGAAAAACAATTTTTAAACTAAATTATTTCAAGTTTAATTTAAAATAAAATGTGTTCAAGATTTTATTTAATTATATATTCCGCCCAAGAATGAATGTAATAAATTACTTATATTATTATATTGCGCAATTGTTAATGAATTAGTATTTAAAATAGGCTTTAATTTTTCTGTTTTCCCATTTGTAATTACAAATTGAAACGTAGGTTCGCTTATGGCTGTGTAATTAGTTGGTTAAAATTACCTTAATATCGTCATATTTCTGTTTCTATAGTATTTTCTTCTAGTCGTATCGTGTCTTTAACTATTGCTTCATCCTTTGCGATTAATGTAAACTGATCTAAAATTTGAGTTTCCAGCTTCCTGACTTTCGAAGTAAAATATAATTTTATTAGGACTATTCCAAATGATATAATAGGCCGGGCCATGGTGTAGTGGTCAGCGCAACTGGCTTCTAAGCCAGGAGTCCCGGGCTCGATTCCCCGTCAGTTCTGGAATTTTTTTTCAACGCTCATTTTCATCTATCACCCTCCTATTCGTCCGAATTAGCAGCAATTTTAAAACAGTCGGACGTAAAACAAAAAAAATAAAATAAAATAAAAGTTAATAGGTTTTCATACAGGGTGTCTCACGAGTAACCAGATAAACTTCTAAGGTGGTTTCCTCTCATAAAAATATAAAAAAAGTTTATATAACATGGGTCCGGAAACGTTTCGTTTGCGAGTTACGGCTAGCGAAAGATTTCGCCCTGGGTTCAGAACATACGCCTAAATAAAGTCATCCTAGAGGTCCAGGAACCCAATTTTATGAGAAGATTCGATGGTTTCTTATGTACTTCGACCCGAAAAATTGAATAAAATAAGTTCCAGAACCATATCTCCAGTAGTTTTTGTAATATCCAATGAAAAACTGACAAATCTGTGCATAAAAATACGTTTTTTTAGGTTTGAAGAACAATAACTGTGTTAAATGGGTAATTAATGTGTAAATTTATTTAGCAAAACTTGTAGAGATTTTATTTCTGAAGAGAATGATGTAAAATAGGCCAACATTAAACAATCACAAAGTTTAAAATATTTATGTTTAATTTTAAGTCGGGTCCTCTAGTGGTACCTAACTTAAGTTTTAAGTTTCAACTTCTTACAAAGTTCCGTTCTTGAGATATTTTGTTGTGCCCGTACACACACACGCACACACACACACACACTCACACACGCGCACACACACACGCACACACACACGCACACACACGCACACACACGCACACACAGACCAATCGCTAACAACATGTTTTTTTTGGATTCAGGGCGTCTGACAACGTGTAGATTCGGTGAAAACTCGATTTCGAAAAATCGACATGAGAACAATTATTTCCTTCCTATTTTCATATAGGCAAGAGAAAGTAAAAATTGCCACCAGCCAGAAAAATATTTTTTATTTAAATTATTGTAACATCCGTAAATAACATGAAACACTTATAAATGCGAAGCGAGCACGGGTATAATTCATTAAAAATAAACAAAAAATATTACTAAAAATAAATATTTTACAAAAAGCTTTTTATGAATTATATACTACGCAATAATATTAAAATGACGAGGAATTTGTGACATGAATTAACAAGTAGTTGGTTCTCTACATTAAATCTTGAAATAATAAACTGTTTTAAGTGACCTTGACTTCCAGAATACTCTTTATTACATAAAAAGACAACCGAAATTTAAAAGCTATTATAACACACTTTAGTACTAATTTTTACCAATCTGTACTTTGCTAGTTACAAACAAAGAAAACATTAAAATAAAATTATTACTTTATTTTTATTTTAATTATTGAATAAAATTTTACAAAGTATGAGATAATGTCTCATCTCAAGATAAAAATATTAAGTTTAAGATACACTTCCATATAAAATAATATCATCTCTGTTGTAGTTTAAAACATTTCCCTCCCCCGCAACTCTCCTAGGACATCTGTGGAGATAACAAAAAGATTTTTAATGGAAGTGATAGGGTTGTAACTTATTACTAGAGAATAAAAATAAAAAAATCTAGTGTGAAACACTCACACGACTTTTTTTCCCAATGTAAATAAAAACCATATAACCTATGTGTATGTTTCCGGCTGTATTGTCGTAGTTCGTAACTTGCTCGCCTCTCATCATGCGGTCTTGGGTTCAAATCCCATTCAGGCTCGGTATATTTTCATACGTTACAAAAAAAATCATTTAATCTTTTACCGTCTGCATTACCAGTAATTGCAGAAGAGTCAGACGTTAAACCAAAAAAATATATATATAACCTATGTTAAATCATAGTAAATAATGAAAAATTAAAAACATAACCTAATTTAAATCATGAGTGAATGACGCAAAATGTAAATCAACCTCTTTTCGATTTAAAAGTAGGATAAATCACTAATTGATTTTAAACTAGGCTGTGTAGAAGAAAATACTTTAAAAAGTTCTAGATTGTTTTATTTGTCGTAAAATGCATAGCTTACTAAGGTCTTAATATTAAAAAATCCCATTTTACCGATTTTGATGAAAAAATACAGAAAATCACAAAAAACATTTGATAAGAAGTTGTAGGTTTTTAAATGTTCTACAACTTTACTTATTCACACTTTTGCCCTACAATACATAATAAGGCCGTAATCTTAAAAAAAATCCTACGAGAGCACAAGCTCCGCAAGATTTTCAGCAGACATGGCGATTACCCTATCTTGTAAAGCATAAAATATTTAGTAAATGAGTCTATTTAAAAAAAAAATCGTAGGATCTGTTTTTGAGAAAATCGTAAAACTGGAAATTTTACGAATAAACGACTACTTCTGATTGAACGATTTTGATTAAAATGTTCTTATCCGGGTTTTGTTGTGGTACCTAACTTAAGTTCCTAGTTTCAACTCTATACGATATTCTGTTCTTTATATATTTTGTCCACGCACAGACCAATCGTTAATTTTTTTTTTTTTGGGTTCAGGGGGCCTGAAAACGTGTATTTTCGGTGGAAACTCAATTTCGAAAAATCTACTTGAAAACAATGCTTTCTTTCTCTATATATTTATATTGGGCAAGAGTAAGTAAAAATGTTAATAAAAACTTTGAACTATGACAAATCATACAAAAACATCGTGCCTTTAAGTATCTCTTTAGTATTACAACACGCATAAACGAGCATGTAAAATTTACGATATGTACATATGTAAAGAAAATTATTTGTCCTTGAAATAAGATGGCTACCCTTCAGCCACCTAGGAGGCCCATATGGGAGGGCAAATCGAAAATTTTCAATGGCGGGAATAGAGCTGTGTCATAATATATTAGAAGGTATTCATTCAAATTGTAAATTCTAGTAGGTATTTAAATACAGTTGACATATAATAACCATGTAAACGTTTAGCTAAGAGAAAATTTTATCTAGATTGTCTTACTACATGGAAGAGAGAGATCGGGATAGCAGGATAAAACAGTACAGAAGCAATGGAGATTTAGCTGTGCAGCTACACCAGTAGATAAGTTTGACTGAGAAAATATGAATAATTAAGTGTTAATAAATAAATAAATCTTTATTTGTTAGCGACCAAAAAGGAATAGACATCGTCAAGCATAGTAGTAAAATAAAATATATGTACATTAAAACACTATTTTAACAAACAATTTAAATAATTTTATATTTACATTATATTTACTAAAAAAAAAATATTATAATAATAACTTACACATTAAATTATTACCACTTAAATTTTACTGAAATAGTACTTTCGAATTCAAGGTTTTCATTTACACTTTACAATGTTATATATGCCTAAATTCTACACAGATTAAATTTAAAGAGCATTCTTTGTAATAATTTAAGAACTCCTGATCAGAATAATGGGAATCGAATGCAAAAGAGATTTCATTTTAAGCTAGAACAGAAGGAGGAATAAATAAATTGGGCACATTTTAAGATATTTTACAGTGTAGTTTAATGTGTTTAGACCCTGACTCCTCAGCAGATACGATGAGTAGAGACTGCTGAAATTATATTGATAAGATTTTTGACACGGTATCGTTTGGTGTACTATAAAAGAAATGAAAGCAAATTTAAAAGAAATTTGAAGGAAGCAAATATTTTACATCTTGAGTTTCAAGTAGAAGTAGCTGGTAAAAGGTCCTTTGTTGCTTTCTCTTGCCCTATCTGAATATTTATAGAGAAAGAAAGTATTGTTTTCATGTCGATTTTTCATCAGAAATGCATATTTTCAGGCTTCTGAACCCAAAAATCTTGTTTTAGCGATTGGTCTGTGTGTGTTTGAACAAAATATCACAAGAACGGAATACCGTTCAAAGTCGAAACTTGAATTATAAGTTAAATACCACTAAGGAACTCGACTTGAACATTTTTAATCAAAATCAGTCAACCGGAATGGTATGGTTTATTCGTGCGATTTTTAACTTTTTGCGATTTTCTCAAAAATGGTTCCAACGACTTTTTTTAAAGTCACCTTATTTGCTACATTATTTATGCTCTAAATGCCATATCTTCTGAAAATCTTAGGGGCTTCAGTTATCGTGGTAAAAAATGGGTTTAGGTTGCAGCCTTAATATACATTCTAAGGCAAAAGTGTATGTTAAAGTTATTAGAACATTTAACAACTTACAACTTTTATTTCAAACAGTTTTTGTATAACGCTTAGTTTAGCGACAATTAGTGATTGTCTGACTTTTTCAATAAAATCGGTAAAAAATGAGATTTATTAATACTGTGTGTGGTTTAAGTATGCGGTTTGCGACATAAATGTAATAATTAAAGTTAAAGGAAATAAAAAAAAATCCACAACTTTTATTTCAAGCATTTTTTGATACAAAGCTTAGTTTTCGTAAAATTTTCGGAGTTTTTAGTCGAACAAAGGTTTTCATTATCGTTCATTAATGATTAAAATTTGATTATTTTTTCGTTTTACATTGTTTACTTATGATTAAACATAGGTTACATGTTTTTTATTATTTACACTGTGAAGAGAAAATCTTATGAGTGTTTCACACTAGATTTTTGCCAATTGTTGAACTATTAAATGGCCGTTTCTAGTGTCGTAGTGATGGTGTATTCCCTGAAGAAACAGTATATTTTAATGCTACCTAATTAGATTTTTTTAACATTAAGTTTCCTCATATCCATCACAGTAAAATTAGCGAAAATCTGTTCAGTTTAATCTAATACAAAATCTTTAACTTGTTTCAAACAGACGAACTTCCACTGTTGAATGAATGAATAAAATGGAAAACAAAATTTTTCGATAAATTAAGCGTAAGACCGGAAATTTTAAATATTGTTAACACCTAAGCCTAGATTCGTTTGGGATCTGGGTATAATAAAATAATAAACAGACTTTCTTTAAACGTATAACAACTATTTATTGGTACAATTAATTAATAATCTTAGACTACTTCAATCAAATTAATTACTAAACTTAAAATCTTCTATAAATAAGATCCTGTCACTCAACGACCGTACGCATATTAACGTAATTCAGAACCAGTCCCGTAAGGACATTGTTTCGAAACGCCCCAATAACACCAATGCTATTTTCAGTCAATAGCGATTTCAATAGAGTATTTTAATACAATATTTTTCAATAGAATATTTTCAATAGAGATAGTAATTTACTATCTCACTACAAAGGCGCTAACTGTGTTTATAACTACGGTCTGATAGTTATCCAAACAATCTAGAACCTTTCTCCATTTTACTGGAACATAATACAAGGAATCAAAAAAAAAACCAAACGTTTCTACTAGTTTCAATTTCCGAGTATTCCTGTTCAATACACTTCATTCATCGTAATCCATTATTCTTGTTCAATACACAACACTTCATTCAATACACAATTATTATATTCCCTTGACTATTTCTAGAATATCACTGTACAATGTCACAATATTTTATGTAATTTTTTTGTATATGTAGGCCTATATTGCATAATAATATTGTAATTTTTTAATAAACTGATTTTGATGAGGTTTTTACATAAAATTTAAAATTTCTGAAGAATTTAATATGATATTAGTGTGTTAAAAATTATTAAGTGTAAAAAATGTTTTATTGTGAGTTTGATTACTCCCTGCACCATTCATATTATATTCTGAAGATTTCCTAAATGACTACAGTTCTCGAAAACTATTAAAAAAAAATACATATATAACATAGTTATAAAATATTAAACATTTACTGACAAATATATTTTTGTAATCATTGAAGGCTTTATCACGGATGTGACATTTTAATGTTTTTTCTGTATTTTATTGTTGTCTTTTCTTTATATTTTTATTTGTTAATACTTTCAGTTTTATAATTAATTATTCATAAAATAGTTGTTCTTTAAATTAGATATTTTTTTAATTGTTTTTTTTATTTTCAGATTGTTAATTATTTTAAAAGAATAGCTAAGATGAATCACCAAAGTGAACATTTTGTGAAGAAAGTCAATGAAAAAAAATCAATCAAACTTTTGTTTTATTTATTTACTAATAAATATGGCTGTCATGAACATGGTTTTTCACAGTTTTCCTTCACTGGTCAGCCCTCAGTTTGTGTTCTATGGAGTAGTAGCCTTTACAAAACTTTCGTAATTTTTGTTCCAAAATTTGACACGTCATTTGTTATAAAATACATGATTATTACTTTTTAGGTATATAGCTGCAAGAATAGGTCTCAAGGTATCTCTTGAAAAAAAAACTTTAAGAGACAAAAACAAACATACTTAGAGACCCATCGTTGGCAAGCCATATTACAGTCGGAGACAAAAACGTAGGTCCCGAAGAAAATTATCATAAGTCAAAAAAATTAAAAATTGTTTTATTTCATCATAATGAAGTAAATATATAGAGTAGTAACATGTCTCCCGTGAAAAGAGTATGAAAGTGGTTTATTAAATTCCCCGCCAGAGGGCACTTACATCATTTTTCTTCCAAACTACTTGTAGAGTTCGCTTATTGTCGGCGTAAAGAGTATTATTTTAAGTTGACTCGCTTTTGTCTGGTAACTATTGTAGGCGTTTTTTGTTTTGTCTTAGTAGAAAAGAGTGTTATTTTGACTTAATACCCTACCCTTTTCTTCTTAATTACCATCAAGTATTTCGGATTTATTTTCTATTGTTATTTAGAAATAATTTTTAAAAAATTGTGAGCCATTATAAAAAATTATAACAACATTCAGTATATAGTTCATACGTTTGAAAATTCAGAAACACATTTAATTCTATTTTGATATTAAGATTCACAGATAAAAAAAGAGCGAAATATTCTTTTTCCACTTCTGAAAAAATATATTTATGACTTACGACAGTTTTCTTTGGGACGTCCGAAGATCGATTATTGTAAATAAATTTAAATATCTCGGAGAAACTATTTTACACGATCTAAATGAATAAAATGAGCAACTTATTTATTTATAATTGAATATATTTTCTTTAAGATTATAGCCTTAATAAGCGCTTTAGACCAAAAGTGTATTACGCAAAGTTGTTGGAAAATTAAATAACCTACAACTTTTATTTCAAGCATTCTTTTCTACAGAGGTTAGTTTAGCGTCAATTAGTGATTTTTCTATTTTTAAGTCCTACTTTAAAGCGTTAATTTACATTTAGCATCATTCACTCACGATTGAAATTAGGTAAGTTTTTCATTTTACATCGTTTACTCATGATTAAACATAAATATTATATTGTTTATTATTTATATTTGTAAAAGAAAGTCGTGTGAGTATTTTACCCCAAATTTTTAAGTGTTAGTACAATTTAAGGGTATCCGGAACGAAAGAAATTCAAAATTTTCACATTTCCGGTTTTTTGCAATTATTAAAATTCAGAGTTTACTGCATCCAACGATATGAGTATAATTTGTTAAGGGTTTTGCAGTTTTTTTTTAAATTAAAAATACGTAGAATCCTTACGTTATTTTTTAAACGTTACCCATTTGCATAACATCTATATTTTTGTTTAATGATAATTAACAGATAATTTCATACTTTCTTTATTTTGTGCGATGTTTTTGTTTTAAAACTTTACGTTAGCACCAGACCACCTGTGAATGTAATATCGTCCCTCCAATGGTAAACTAGCGAATGTGAAAATTTTGCGAATATGAGTTTGTTAGTGCATGCTGATGTATACAACCCAACGCATGTTGTAGTAAACTCGCGAATATGTATCTTGTTTGGTTAAGAAGATACAAACTTTGTAAAGTTACGAAAATACACAAAGTGTGTTAAAGAAAATAGCATTGAATTTGCTTTTTGCTTTTCTGTAAAACTGAGAATTTGCACATTCGCGAGTTTATCATTGGATGGACGATATATTAACCTCTGAACAGTAAAAATAACATATTGAATTATTTAACGTACAATATGTTCTCTTTTAGTTTTTCTTGTTTCCCGTAAATAGCAATTTTTGACGAATAAGGAACATTTTCTCAGCCAGCTGTGAATGGATATTAATGAAATGTTTGCTCAGCCTTTTATACAATAATTTCAATGAACTGAGTTAATTATACAGTTAACTAATGTGATTAAATATTTATATTCCACTTCAATAGGCAAAAAGTCATGATTTTATAAAGTGGTAATTTCAAAAAAAAATTCTTATCTTTCTAACAATATATCAAAATTCTACTAATTCAGAGGATGTAGAATAGCCTGAAAAATAACCACTTGAAAATTGGACACGATAATTCTACTAGTTTTTGAGAAAATGTTCCTTACATTAACATTACGGAGATAGGCATTCCGGGTCCCTTTAAGTATTTTTGCTGTAATACGATAAAAACAAAGAGACGGGAATCTTTCAAAAACTCACCTTTTCGGTTTCAGGGGGGCATTAAATCTACAGGAGAGCTGAAATCCGGGTATCAATTATATAGCTCTTCTTTCTTTACTGTTAGAAAGTAAAAATAAACTGGAAATTGCTTGCTGTAGTCAATTAAATATTCGTGCGGCCTACGCTTGTTCGTCGATCACTTCAAAGCACTTTTAATAGGTAGTCAATAATCATATTTATTGGGTAAGAATAAGTCCAAAAGGGATAATTTAAAATTAATTTAAACTGTATCAGTTCATAATTTATTTTTGTACATAATAAGTATAATTTTTTATATTACTTATTTAACAATTTATGTATGCTACCTATTATTATCCAATAGATTTATGACTTTCAATGTACAGGCTGTAACAAAAATAAAAACGATTTTTCAAACATTAAAGTGTTTGAAAGTTTAATCGAGAGAAAAGTACAACCTTATTGGTACCCGTTAATTTTATGTAAAGTGTTTATTTTTGCAATAATGCAAAAATAATTCTTTTTAGTTTAAAATTCTAATATAAAAATATTCGTTAATTCGAATATTTATTGTTCGACATTTTATAATGTGTTCATTTTCATCTGAAATACTATATTCGTACTCAATTATGGCAATTTCTGCTTTAAGAGCAGAGCTTTTAAGCTTTAAGAGCTTTTTTTGCTTTAAGAGCAAGCTTTTAGCTTGCTGTTTAAGTAGGTGAAATAATCACGCAACTGGCTTTTATGCTACGGGCTCCGGGATCGATTTTCGATCCGGTCTGGCTTTTTGTACTTAGTCTTGCCCTGTATCAAAATATAGGAAAGAACATTATTGCTTTCATGTCGATTTTTAAGGATCGAGTTTTCACCTAAAAATATAAACTTTCAGCCCTCCTGAACCGAAAAAAGCATGTTTTTACCGACTGGTTTGGATGTGAGCGCGCGCGCGCGCGCTTGTGTGTGTGAACAAAATATCTCAAAAACTGAGTACCTACGAAGTTGAAACTTGGAACGTAAGTTAGGTATACTACAAACGGACCCGACACGAACAGATTCACCAAAATCGGTCAGCCGGAAGTAATTTTTCACTTTTTTAACATTTTTTCAAAGACGGCCCTTACGATTTTGTTTAACAATTTAAAGAACAACTAAGTAAATAAACTGGAAATGTATAACCAATAAAAATATAAAGAAAAGACAATAAAATATTTAAATTAACTTACAATTTTTAACTTTTGGTCCTGACTGTAATGTGAATAAAATATTTGCATACTATAGAACTGCCCATAACAGATTGGTGGAGTGTCAAATTATTAACACTTAATCTGTTCGTTGCAGGGCTAAAATAAATAAATCTGTTTTTTATCACATTATTGTTTAGGTCAATAGCCGAAAGGCTGGTTTGAACCTCTACAGGTTTTACTAAGTAAAACGAGGAGTGAGGTAGTTTACTATTGCCTTCTTCACTGAGTGGAAAGGTACGCTTATCAGCATGCCGGGCTCTCTAAAAAGCACATATTTTCCACTCTGTAAATGACACCTTCACTTCATTCACCACAGGGTCTGGCTGTATAATGAAATTCATTACTTTCAGTGGAGGTAACTCTGATTAGTGTCTTTGACACCTCTACCTTTTCTGTTCTTAAATGATTCAGTCATTTAATTAGCTGACTGTGTGATAAGAAACAGAACTATTTATTTTAGCCCTGCAACGAACAGATTGAATGTAAACAATTTGACACTCCACCTGTCTGCTTTGGGCAGTCTTATCTCATGGTCAGCCAATGAAGTGACTGAATCATTTAAGAACATAAGAGGTAGAGGTGTAAAAGACACTAATCAGAGTTATCTTCTCTGCCAGACCCTTTGGTGATTGAAGTGAAGGTATCATTTTGCAGGGTGGAAAGTGCTTTTTATACGGTCTGGCATGCTGATAAGCATACTTTTCCACTCAGTGAGGAAGGCAATAGTAAACCACCTCACTCCTTATTTTATTTATTAAAACCTCTAGAGGTTCAAACCAGCCTTTCGGCTGATGACCTGAACAAGAATATACTATAGAAAATACAAAATATTGTTTGTAGTTGCGGCGAAAGATATGAATTTTTATTGGAGAAACAAACCAAATCTTTGCCACAATTTTTGAAAAAACACATTCAATATATTGTTATTCTTCCAAAACCATTATATACACCTGTCACTTCAGAATTGTGGTCACGAGATCTACAGGTCATAGAAATATAAATGTTTATATAACTTATATATTTATTAATAGATGGGATTATTGAACTTCACTATGCAGTACGTTCACTTTCATTAAGTTGCAAAACTATTTAGCTCACTCTGAACTTGTTTTATACAAGATTCCATACTATATAAAGACCTACATTTAATCTGATTAACATTCAGTGATTTAAGGCCTTTCTATAGAACTAGTATTTAGGCTTATTGTTCTACAAAATTATAATTATAAAATAATAAATGACAATCACAAAAAATGATTTTCTTTAAAAGGTTCATTTTTAATTTAATCTTAATAACAAGGTTTTCGTATACTTGCATTATTATGGGAAAGTAAATATAAATATACTAAGGGTGCACTTTAAGAGTTTAGATATTTTTTGTGTGTTGTTTAGGTCAACAGCTGAAAGGCTGGTTTGAACCTCTGGAGGTTTTACTAAGTAAAGACGAGGATGAGGTGGTTTACTAATGCCTTCCTCACTGAGTTGAAAGAGTACGCTTACCAGCATGCTATACCCTCTGAAAAGCACCCATTTTCCACCCCAAATGAAACCTTTACTTCATTCACCACAGGGTCTGGCTGTATAGTGAAATTCATTACTCTCAAAGAAGATTACTCTGACTAGTGTCTTTTACACCTCTATCTCTTTTGTTTTTAAATAGTTCAGTCATATGATTGGCTGACTATGGGATAAGAAACAGAACTATTTTTTTAGCCCTGGAACTAACAGATCGAGTGCAATTAATTTAACACTCCACCTGCCCGTTATGAGCATAAGATAGATACTTATGAAGAAGTTAATAGTTGTACAAATACAAGCGACAAAATGTTAAGAAAACCCTTTAACAAATTATGAACTTTTCCATGTAGGAAAATGTAATTTTAGGAATTGATTTCCATTTAAAATAGATGTATCATTTTTTAAAAAGCCTGTTAAGAACAATTAATTTGATATCGGGTGAAAACAATGTCAGAACCCTTAAACCCCAAAAAACATGTATTTAATGATTCGTCTACGTTGTGTGTGTCTATGTGAACAAAATATCTCAAGAACGGAATATTGTAAAAGTTGAAACTTGGAAATTAAGTAAGAAACTACAAGATGATCCGATACAAACATTTTCATCAAAATCGGTCAACAGAAGTAGTATACTTCATTGCAATTTTTCACTTATTCCAATTTTCTTGAAAACAGTTCCTACGGTTTTGTTTAAAATCGCCTCATTAGCTAAATTTTGTGTTATTCAAAATATTATAAGAATCATGCCTGCTGAAATTCGTTGGGCGCTGGGATCTCGTAATTATCTGAAAATTAGTGATTTTCTGTATTTTTCTTTTAACATCGATAAAAAAATGGGATACTAAAGATTGCGGCCTTAAGATGCATTTTACGACAAAATATAATACATAATTAATTTATAGATAATGATATTGAAACACATTTCAAAAATGTTTTTCTTCAGAGCCTAGTTTAACGTCAATAAGTGATTTTTCGTATTTTGAAGTCGTACAGAGGTTGATTTTCATTCCGCGACATTCACTCATGATTAAAATTAGGATGTTTTTAATTTTACATTGTTTATTCATGATTAAAGATAGGCTATATTTTTTATTCTTTAAGTTGGCAAGAGAGAACCGTGTGAGTGTTTCACTCCAGATAATTTGTTTAACGTTTTGTAAATTTTTCATATCTAATTTTCTTATCGTTATAAAATTGTTTAACTGATTGCAAATAAATTATCCGCTGTTACAGAAAAAATATTCAGCCCGCCATTTCAATAGTAAAAACACAAGTTTGCGGTTATGCAAAATGTTTAAATATACATTTCTGGAAATACGAAATGTGTGGTTTGGTTCAGAATTAAATTTTTCTTTCGGGTATTATGGCTTTCTTGAAATAAATGTTCTCCTGTGTATTTAATTTTTCGATATTCTGTTTTAGATTCAAATCAATTGAGTAAAATATTAATTCACATTAAAAAAAATAAATTACGTCTATATATTATAAAAAGTACAATGGTTATTCTTACAATAAAAAAAAGTCATTAAAACTTTGCTAAGAGATAGGAAGATACGATATTTTGAAATACAGCATGCACATTTCTTGAAAAAGGGGCCGGGTTTTACGTATACACTAGTTGAAATATGCTTGGGATCAAAAGGGGTCTGTATGAAGATTTCCCCCTTAACAGTACTTCCGTTTTCTTTGTTATTTTTTGAAAAATTTCCTATTATTTTTGTAAAAGTCCTCTCGGTTGATTTAGTGGTATAGACACTGCACCGAGTCAGCTGATTTTGGAGTTCGGAGATGAAGGTTCCGTAGTTCAAATCCTCGTAAAGTTAGTTAGTTTTATACGAATTTGAATACTAGGCAAATATTATGGATGTACTTTGATGATTGGAGTTTATTAACCATTCTCTCGCAGGAATGGTCGGCCTGAGTATTTACAAGTCTACACCTCATTTACACGTCATATAATTTATAATATCATCCTCATCTCATTGGGTCATGGGGTTGCTTTTTGTTCTTAAACTGAACATTGCAATGTACAGACAATATGGATTAAAAAATACATAAAACTTTTCTGTCAAGTTTTTCTTTAAACTTTTAAAACCTATTTATATTTTTAAAGTTTATCATTTATTAAATCTTTCCTAATATTCTGAAGAAAATGAGTGTTTTTTGCGCAGGCTAATTTCCAAAACTACTTAACGGATTCTCTTGAAATTTTGACAGCATATTCGTGTTTATATTCACAGGATTATTTTATTTTTTGATTCTCAAAAGTGATAACCCTAAGGGCCTTAATGAGAATTTTCATAAATATGTATGTGTGTGTGTGTGTACGTGTGAGTACGTATTGCTGTTGAAGTAGATAAAGGAGTTTGATAGTGAGGAGAGAGAGATGTACGCGGGGGAAATTATCAAAACGTTGTTGTGGGTGTGCGCGTGCGTATGCATGGTATGAGAGAGAGGGAGAGGGAGAGAGAGAGAAAAATGGGGAGGGGTGTGGTGGAGAGGAGGGGTGAGAGGGAGAGAGAAAAGGAGGAGGGAGTGAGAAAGGAAGGAGGGGAAAGGGATAGATAGAAGGCGGGAGAGGGTTTTTATTTTTTTATTTATTTTTTGTTTTTTTTGGTTTAACGTCCGACCGTTCTGCAATTACTGCTAATGGGGGAGAGGCGGTAGAGAGGAAGGGAAAGGGCGAGAAAGAGGGGTAGAGGAGAAGAGAGAGGCGAGAGAGAGAGAGCGTCTGTGTATACGCGTGTGTTTGTGCGCGCGCGCACAAACTATTGTTGAAGGCAGTACGGGGGAATCAAAAAATTGTGTGCGTGCGTGCGTGCGTTTTGGAGTATACAGTCGATCTAGCAGCTACACAATTTATGTCACATATATAAATAAAAAAAATTGATTAGGCTCTACTCATGTTTCGCGTGCAAAGCCGCGCAGGGCATGCTAGTTAATTATATTTTTACATATTGTTTGTATTCATGACAAAGAGGTTTAAAATCAATAAAACAATAATCATTAAAGTGTTTAAAATCAATTGGGAAAATTTATTGACCATAATTGGCAAACCTTTATTAACTTAAATATTTTTGCAACGCGTGTAAAAATTTAAATTAATTTGACAGGTGAATATGTAATCTATATAATAATCATGTTTAATCAATTAAGAGTGTAGGACTGGTTAAACAATTTGAAAGAAAACAAGTTTTTTATTATAGAAGTGGGCAGAATATTAAAAGGAAGGCGAGTAAAATTGAAGATTCGGGTGAACAATTCTGCTGGCCTAATACTTGTATGAATGAATCTCCGTAGACTTATTTGTTTGTATCGTGCCATCATTGGTGTTAAAGTGTATGAATTAAATTATAACTAACCGGTAATACTAGATTACTACAAACTGGAGTTTTTCGATACAGATAGGCCCGCTCTTGTAACTAACTGTCAAGACAACTAAACGTTAAACCATGAAAACATACTTGTACCAGAGTCTTCGAACTGAGGTCAAAGTTACCTGCATTAATGTGTTAACGTCATATGTTGTAACCTATTCAACATTGCATTTGAAAATAAAAGTTAAATTGAAAATGACGTCACGTTCCTCTGCTTTCTGATTTATTTATTTTATTCTTGTACAACTATAAATAAGTGAAAACTGATTTTATGAAAGCATTTCTTTTGTCAAACATTGTTTTTTTCAAATCATTTCTCAAAAAATGAATAATTGTTAAAAGTAGGCTTCCAGTTTACGAGGTGTGGCTATTAAATAACGATACTAACGTTGTAAAAAATTTCATTTTAAACATAATTACTTATTGTCACCTTCAATGTACACTACTTCTCTATCCCTACAACACCCCTTGCGAATTTTTCAATGTTGGAAACAGTGCTGGAAGTCATCTTTTTCAGCTCCTTCAGGACACGTGCCGCTTTCTCTTTTACAGCTTCCACAGACTCAAATCTTATCCCTTTTAATGCAGATTTCACCTTAGGGAACAGGTAGAAGTGATACGGTGCAAGATCTGGTGAATAAGATGGATGTTTTAACACTGAGATGCTGTACTTGGCTAGGAACCTCAGATAACACGCGGAATGAGCTGGCGCATTGTCTTGGTGGAGAAACCATGATTTATCCTTCCACATTTCGAGGCGTTTTTCCTTACTATTTGACGTAGTTTAGAAAGTATCTCAAGGTAGTAATATTGATTAATTGTTTGACCTTCATGAACCCAGTGAAGGTACATAATCCCATGGATATAAAAAAAAAATCATCATTGCTTTAAATTTTTACTTGCTCATTCGAGCTTTTTTTGGCTCTCGATGAAGTTCGGCTCTTCCAGTGCATGGATTGGCGCTTCGTTTCCGGATCATAAGTAAAAACCCACGTTTCGTCACATGTTATTATCGTTTCCAAACATTTTGGGTCATTTTCAATTGCGTACAAAGTGTCAGTACAAACATTTTTGCGAGCTTCATTTCAAACATTTTTGAGCGGCACGTGTTCTGAAGGAGCTGACATAAGATAACTTCCAGCACTGTTTCCAACAATGGAAAATTCCCATGGAGCGTTGTAGGGATAGAGAAGGAGTGTATATTGAAGGTGACAATAAGTGATTATATATAAAATTAAAATTAAATTTTTTACAACGTCAGTCTCGTTATTTAATAGCCACACCTCGTACAATATGAAGTATCTAACTTATGGCGTAATAATAATATTCCCGAACAGGTAACAGATAACATTATTTACTATTAACAAATCGGGTATTTAAAAGGTGTAACACGTCTCATTTTTTACTTTATCTTGCCCAAAATGAACTTTTTTTCGTACAGTCAATTTTAGAACACGTGAGGTGACTTTAGACGTTTCTGGAAGCTCTTTTTGCAGCTCAAATTCTCAGCGTTCGCTCACAGTAGGCTTTTCTTCTTTCTTCTCTCCACCCGGTTTTCTGTTTTTGCTCTTCATTAAATCCTTAAAGTTCGTAATTAGTTGTCTGAATTTGGTTCGGTTCATTAAGTTTTCTCGGTTTATACGGAGATTTTCAATATCCTTTCTGACTTCTTTAAACCATTTTTATCCGACACTTTAGATCTATTGTTTAGTGTCTTAAAAATGTGTTTTGTCAACCGGTTGTCATTCATTTTATACAGGTGTCCGTAAAATTTTAGTCTTCTTTTTCTAATAGTTTCCGTAAATCGTTCATTTTCCTAGTACAGTTCTTCTCGACCTCGTAACCTATATTGTCCGTCTATTATCTTCGGGTTCATTATCTTGCCCATTCTTTTAAGATTGTCGCGTTAATATCCATTTTAGGGCAAACGCGTTCATAATCATTATTGTAAAAAATTTAAAACCAACTTTTATTTCAAACATATTTTCTACAATGCTTATTTTAGAGTTAATTAGTGACTTTATGTATTTTGCTAATTAAATTCGGTAAAACAATGGGATTTTTTAAGATTTTTAACCCTACAGAGGTTGATTTTTAGCATCGTTCACTCATGATTAAAGTTTGATTTTCATTTTAAATTGTTTACTTTTGATTAAACATGTTTTTTGTAACTGCATTCGGGAGAGACTTCAGAAGGGGGTAAAGGACATGTCCAGATAAAACTGATAACCCCAAATTTTAACACTATGTTAAATTCATTACTTACCAAATCATCTATTACCACTACTTACTTACTTTAATAACTGTACCAACCAACCAATTTTATGAAACATTACACAATTTTGCTCAGCCTTTATTAAAAAAGTTTTATATATTTTCCATCCAAAAACTATTTAGAAAAGAAATTCGTAAACACTGTAAAATGTGTCATCAATCAAATATTTTTACTTTCTCTTGCCTATACGAATATGTAGGAAGGAAAGTATTGTTTTCATGTCGAGTTTTCGAAATCGAGTTTTCACCGGATCTACACGTTTTCAGACCCCCTGAACCCAAAAAACGTGTTTTTAGCGATTGGTCTGTGTGTGTGTGTGTGTGTGTGCGCGCGCGCGCGCGCGTGTGTGTGTGTGTGTGTGTGTGTGTGTGTGTGTGTGAACAGGATATCTCAAGAACGAAACATTATAGGCACTTGAAACTTGACACTGAAGTTAGTTACTACGAGAGGACCCAACTCGAATATTTTCATTAAAATCGGTCAACCGAAAGTATTAGTTTATTCGTGTCATTTTCACTTTTTGCGATTTTCTCGAAAACGGCTCCTACGTTTTTTTAAAAAATCGCCTCATTTGCTACAATTTTTATGCTCTACCCTATAAGATAGGGTAGGTGCCATGTCTGCTGAAATTCTTGGGAAGTGTGTTTTCTCGTAACAAAATTGATTTTTAAAGATTGCGGCTTTGATATGCATTTTAACGCAAAAATGTATATAATAAAAGTTGTAGAAAATTTAAAAACCTACAACTTGTATTTACAATATTTTTTTGTATAACGTTTAGCGGTAATCAGCGATTTTATGTTTTTTCACGAAGATGTGCAAAAAATCGATTTCTTAAGATTTCAGCCTTAGTATGCATTTTACGACATAAATGTAATAAAAAAATGTATAGACAATTAAAAGATCTGCAACATTTATTTAAAGAATTTTTCTCTACAGAGCCTAGTTTAGCGTGAAAGAGTGATACTCCGTATTTTTAAGCCAAACTGAGTTTGATTTTCATTTTGCGTCTTTCACTCATGATTAAAATCAGGTTATGTTTTTTGAGGTTAGTTTTTTGTTTATTTCTAATGTTTTATTACTAATATTATGTTATATTGTTCATTTATTTTCATTGGCAAGAGAAAGTCGTGTGAGTGTTTCACATTAGATTTTTTTTTTTTAATAAAATTAAATTACCACAACTTTTTGAAGCTCTTGGTAATTTATTGTTGTATTTTCGACCTGCATAAATAGGTTTTGGTTCGAAAAATTTAATTTTGTGATTATCAACTTTATGTTCATTATTTACATTGGGAAGAGGAAAGCGTGTAGTGTTTCACAACGGATTATTTAATAAGTGTTACCTAGATTTTCCATGATACGTAATGAACAAACCTAAACATAGACAAGTAAACTACCTTCAAGGTTGCCTATAAACATACTGAAAAACACAATTAATATTAAGCAAATTATTGTTATTGTTTGAATTTAAATACATAACTCTTACGTATTGGTTAAATAAATTAATTAATTAATGATAGTGGAAAGTTTATAGTTGTAATAATAGTAGGATGATTATAAAGATTAAGAAAAGTAAGAGGGAGTAATAATGAGAATAAAGGTAATACCCGATGTATCATGGTGCAAAGAGTTAAGCGAGAAACTTGTTTCCGCTTACTTCCTAATACAACAGGTAATAAATAACTGCAAGTGGCCTGCAAAAACATATTGGTGAATTACTCGATAGTGAATTGGCAAGTAGAATACCGACAATAACGAACAGCAACGTGGTGGGGATGATTGTCCTACCATTGGTGATATAGAGGGAAAATCTTTAAACATTGATATTGAAACTCGTTGCACGCTCAATGTCTCTAATCATATCATAAAGCCGTGTCTGTGTGTACGGATCGTTGTAGTTAGTTAACATTTTATATTCATTATCAACCCTCGATACTAAAAAATTTCTACAACCGTTTTTGTTGCAATATTTTTTATAATTTTAAATCGGTTTTAAATATTAATTTAAAATTTTTGTTTTATTTAAAACAAAAATAAAGGTTATGTACTGATTATATATTAATTTTTTGTTTGTTTATTTTTATTTGATATATTTATTAAGATAAATTTTAAATAAAACAAAGAATGAAAGATTTTGTAAGCTTGTTGGGTGGTTTCAAAAGACGAGGGAGTCTTTCAAGCACAACAAACAGATCTAGAACTCAAGTGTACAGCGCCGTCAGCACTGGAGATGCTAATAATCAATCTCATCATCCCTACAAAACGACTACATTTCCTTTACCATCTTCAAAATACAACACAAAATGTAAGTAAATAATTGTTCAATTACTCAATAAAACTGTTACATTATTATATTTAAATTTTAATAACCTAAATTTTATTTACTGTAGGACAATATTTATATTTATGATAACAGTTTAATTATTATTTAAATAAATAATTCAATTTTCAAAACAGTTATGAATATATTTTATCATATATCAATTTAAAAAATTATTTATTTGTAATATAACATAAACGGTCATTGAAATTTCAATTTAAACAAAAATTCATAGTAAAATTCGTTTAATACAACTTTTCTATGATTACTATAAGGCACGTACCTACAAGTTTTTTCATGTTTTCTCCCGAAATTTTTATTTATTTTCATCAATTTTACGATAAAATTCATGTGTTTCGATTAAAATTATTATAAACATAAACTCTAAACAATATTTTTAAAGGATTTCACAAAAATTCTCCCATGTAGCAAAGTTTTCATTAAAAGAAAATAATAACATTACTTTTAATAAATATAAAATATTTTATTTAAAAAAATAATTTTATACATATTTTAATATTTTTACACATGACTTTTGTATAATAGACAATTTTTGTAGAAGTGTAGTACCGATTTTTTAATAATTATTAATTCAATATTTTTCTTGATATTATTACTCATTGTATTAAAAAACTTACATTTTGTTTTATTTCTACTCATGTTTTACAAATAAATACACGAATTGTTATATTCATACATTAAATGTTCACTTTATTTTCATTTTTTTATTTCTACTGAAATTTGTTTTAAGTTTAACATTTTGTTTTTTAAACATAAATAATCATTTATAAATATATTTTGTATCATAAAACTTTAATAAAACTTAAATTATCTTTTAAGGTATTTTAGAAACAAATTCAGTGTAAAGTGTGTTTTTTCCCTTTAGTCATTTTAGGTAGAACAAAACAAATAGTATGAAAAACTATATGCATTACTTAATATTGGTTTAAAATTAAAATAAATTTTAAATGAAACATCTGGTGTGAAACACCAGACTTTATCTTACCAATGCAAATAATGAACAATATAATCTAACATTAGAAATAAACAAAAAAAATTAATCTAAAAAAAAAACGTTATTTTAATCGTGAGTGAATAATGACAAGTTGGTTTTCATTTTGCATTTATAAGTTGTAGATCTTTTAAATTTCTATAAATTTGATTGTACACACTTTTGTCGTAAAATGCATACTAAGGCCGGAATCTTCAAAAATCCAATTTTTACAGATTTTCATAAAAAAGAGAAAATCTTTAATTACCGCTAAACTAAGAGTTATACAAAAAAGATGTGAAGTAAAAGTTGTAAGTTTTCAAATTGTCTACAACTTTGTTCATATATACTTTTGCCCTAAAATGGATTTTAAGTCGCAATCTTAAAAAAACATTTTTTCTACAAAAGAACAGCCTCCCCAAGAATTTCAGCAGACATGGCGCCTACCCTATCTTGTAGAGTATAAAAAATGTAGTAAATGAGACGATTTTTAAAAAAAGTCGTAGAAGCTGTTTTTGAGGAAATGGCAAAAAAGTGAAAAATGACACGAATAAACTACTACTGGTGGACCAATTTTGATGTAACCGTTCGTGTCGGGTCCTCTAGTGGTACCTAACTTAAGTTTTAAGTTTCAACTTCTTACAATGTTCCGTTCTTGAGATATTTTGTTACACACACATACACACACGCGCGCACGCACACAAACCAATCACTAAACACATGGTTTTTGGGTTCAGTGGGTCTGGAAACGTGTATATCCGGTGAAAACTCGATTTCGAAAAATCGACATGAAACCAATACTATCCTTCCTATATATTCATATAGGCAAGAGAAAGTGAAAATTTATAAAAACACAATATTATCAATTTTACCTGAATTTTTAATTGTATTAAAAACAAACTAATGAATAGGAATCATATAGCATGTTTTTGTAACAAAATTGATCAAATATTACGTTATAAAAATAATAAAATGTCTTTCTGAGACGGTTTTATACATGTGGATGTAAATTAAATTATTTTTCCATCACAAAAAACGAAATTGTTGATATGTTTGGCTTATGTGATATTTGTGAACTATAATAGTAATAACTAATTTCTAGTGCATGTATAAAAACTTTGTACCAACCAATACTTATTGTAAAACTACTGTATAAAGAATATTATTTCGTTTAAAAATCATTCTATTTTTATAATGTGTCAATTTTTGCGTTTCATTGAAATATATTTTAAATTAAAAACAAAATTTCAAAAGGAAAATTTTATTTATAAAATTTAAGGTTAGGGAATGTATAAAAATTTATATGTGTACAAAAGTTATAATCAATAATGTATTAGTATTAGGTTATAGAATATTTAACTTTATTGGCTAAAAAGATAATGTTCTCTCATCATTTAACAAAAGATTTACCTTTTTTAGGAAAGTAATTTGTTTAATCTATAATAGGCAAATGTTTACATGTATATGCAATAATGTAATTTAGAAATGTAAAATTCTGAGGCATTATCTTCTTTTCTATGATAGTTTATTGACATAAAAACACCTTTAATAGGGTTTCCTAGTGGTTAAAATAACTGATACATAATCATAATTTATTTTGTAAATATTCCACTAATGTTAGTATTTTTTTCGCGCAAACTGTTAGTTATTTTTTTAAGTTCTATAATAAAACTAGCAGCTATTAGTTTCACCGCTCAGAATAATTTGTTAATTTTTTTATTTATTTTTTTATTTTTTTTGGTTTAACGTCCGACTGTTAATAATTTGTTTAAAAATGAACTGTTTCAGTTATTTAATTGGCAGTATCTTGAGAATGGGAAAGTTAATCTGAAAAAACAAAAGAAATTTGAGATTTTCTCTAAATGTTTCGACAAAAATTTTGTTGCTCACAAAATTATGGCGACAAATAAAGATATCTAATAGGTTTAAGAATCTGTTCTCAAGAAATGTTAGTTATTTTTAAAAAATCGTCTTTCTTAAGTTCATTAAACATTTTAATTACGACCACTTTCACCCAAGAATAAAAACGGGGTTTCTTTTTGTTTTACGTCCGACGTAATTCATATCATGCCTAATGCACCGTGAACCCTGGACCCCTGGTATCGTAGCTAGTAGCGCTGATCACTACACCAATGGCCCGATCTAAAACGGGTTGACTACCGTAAAGAAATACATAATAATTGTATATTTTCCTAAAAAAAACTACAGCACTGAAAATTAGCATAATATTCTTTGACTAATACCTAATAAAGGTAAAATATGAAGTGAAACCGGGAAAATCAATAAACAAATTTTAATAATAATCAATATTGCACCCTTTTGAGGCTAGAATAAACCGGTGCACAATACCGGTTCAATCGCTAGTAGGTCTATACACTTGTAACTTGTAACTAATGCACTTGTAACTACACTTGTAAGTAAACCATACCAGATTTGCGTTTTTTTTTAAATTGTTCTTCCATTTCAATTAGAATCTTTAGCATAAAGCAACTCCCCAGGCATAAAAGTGACATATTAACCTAAAACAGAGTACGCATGGAATAAATTTTATAGTAAATTGACAAATATATAATAATTATTTAATAAATAAAATTGATAACAAATCTATTATATTAAGGGTTCCATGTAAATCAACAAAAATTTTATTGAATTTTGACAAACTTACAATCAAATTGTGTAACTGTTTTTATTTATAGAAATCGACATTAAAACTGGCATACTCGCTAAGATATTATTTATCTATGTAATCCTTTATTTAAAATAAATAACTATCTATCTACTGTATTTACTTATGATATAATACAAACTATTAAAACGAACTTCATACTATTCAAACTGTACAATTTACTACTAAATAAATTTAAATATTCTGCAGACTTCCTTAAATTTATATCTTAAAAATTCAAAATTTTACATCAAAATAAATATTTCAATTTTTTCCATCTTATGACAGAAAAAAAATGTTTTAAAATTTCAACCCTGTTTTTTCATCTAATAAATTTAATTCGACTATCTTTCGTATAATTTGTAAAATGATTCTAATAATTTATTTACTTATGTTCTGTTTAACAGAATTATGTTGAAATAGTTTAAAAAATATTAACTTCTTTCAATTTTAATTACGATATTTTTGGAACATTATTTCTGTTTGTAGTAGAGAAAATATACCTGATGAAACTAAATTCTTTTAAAACCCGATTTATATTTTTCATAAAATTGCTTTTTATAAAGTGCAACAATTTGCATAATAAATTCAAATCATCGGTTCTAATTTTTCCTAGATTATACAAGATCCCCGTATCAGCCAATTCAGCTAGCAGCTTTAAATTTTAAGTAACACCGGTTTGATAAGCAACATTTAATGGTTAACCTCTGAGAGCTATATATAAATAAACACTATTGGATTACGTTGCTTAGTTCGTATCAACTCAAGCCAAAAATTCAATATAAGGTGGCAACCGAAATGTTTTTTAATATTTTTGAAAAACAGTTCAGTAAAGTAAAACAAAAGCGCTAAAATAATGTAAAATTCTATTAGACTTTGAATGAAACCTGATCCTTTTTTCTATTGATGTAATGACTAGATAATGAAGATGGTAAAAAATACAATAAAAGTTTTGTACTTGCTGTATTTTTACAACTCTAGAATCACCAGGTCAAAAAATATCGTTCGTTACATCAAAGGACAAACGGTTACCTTATGAAAACTACAAACAAGAATTAAAATTAAATGTAGACTACTTAGATTATTTGTTCATCGATTCGGTATTAGTCAAGTTGTTTATAAAATATTTTATTCTGATTAACGTCAGACCGTTACGCACATGACGGTTAATGCTGACGGTAAAGGATGATAGATGAAATTGAGTGATATTTTGAGTTACTGTAAAAAAATTTAGAAAAGGCCGACTCCTTCGCTCAATGGTTAGATCGCGAGACTGTGCAGCACACTGCAAAACGATTTGTTTTTACGTCCGACTGTTATGCACCTGCTAATGCAGACAATGAAGGTTGAAAGATGAAAAGGAGTGATATTTTGAGTTACTGTAAAATGAAAAGCCGGAAAAGGATGCCACTTTGACTCAATGGTCAGAGCACGAGATAGCGCAGCATACTGTAATGAGGATTATTTTTACGTCCGACTGTTTTGCACTTTAATTTTAATGCAGACGGTGCAGAGTGATAGATTAAAATGAATGATGAAAAAATGTCAGACCTGACCGAGAATTGGTCCCAGGACCCCTAGCATAGAAACCAGCTGCTGACCGCTACAATAATGGTAAAATGAACATATAAATTAAAACATAAGATTCAAAGCCGCTAATCTTTAAATTTTTTATGTATTTTCATTTTCTAATTTATTTAGCATTACGGAATTTAGAAAAAATACTGATAAGGGACTTTTTATTTCCCGAGTAAATTTATAAAACTTGTTCTTTTTAAAACGATCCTTTGTCCTGTATTTTTTACAATGCATTTAATTTCTTTCTTTTTATTTTAATGGATCTTATAACGACAGAAATGCTATTAAAATCTCCAGATATGAATTATATGACATAAAATATAAACTACATTACTGGAAAATTTTAATTACCTATATAAAGATACGAAATAAAATTTCTGTTTCTTACGTTCTGTATTCCGTCATATACGTGAACATGTTCTATTTAGATCTGCGTCATTAGACCTTATAATAATTCTATGGACAGAACACAGACATATTCTTATGCTTGTTTTGGTATAACTATCTCTTTCATTGCCGTCTACTGAATATTTTATTTCCCTTTATGATTAGATTTACAAGAATCAACAGCCAACTCTTTCAAATATATTATTAATTTTATTATTTATTCAAATTATAAATTTATGAAAAAACGCGCTAACTGTTTCTAATCTTCAAACACTAAATAAATAAAAAAATATCTTAAATTATAAACACCGAAAAGAAAAAGCTTTTGCGGATGATTTATCATTAATGTCAGAATCAGAAGAAGAAGCAATCAAAACTCAAACAGCTTAAGGAGATTGTCTAGAAGACTGGTCCTCAAATTCCTTTTGAGAAAACCGAAGAAATTAAAACGAATAATAAATTCCAGGAAAACTATATATGAGAAATTAAAATGTTTAAGAAATTTAAATATCTCGGTGAAATTATTCAGAATAACAATCTATTCAAGGAACCATCAAAGAAAGGATAATTAAACGTCAAACACAATTTAATCTAACCAAAAATCTCTACATCAAAACGAACATAACAATCAGAACAAAATTGAAACACTTTACACTATAAAACAATTGTTAAACCAGTAATTTAATATAGATAGAAACTTCTATGCTATAATCATTAGTAAACTAACATATTATTTACTTATGGTTAAGCATAGGTTATATTTTGCATTTTTACATTGGCAAGAGAAAGTCGTGTAAATGCTTTACACTAGATTTTTGTATTATTTTGCCGACTCCATGTTATTAATTTTATTATTTATGTTTTACCGAACATAACTTTATATGAATTAAAAGTAGGCGTAGCTGTAAATACGAGTATTATTTTTGTTTGGGTCATCAGCCTAAAGGCTAGTTTAAAACCTCTAGAATCTCTACTAAGTAAAACGAGGAGTGAGGTGGTTTACTTTTACCTTCCTCCCTGAATGGAAAAGTGTGCTTATCAGCATGCCAGGCCTTCCGAAAAGCATCAACTTTCCACCCTGCAAATTACATCTTCACTTCATTCACCGCAGGTTCTGGTTGCATAATTAAATTCATTACTCTCAAAGGAGATAACTGTGACTTGTACCTGATACACCTCTACCTCTTCTGTTTTTAAATGCTTTATTGATTGGCTGATCATGTTTTAAGAAACAGAAGTATTTTTTGTAGCCCTGGAACTAGCAGATCGAGTGCAAATAATTCAATACTCCATCTGCCTCTTATGGGCAAAAGTATTTATTAGTAAATAGTATTCTGAACCTTTTTTATAAATGGAGAAAAAATTTTAAAATAAAAATTGTAAGTAGAATTATCACATAAGAATCACATTTGTATTATCGTATAGGCTATATTTCATTCAGTAGATATAAAACACCTAAAATAACTTTAACATTAACTACTAGACAATATGAATACGCTGCTCATAAACTGATATCACCAAATTCTTGATCCAACCTCCAACAAATCCGATTCAACAAAGTAATCTTGCACTTCAAATTATTAAAAAAATGGGTACCAGAAAATTTACATTTTTATTTAAATTTTCTGGAACGATCTTCATAAAAATAAAAAACTGTATCGTTGAAAAAACTGTATTAAAGTCAACCCCTATTTCTTAATTTCTTTTCATCTTTTGATTTGGTTTCATATAATTGTTATTGTTAGTATAAAATAATGATTACGACGCGTAATGGTTGATAGAACTCAACAGCCAGAGCCCAAGCCTTGCTTCTGCTGGTTGCCTATGATACAGCATTAATTAATATGTTATTTACTAGGTAATGTATTCTGTTTTATTGAAAAATGTGTATCATTAAATTAAATAAATAAATTAATCATATTTTTTAAATATTTTTGGATGTATTTCAATGTAATGTATAGTATATTTTACAAAGTTTGCTTCCGAAAGGGCTATTCTCTCACAAAAAAAGATTTATTTATTAAAACTTTGATGTACGTCAAATAAAGTAAGAAACAGAAACAAAATGGTTAAGATATTTAATTAAGAAAGGCATTTTACCATTCCGATTCAAACATTGAATATTAAGTTAGGATGTGTGTCCAGCTGTGAAAACTAAACCAACTTAGGGGAACAAACACAGTTAATGACCTTAACATAGAATAACAAAAATAAAACGCCGAAAATGGGAAAAAATCTCAAAAATATTTAAATCTGATGAAAAACGAATAATAAACTTTATAAATGAAATTCGATGATTAAATAACACTGTGATTGAAATTGAGTATGATCTAATTAATTATACATACCTAAAATACTGCAATAAAAATAATTATAATTTTATTATATAAAATTGTGCAATAAATTTTATTACCTATAAAAAAAATATATTAACATATTACTAAAATTCATAGACAAAGTTCAAGTTTATAAATGCCTTGTTGAACACCTTGAAAATTATTTTATGAATTATGTAACATAAATAAGGTATAAAATTTATATTAAAATACCGAAATATATCATGGTCAATAATTGTGAATAAATTATTTTAATAGATTAATTGCCCTTTTTTTAAAGAAATAAATTACAGTAACAATATTACTTAAAGTCAATCAAATAGGTTGCTTAAAGTGGTAAGAAATGAAGAGTTAAGTAGATGAAGTTGTTATGCACGTAGAGTTTAACAAAAACAATCTGGTGTGAAACACTCACACGACTTTCTTTTGTTAATCTAAAAAATTAAAAATGTAATCAATGTTTAATCAGCAGTAAATTATGTAAAATGAAAAATATAACCTAATTTTAATCATGAGTGAATGACGCAAAATGAAAACAATCTTTGTTCGACTTAAAAATACGCAAAATAACTAATTGACGCTATGCTCCGTAGAGGAAAACGACTGGAATAAAAGTTATCGATTTGGTTATTTCCTATATTTTAAATTTATAAAATTTTGTCGTAAATGCATACTAAGGCCGCAATATTAAAAAAATTCCATTCTTTTACCGATTTTGATGAAAAAAATACAGAAAATCACTAATTGACGGTAAACTAAGCGTTTTAGAAAGACATTTTTTGCTCTAGAATGCATAAATATTAAGACTGCAATTATGAAAACTCAATTTCAAAAAATCGACATGAAGAAATCTACTTACCTTCACTATATATCTTTAATAGGGCGAGAGTAAGTCAAAACCATATAAAAAAAAACATTTTTAACCACAAATTTCATAACAAGAAATTTTTATTCTTAAAAATTTGTTCTGTATGATATAAAAAAGATTGTTATTCCTTGGGTCGTCAGCCGAAAGGCTAGATTAAACCTCTAGAGGCTAAGTAAAACGAGGAGTGAGGTGGTTTACCGTAACCTTCCTCACTGAGAGGAAAAATATGCTTGTCAGCATTCCAGGCCCTCTAAAAGCATCTACTTTCCACCCTGCAAATCACACCTATACTTCAATAACCACAGTGTCTGGCTGTATAATGAAATTCATTTCTCTCAGAGGAGATAACTGTGACTAGTACCTGATACACCTCTACCTCTTCTGTTTTTAAATGCTTTATTGATTGGGTGATCATGTGATAAGAAACAGAAGTATTTTTTTGTAGCCCTGGATCTAGCAGATCGAGTGCAAATAATTTAACACTCCATCTGCCTGTTAGTTATTAATGTTAAGTTATTAATATAAAAAAGATTATAAAATGATTAAAACATCTTTGCTGTCAATCTCCTAGATAAGACTGACACAATGAGAGGACTGAAACATAAACACCTGACGAACTTATTTTTTGTGATCAAAATGTGCAATAGAAAGAGAAAATAACATGTGAAAGACAGTCCTGTAGTAGTAATTTAAAATGTAAGTTAATGACGTAACTTGGTGTTTACGTTTTTTGTTGAGGTTATTCCATAGTGAATTGTTTTCATGTAATTCTTATTTTTATAATTTCTCATACCTCTTCACTGTTCTTTATTGAATAGCTCATAGATTTTACTTTTTTTTATAAAAAAGTAAGAAATAATAAAAAGATAAATGTGTATTTAACATACTTTTTAAAAAAACTAACTGTTACGTCACATAGCAAATACGTTAACTAATTAAGCGACAAAACGAGCACAACAATAAATGTCTCCAAATAATTGGCAATGACCTTTAAAATACATATTCTTTATTGTTTATTTTAACGAAACAATTTATGATCGAAATTTAGTTACCAAATGTAAAAAATACACGTAATTAAACATCTTCTTTGTTTATACTTCGTAAAGACTTAATTGTGGCGATTAAAAGTATTTTTGTTAATATAATACAAACAAAGACAATTGTGTATCTTTTATTTTTTTTAAATTAACATAGCAGTTTTGAATTTTGGATTGAATCATAAAACTAAAATTTATTATTAGAAACTTCATAGTTTTGAAAGTTCTTTTTCGGATAATCATTTCTAAATTATACCGCTTTTAATCTGTATTTCTCATTGTTATTTAAAACTTTTTTATTTTAATCTGCAATGTGTGTACATTGGAATCTGTTCAATTTAAGAACGATAAGCAATCCCAAAAACCCAATGAGATGAGGATGATATGTATGAAGTGTACATGAGGTGTAGTCTTGTACAGATTCAAGCCGACCGTTTCTGAGAGAGTATGGGTAATTGAATTCCAACCATCAAAGTACACCGGTAACCACTGTCTGATGATAAAACCTGTATAACATACCTTACTAGGATTTGAACCACGGAACCTTCGTCTCCTTACATCAGCTGTAAAGTTGGAGACAACTTTACCACTAGATCAACTTGGTGGTTGAATTAAAAATGTCAAATTTTTAATTTTTTGTAATTTTTTTAAACAGCCTGAATTACTACATTGTTATGCTGTATAAGATAAGGTAAGCGTCATGTCGGCTGAAATTGTTGGAGAGGTTCAGCTCTCATACAAAACTTTTTTTATATTACAGCTTTAATATGCATTCTAGAACAAAACTGTATATTATGAAAGTTGTAGGACATTAAAAACCTTCAACTTTTATAACAAACATTTTTTTCTACAACGCTTAGTTTAGCGTCAATTAGTAATTTCTGTATTTTGATCATCAAAATCGGTAAAACAATTGATTTTTTTTTAAGATTGCGGTCTTAATATGTATTTACAACAAAATTGTATAATTAAAGTTGTTGTTTAGGTTATCAGCCGTAAGGCTGGTTTGAACCTCTAGAGGCTTTACTAAGTAAAATGAGGAGTGAGGTGTTTACCTTTACCTTTCTTTCTTGAGTGGAAAAGTATGCTATCAGCATGCCAGGCCCTCTGAAAAACATCTACTTTTCACCCTGCAAATTGACATCTTAATGACACCTTCATTTCATTCACCAGAGTGTCTGGCTGTATAATGAAATTCATTACTCTCAGAGGACATAACTCTGACCAGTAATAGAAAAATAAAAGGAATAAAAAATAGAGAATATTATAAAAAAATTAAAAAATCTACAACTTTTATTTCAAGATTTTCTTTCTACAAAACTTAGCGTCAATTAGTGATTTTCCGTATTTTTATGTCGAAGAGAGGTTGATTTTCATTTAGCGTCATTCGCTCATGATTAAACATAGACTATACTTTTTATTATTTATATTGGCAAGAAAAAGTCGTCTAAGTTTTTCACACCAAATTTTTATTTTAAATTTCAAAATAATCATCAACTTTTTAAAATATTTTATGAATTGAAGATTTTGTGAATAGGAATTAAATTTATGGGATAGGAAGATGTGAAACCCGTTTCTTAATTTAAAAATAAATTTAATTTTATTTACAAAATTTTGTTTACTTTGATTTAATATTTGAATTTTAATGATTTCAAATGTTCAGTGCTTATTACAAAATGTAGTTTCAAGACATATGATACTTGATTTAATATTATGTTCATAGTAATATTGTTAGACATTTAAATGTTATAATAGTACTGTTTAATTGGATGTTTATTACCAGAAGTAATTTACTTTTTTGGAAACCTGCTTCAATTTACAAATTTAAAGTATTAAATTTTGAAGGTACTTAAATTCAAGGACTTATATTAATTCAGGGATAGTATATTACGTGGAGTAAGTACTTAAAAGAAAAATAAATACTGTTTTACAATGTCTGAAATACTATAAGTAAGTTTAAACAAACCCGGTTAATTGTATAAAGTTTCAAATTTATTATCTATACTTAAATTTTTTTAAATTGAGGTGTTTTAAAATAGTTCGGTAAAATTATTGTAACTTAGTTATTTACTAATTCACTGGTGTAACGTTTTTGTTAATTAGTTTTTACATTTCCCGTTATGAATCACCTGTAATTATGTTAAACGTTACAAAATACATCATTAGTTATCAAGAGTTACGAGGAACCTAAATAATTTCAATTTTTGTTTTGTCCTTTATTTCGTCATAGTAACTGTATCATTTTAAACACTCATTTTTATTTATTTCTTTTGCGAAATGATGGGAATTTTGAACAGGGATACCTAGTCGAGTTTTTCACGCATGGTTGTCAGCTATCATCAAGATTTCGATCTCAGCATCTTACGGTGGATATTGGAAGGAGGATTGGGCTTCTTAGCTCTTCCAAGGGAGCAACTGAAGATTTTTTTTTTGTTGTTACATCCGAATGTTGTGCACATCAAAAAGTGCGGATGGTGAAGGGTGATAAATGAAAATGAGTGATGTAAAAGTGCCAGACCTGACAGCGAACTGAATCCGGGACCCCTAGCATAGTTACACTGGATACTATACTAACGAACTGGCCAGAACCTGAGCAGGAATTGCAACTATCTTCTTAATTGAACATTTTTCACATAAAAAAATCGGTTAGGTCGCTATAACAAAAGGATTGGAACTTAAAAGTACAAAGCTACTTTCTGCCAATTAACTATCTGGGTTAAATTGGAAGCCGATTACTTAAAATTTTTACATTTCATTATCCATATTATGAAAATTAAATTTTAAAACAATTTTTTTTTATACTGTGTATGGAAATTCCATTGATACAAACCGGGAATCATCTACATATTAACCCACCGGGTTGGTCTAGAGGTAAAGTCGTCGCCAAAATCAGCTGTTCAATAGCTTTTTTTTGGAGACAAAGGTTCCTGGTTCAAATCCTCGTAAAGGTAGTTACTTTTATACGAATTTGAATACTAGACAGTGGTTGTCGGTGTACTTTGATGGTTGGGGTTCAATTAACCATACTCTCTCAGGAATGATCGACATGGGTCTGTACAAGACTACACCTCATTTATACGTCACACACTCCATCCTCATCTCATTGGGTCATGGGGTTGCTTATTGTTCCGAATTGAACAGATTGCAACGTACACATATTAGGAATTAAAAAAAATCTACATATTGCAGATGATAAACAGTAATAATAATAATAACAATTATTCCATCAAAAATAATATTATGAATTACTTTTTAAACATCAAATTAAAATGGAATGAATAATTAGGAATCTACCAAAGTAAATAAACATTTATTTTGTATTATTGTAATAAATAAAACTTACAGATTTTCTTTACTTAGTAAATAAACTATGATCAATTAAATAAACTACATGAATAAAAATGTATAAATTACATAATGCGGGTAAAGTTTGCTTAGAATAGTATTTACTATTTTTAATGATACTCACGGTCGGATTGAAAACTGTAATCTTGCAAACAAATTTAATTAATTTCCTAAATTCTATTAATAACGACTTTATTTTATACAAACAGGTAATACAACAATTACTGTTTTATTTGTGGCTCCAAATGAATTTATAGTAAATACAAATAGTCAACAAACCCGTACGGAACACTGCTACAATTGATAATAAAACATGTCATAATTAATTTTACAGAAATTTAAATGTTATTATCTTAGTTGTGTATAACTTCAAATGTTTGTTTAAATTTAATTTATCTTAAGAATGTAATTAATGAATTAGTGAAAGTGGATACAAACGTATTGCAATGTGACTGCGTTTTCGTCATGAATGAAACAAACGCGTACAGCATTATTTAAATAAATTCTAATCTCATAAATATATTTATTTAAATTCCGTTCTTGAGTTATTTTGTTCTCACACACAAACACACACACACGCATACACACCAATCGCTAAAAACATGTTTTTTTTGGGTTCAGGGGGTGTGAAAACATGTATATCCGGTGAAAACTCGATTTCGACAAATCGACATGAAAACAGTAGGCTACTTTTCTTCCTATAAATTCATATAGGCAAGAGAAAGTAAAAAACTACAAGTTTTGTACTCGGTTCTACAGTTTGAAACTGTTAACAAATTTTATTGCTCAAAACGTTTCGAAATCAAAAATTAGTACCAAGATTTAGCATGATTGCCATAGATAAATATTTACAGTCGGCAAGATAAGTCTAAGTAAAAAGTTGGCCGGACCGTGGAAGTAGAAGTCTCATCAAAATTTTAAACGGACCTTGATCAAATTAAGTTGATAGTTACTGTAATAAGAGATTCCGAGCTGATAATTGCCTTCTTCACTGAGTGGAAAAGTATGCTTATCAGCATGCCAGACCCTCTGAAAACCATCTACTCTGCACCCTGCAAATGACAACTTCACGTCATTCACCACAGGGTCTGGCTTTATAATGAAATCCATACTTTCAGAGGAGATAACTCTGCTTAGTGTCTTTTACACCTCTACCTCTTCTGTTCTTAAATGCTTCAGTTATATAATTGGCTAACTATGTGATAAGAAACAGAACTATTTTTATAGCCCTGGAACTAACAGATCGAGTGTAAATAATTTAACCCTCCAACTGCCTGCTATGGGCAAGTCTGCTAATTAAAAAGCTAAATTCCCTAAATACTAGAAGGTGATCTAACAGGAAATTGCGTCCGTCATACGCGTTTCTATCATTATAGTCCTAAGATATTTAAAAATAATAAAGCTGTATAATTTTATGCATTAGAGAGCTAAGTAGGCACTTGAAAATTGTTTTTCAGCTCTCCGACGGATAGAAAAATTTTCAGGTAACTAAATAGCCTACTAAAAAATAATTAAATATTTTTACTTTCTCTTGCCTATATGAATATATAGGAAGGAAAGTATTGTTTTCATGTCGATTTTAAGAAATCGAGTTTTTGTGTGTGTGTGTGTGTGTGTGTGTGTGTGTGCGCGCGCGCGCGTGTGTGTGTGTGTGTGTGAACAGAATATCTCAAGAACGGAACATCGTACGAACTTGAAACTTGAAACTTAAGTTACATACCACTACCGGACCCGACACGAACATTTTCATCAAAATCGGTCAAACGGAAGTAGTAGTTTATTCGTGTAATTTTTCACTTTTTTGCGATTTTCTCAAAATTAGTCCTACGATTTTTTTTAAAATCGCCTAGTTTACTCAATTTTTTATTCTCTACAAGATAGGGTAGGCGTTATGTTTGCTGAAATTCTGGGTGAGGCTGTTTTCACGTAAAAACATAGTTTTTTTAAGATTACGGCTTTAATATGCAATTTAGAGCAAACATTTATATAATAAAAGTTGTAGAGAATTTAAAATTCTACAACTTTTAATTCAATTATTTTTTTGTATAACGCTTAGTTTAGCGGTAATTAGCAATTTTCTGTTTTTTTCTCACGAAAACGTGTGAAAAATCTATTTTTTTAAGATTTCGGCCTTAGAATGCATTTTACGACAAAAGTGTATAAAATAAAATTTATAGGAAATTAAGAGATCTAAAACTTTTATTTTAAGCATTTTTTTTTACAGTGCCTAGTTTAGCGTGAATGAGCGATTTTCCGTATTTTTAAGCTAAACTGAGGTCGATTTTAATTTTGCGTATTTCACTAATGTTTTTTGAGGTTAGTTTTTTGTTCATTTCTAATGTTTTAATACTAATGTTAGGTTTATTGTTAATTATTTGCATTGGCAAGAGAAAGTTGTGTGAGTGTTTCACACCAGATTTTTTTATTTATGTTACAATTAAGTAATAAAGTTTTTAAAGAGTTTGCAAGGTAAACATGCAACAGAAGCGAAAAACATTTATTTTATTATTATAAATAAGCTAACATACATTTTGTCTAAGCATGTACATCAAGGCTAACATATGGATTGGTCAACATTAAACATATATTTATGGAAGGCCTATAAGCATACTAAGTATAATTCAGACCTTTAAACTTAGCGTCAAATTCCTTTCCGCACCCGACTTGTTTTTCATGCAATTTTTAAACTGCATAATGTTCCGTGACGTAAAATACTAAAAACTTTCAATTAAAAATCAACTATAATTATAAAAAAAATAACTGGTCCTAATTTTTTTTAATACCATCGTCCATTTTTTGATATGTTTTTATGTGGAGTTTTAAATTCATTTATGTTTTTCTGATTCAATGTTTTAATACTATGTTTTTTAAAAAACCCGATTCTAAAAATTTATTTAAATAATGCGTTTTTTACCTATCAAGTAAAGAAAAACTGGAATTTTGTTACCCATTATTCTGATTACATAATAACAGTTTACATAGATACGTTATTTTTAAATTACATCAGAAAGAATATTTTTATTATTTTCACAAACTTACTAAGAACAATAGGGTCTCAAACGAGGCAATAGAACCCAGTTTGCCAGAAATAGATTTCAGGTGGTATTAAAAACCCCTCATTAATATTATAAAATTGTTTTCTAACAGAAACTGTGTGTTTATTTTTAGGACTAGCTTCTATCTTCTTCTTTTCTACATCTCCTATCACCCACGTTTCACTCCCGTATAACGCTACCCTCCAAGCATATTGTTTTAAGAAATTTTTCCTAATCTGTAAATCAATGTTTGTAGTCAGTAAGCTGTTTTTTTTATTTCAAAGGCTTTTCTAGCTTGAGCTAATCTGCTTTTGATATCACTTGTGCATCAACCATCCTTTGTTATTTTACTCCCTAGATAGCAGAATTCCCCAACTTCCTGTATGTTTTCGTTGCCTACTTTTACATTTCCCATCTCTTCTAAACCACTCTTGCTGCTGCACAACACTTTCGTTTTGTTCTTATTAATTTTCATGAAGTAATCCTTTCTCATGATCTCATCCATTCCATTTAAGATATCCTTTAGTTCTTTCTTTATCTCGGCTAATACTACTATATCATCGGCAAATCTCCGAATTTTTAGTGTTTCCCCTTGAATTTTTATTCCTGCGTCTAATTTCTCCTTCACTTCATTTATAGCCTCTTCTATATACAAGTTAAAAAGTAGTGGTGACAATGAACAACCTTGTCGTACACCTTTTCTTACAACAGCCTCTTTTTCGTACCCCTCAATTCTCAAAACAGCCGTTTGATTCTTATACATACCGAACATAACTTTCCTTTCTTTGTATTTAATTCCTAGCCTTTTCAAAGTTTTAAACATTTTACTCCAGTCCAGATTGTCAAATGCTTTCTCTAAATCTACGAATGCCATATAAGTAGTTTTATTTTTCTTAATTCTTATCTCAATAATCTATCTCAGAGCCAATATTGCATCTCAAGTTCCCATTCTCCTTCTAAATCCAAATTGGTCATCGTCCAACACTTTTTCTACTCGGTGTTCTATTCTCCTGTATATAATTCTCGTCAGTATCTTGGATGCATGTTAGACTGATGGTTTTGTAATGTTCACACTTCTCCCTCCGCTCTTGACTTTTTTGGTATAGGAATCATAATATTTTTTTTTATAATCTTTTTTCTCGTTTTTTTTTGTTATAATATTATCACATTATAGTCATAAAATGCATACTATAGCCGTCATCTTAAAAAAATTCATTTTTTGTAGATTTTCATGAAAAAAAAACAAAAAATTACTACTAATTACCGCTAAATTAAGCGTTATACTAAGAAATGTGTGAAATAATAATTATATATTTTAAATTTCTTTTTTGTTTTTTGTTTAACGTCTCAGACTGTTCTGCAATTTCTGCTAATGCAGACGGTGAAGGATGAAATGATTTTTGTAACGTAAGAAACATACCGTGCCTGAATGGGATTCGAAGACCGCATGATGAGAGGCGGACACGTTACACATTTTAACGTGCCTTCTAAATTGTACATTTTTAAATTGTCTACAGCGTTTATTTATTACATACACTTTTGCACTAAAATGCATATTAAGGCCGCAATCGTAAAAATAAACATTTTTTTCTACGAGAGCACAGCCTCCCCAAGAATATCAGCAGCCATGGTACCTACCCTATCTTGTAGAGCATAAAATTTAGTGAATGAGACATTTTTTTTTTAAATTTTAGGAGCCGTTTTTGAGAAAATCGCAAAAAAGTGAAAAATGACACGAATAAACTACTACTTTCGGTTGACCAATTTTGATGAAAATGTTCGTGTCGGCTCCTCTAGTGGGATCTAACTTAAGATTCAAGTTTCAATTTTGTATAATGTTCCGTTCTTGAGATATTTTGTTCGCACACACACACACACACACACGCACACACACACACACAAATCGCTAAAAACATGTTTTTTAGGTTCAGGGGATCTGCAAACGAGTAGATCTGGTGAAAACTCGATTTCGAAAAATCGACATGAAAATAGTACTTTCCTTCCTTTATATTCATATAGGCAAGAGAAAGAAAAAATTAGTATTAAGATTTATCCTGATTGCTATACCTAAATTTCTACCGTCGGCAAGGTAAATCTAAATAAAAAGTTGACCGGGCCGTGGCAGTCTCATCAGAATTTTAAACTTGCTCTATACATTTTATTTATTTATATACTTGCTCTACGTATTTTTTATTTTCTGCTCAGTGTGATCAGAATTGAGAGAATTAGTGATGAATGAATCAGTCGGTAACTGTTTCACATTAGAATTTGTATGGTGTACAAATTTTACAACAATTTAATTATAAACAATGTTTTGTTTAGACTTATAAAAGCATATGATTTGCACATTCTATGAACAAAACAGATCACGATTTTAAATTTTATTTGCAAATAATTTATTGAAGTAATTTAATTTATTTTTATATAAAAACAACAAAACAATAGTTAATTAATTACTTTTTATTACTATGTAGATATATGCTAAATATTCTTACTTAGCGTGTATAATAACATTTAATTTACACGGCAATTTCCATGCATTAACATTTATTTCAATTATTACAAAAATAATAAAAATAATTATAATTCTTACGGTAAAAATAACTATGATGTAATAGTAAAATATTATTTTCTAGAAGCTTCTAAAGATAAAATATATAGTGTATACATTTTTTATGCAAAATATAATCAAAATGTTTATTTTTTATTATTTTTATAGTAATGCATGTAAAAAGGTGTTCTTTTACACTTACAGTTTACATGCCTCCTAGATAGGGAGGACAACTAACCAAATCTTCAGAAATTAATAATACATTAGTATAATTAATATTTAAAATACGCATTTTTCCAAGCTGGTTTTGGCACCAATAACTCTACTACAGGTTTTACTTTCTCTTGCCCTATATGAGAAGGTTCTATACATGAGAAGGAAAGTAGGCTATTGTTTTCATGGCAATTTTTCGAAATCGAGTTTTCATCGGTAATACAAGTTTTTAGGCCCTATGAACCCAAAAAAAAACAAGTTTTTAGCGATTGATTTGTGTGTGAACAAAATATCTCAGGATCGGAATAATGAACAAAGTTGACTCTTGAAACTTAAATTAGGTATCACAAGATGATCCTACACGAATATTTTCTTAAAAATCGATCAACCGGACGAAGTAGTTTATTCGTGCAATTCTTCACTTTTTTGGAAAATTTTTCAAAAACGGCTCCTACGATTTTTTTTTAAATCACCTCGTTTACTGAATATTTTATGCTCTAAAAGTTAAGGAATGCACCATTTGTGCTGAAATTCTTGAGGATGTGCTATCGTGATAAAAAATGGTTTTTAAAGATTGCAGTTTTAATGTGCATTTTAGGGAAAAGTGTATACAGTATTATCAAAAATGTAAAACATTAAAACCCTTACAACTTTTATTTCAAACATGTTTTCTATAACGCTTAGGGTCAAAAAGTAATTTTCTACATTTTTCTCAACAAAATCAATAAATCGGTTTTTTAAGATCCCGAACTTGGAACGCATTTACGAAAAAAAATGTACAAAACAAAAATTATAACATATTAAAAATACTACAACTTTTATTTTAAAATGTTTTTTTACAGAACCTGTCTTTTCTGTTCAAACTGTCCTATAGATGCGTTCAGTTTCTGCCCGCAATGTTCTGCTGTCGCCCGCACGATCAGAAAGCACTCTGTGTGCCACACTTTGCTATTAACCACAGTATACAAAAAATATTTTGTACGCTACGATCACATGCCCGGAACACAGGACGTAGATCGCATTCTGTGTGGTAGGCCCTTTCACTACTTCCATTGCTTTTACTGGGTACCTTTCTTTCTAACTCGTATTTAAGTGTGCCGCGGAAACTCTCTACATAGAATAGTGAGCCGCGACCAAAAAAAGGTGAACTACTGCTTTAGAGGTTTAAATTAGCCTTTCGGCTGATGACCTAACCAACAAAACATTGTTACTCATGGTACATAGGTTATATTGTTCATTATTTACATCGGCAAGAGAAAGTCATGTAACTGTTACACACTTTAATACACCTGTTAAGTTTAAAAATATAAACATTTAAATCAATTAGATGATTTCTAATTTTTTTATTGACCTTATGCGGATAAATGTCCGTAATTTGATAAATTATGATCATATCCTTGGTGTTGTGACAACGCGTGCTGGCTTAGACATTACACTTCAATACATTCATATAGCTACTATAATAAATAAACATATTAACCTACTTCCGGGGATTAATATCGGCCAAGAAATGCCACTTTTATAAATTTAAATGAACAGCAACTTAACAGAATATTTTTGACATAATTTAATTAAACAAATTCCAAGTTTTATTTCGGTTATTTTAATAGTCTTAAATCTTGCAATTAACCTGGCCGTCAAATGATGGTCAATATGAAAATAAATACAAGTCAAACTTTACCTACTTAACATACCAACTTTTAAACAGTTTTAATCGCATTAAATAAAAACTTAATATGTTCGTGCCAATAAAATTGTGGGAAAATATTGACATAAATCTTAATAGTTATTTATTGGAATCGGGAAAACATAGGTCAATTTGTTCAATAATAAAAACCATGTTTATGTTTTGGTAATAAAAACAGTATTACTTTCATTATAGATTTCAAAATACATTTATACGACATTGTCAGTTAATCCATTCCATCATTTAAAATTATTTTATGTAAAATACATAGTTAATGATCTTAAAATATTTTCAAATATATTTGTTCATTTAACATGCAATTCAATCTGTTATTGAATTAGTTATCACAAAATTGTGTTATATGGTAATGAAAATTCTTAAAAATTAGGAAGGTTTAAGAGGAGTCTCAATCCAATTTTTCAGACCCCCGAACCCAAAAAAACATGTTTTTAGCGATTGGTTTGTGTGTGTGTGTGTGCGCGCGCGCGCGCGCGTGTGTGTGTGTGAGAGAGAGAGAGAGAGAGAGAGATAACAGAATATCTCAAGAACGGAACCTCGTACAAACTTGACGCTTGAGACTTAAGTTAGACACCACTACCGGACCTGACAGGAATATTTTCACCAAAATCGGTCAACCGGAAGTAGTAGTTTATTCGTGTAATTTTTCACTTTTTGCGATTTTCTCAAAAACTGGTCCTACGATTATTTTAAAAATCGCCACGTTTACTAAATTGTTTATACTTTACAAGATAGGGTAGGCGCCATGTTTGCTGAAATTCTTGGTAAGGCCGTTTTTACGTAAAAACATTTTCTTTTTAAGATTGCGGCTTTAATATGCATTTTAGCGCAAAACGTTATATAATAAAAGTTGTAGAGAATGTAAAATTCTACAACTTTTATTTCAAACTTTTTTTGTATAACACTTAGTTTAGCGGTAATTAGCAATTTTCTGTTTTTTCTCACGAAAACGTGTAAAAAATCGATTATTTAAGATTTCAGCCTTAGTATGCATTTTACGACAAAAGAATATATATTTCAACTTATAGGAAATTAAAATATCTACAACTTTTATTTAGAGAATTTTTCTCTACAGAGCCTAGTTTAGCGTGAAAGAGTGATTTTCCGTATTTTAAGCCAAATTGAGGTTGATTTTCACTTTGCATCTTTCACTCATGATTAAAATTAGATTATGTTTATTGTGGTTAGTTTTTTTGTTTAAATCTAATGTTTTATTACTAACGTTAGGCTATATTGTTCGTAATTTGCATTGGCAAGAGAAAGTTGTGTGAGTATTTCACACCAGATTTTTATACATTAGTGTCATTATCATAGAAAGCATCATTTAGTGTTTATTTGTTTTGGAAATAATTTTTAAATGCATTTTACCGATGTCATTTTTTTAATACAAAAGACCCGTTTTCTCAGGAATGGGCCAGAGATAATCTCCTGAAATTTTGTATGAATATCACTGGATATGTTTTACAACTTCCAACACAAGGGTTTGTCAGTTTCTCTGCTATTATTTATTTTACAATGTGAAATATAAAATACACAATGGGTATCTCGACAAAAATTGTTTTTCGTTTTTTAAAATGATTGTACCAACAAACGACTGTGTTAAAAATTACCAAATATATTGGTAAATGTTGAAAATTTGGAGTAAATATCTCTAACCATTCCTGATAAAAAGGATCAAACGTTAACATCGTAGAGACAGGACATTGAGACCCTGAGAGGGTCTCAATGTGAGACCCTCTGAGTCACTGAGAGGGTCTAAAAGGTTTTATCAGTTCAGGAAATCTTGAAAAAATGTGTCGCATCTTAATGTTTATAATATCTCCATTTAACATAAATTTAAAAATTTTAATTCGATCAAAATATTGTTTGATCTCAAAATATGAGGTTCAAAAATAAACGAGACAAATTAATGTAGAGAAAAACCTATTTTACAATATAATTGGAATAAAACTACAATTAATTACAATAAAACTTACACTACTTTTCAATATCTTCTCCAGGAATATTTAGACTTTTGTCTCATCGTTCTGTGAGTTTTCTGATTCTCACAGCGTACAAGTTTTTACCTTAATGTTTAAACCATTTGAGTACGAGTTTTCGATGGCTATCGTCGAACTTCTTGCCACGTAAAAAGTCTTTGAGCGGGGCGAATGAGTGAAAATCGATCAGGGTGAGGTCTGGTATGCAAGAAGGATGTGGCGACACCTTCTAATCCAACTTCTCGAGCGTTTCTCTCGTTCTCTGAGTGATGTGGGGGCACGCGTTTTCATGCAAGACAATCACACCTTTCAAGAAAGCGCCCTTAGGTTTTCGCCTCATCACCGGTCTCTTTTTCTGTTGAAGCCTTGTTCACTGTACGTTGTTTTTTTAAATAGTCACAAAATATTGGGTGTTACGAGTCAAAATCACTTTACCACCTGACGCATAAGTTTTGAATTTCTTTTGGTGGGTGATAGAGATCAGTGACATTTGTCTGCCCAAATTAAATAGTTTCACCCACTTATACACGTTACTATAGTAGTTTAAACGTTTTCCGCCATACTGTTTCAACATTCTTGAATAAACTTCCGCCAGTTTTACAGCTTCGAACAGCAAACTATTATCACTAAATATTTCTCTTCGTTCACGTTTCAAGCAGAGCTGACATTTTTAAATAAACAAAATTTGTTATGTTTATGTTAATTATAATCGAGCAGACAAGTAACTGCTCCTAAGGTTGCTAAGTTGGCCCTCAAAAAGTTTAATTATCATTAAATAAACATTTTTTTCTCTAAATTAATTTTTCTCGTTAATTATTGAACGTATAATAAGGATATCAATTAAAACTAATTTTTTAAATGTATTTATTGAAAGAAAAATGGTTTTTTAATTATATTTTCGAGTAATAAAATGGAATCTGCATTGTTTAAAGCAGTTTAAATAAGGCATAAACTATTAAATATTCTCATCATCTAAAAAAGTCACGTTTATTTGCGCGGCAAAAATTTCTAAACCACTTTTGAAAGATATGTAAATAAAAGAACGGCATTATTTACCAGCAAGAATATGATTTTGTATTTACAAATACAGTGTATTTACAAGGAAAGACGAAATAGACCACCAACAATAAATTGACAGGAAGGGCACTACTAGTATTAATTCTAATTTGAAATATTTTCACGTAGTTAAGCGCGTTTGCTTACGTCTAAATTGCTGTTTTAAACAGAAATAGCAGCGACTATTTCAATTGGTTACAGCTCTTGACATTCACAATCATCCTCCAAATTCATTTGATTCGTTTAATTACGCTTCAGTCTTTACAATTTAATCACATTATTTCCATGAGGAAAATTTAACGTATTCAATTATTTTTAATTGTCTACAATTCTTTTTACTAGTTACGACTATTTTATACCGTGTAAAGTAACTTTATAATTTTGATTTCTTAAAGCTCTAATTGTAGCTCACATTCTCATATATTTTTTCATTGTAAATTTTTCAGTTCTTCCGTCCATCCGGTGTTTTGTTAATATTTTTTTATCGAAGCCCTTGTATCAGAAATTTTAAGTTCGTTCAGCCATGTTCTTTTGCTTATTCCAATTTTCTTAATATCCCTTCTGACTTCCCTAAACTTTATCTTATTATACAAAACTTGTCAAATATCTCAGGTATATTGTTTTATAACTTAAGAAATGTATTGTCATCTAATTTATATTGGTGTCTGTACAATCATTTATACTTTTTCTTGTCTATATGAATACATAGGAAAGAAAGTATTTTTCGAAACCTCGATTTTTCGAAATCGAGTTTTCACCGGATCTACACGTTTTCAGACCCCCTGAACCCAAAATCCATGTTTTTAGCAATTGGTCTGTGTGTATGTAAGTTGTGTGTGTGTGTGTGTGTGTGTGTGTGTTGTGTGAACAGAAAATCTCAAGAATGGAACATCGTACGAACTTGAAACTTGAAACTTATGTTAGATACTACTAGAGGACCCAACACGAACATTTTTATACTAAAAACACCGATGAAGATTCTACCATTTTTTTTTTTATTTAGTAGGTCTACATTTATATGCTTAATAACATAAGTCAAGAAAATTCAAGAAAATCTTTTTAACGATCGGCTCTTAATAAAATAACCAAGACTGTTAAGGAGGGGGGGAGTCCATCTTTATTTTACATCAAAACTTTTTGTTCCAAATTAATCTCCATTCTTTTCTTAACAAGGTGGTATAATTTGTTTTATCATCGGTAGTTGCTAAGTAACATTATAAAAATAAATATAAATAGGTGTCACAACGGTAAGAAAAAACTTAGTAATTTTGTTTTATCGTTTTCCGCAAATTATGTTTTTACGTTAAACTAAATGCTAGAACGAACATAACTTTTGATCTAAAAAAGCTGGTGTTGTAATTGCTTTTTAAATTGTTCACATTTTCACATTCTGTGATCTGATAGAGCTATTTTTACTGTGAACTTTATGTAGAATTTTTTAAATTAGCTCAATTACATGAAAATGAAGTAAACTTTTGCTTACTAATTAAAAAAATTATTTTGTTTCTTACAAACGATATCTTAAGAAAAACTTCTTACAGATCACAGAGCAGAATTTTCTCTTTAATTTGACATAACTTAAAATAAATTTGATTAAATAATTAAAACGATATGTTCGTTCTCAGATTGCGCTAAAATCTGTCATTTTGGTTTATTGTAGGGGTGCGGGTAAATATGTTTTAAACTTAGAAAACTTTTTAAATGCAATTACACGTACTATTTTATTGTGCTAAAATGTTTATTGCTTCTGAGTATCAGTAAAAATTGAAAGTATGGTAGAATCGCCCCTTAATGCAATCCCTTTTTACTCATGTTGATGAACATTAAAGGGATTTATATTGATATAAAAAAACTAGCTATTATATTGTCAGCCATGATCTTTCGCACTTAAATATAACGTAGTTAGATTTTTTAATAAAAAATTTATAAGCGAATCGACTTCCGCATTAATAATGAATATTATTATTGAAAAATATTTAATTACTTTAATAGTTTACAATAAGCAGGTGATCAATAAAAATATCGATCCTTGATATTTTAATCTAACTTTTCCAATTGAAATTTTAAATAATGCCTTTCTAGGTAAAGGTGGAAGCACCTTGATTCTACTGTTACAAAAAATCATTAATAATTCCTCGGTCTAACAGGGAAAATTACCAGCATCAATTGATTGTTTATCTATACTTCAACAGAAATATTATAAGGAAACAATGTTGGTTCGTTTCTACGAAGTAATCTCAGAATCTACTCAATCGATTTCAAACGTTCTTTCACTGTCGGAAAAATTAGATCTTCTTGCACAGGCTATTTGGCAAAACATAACATTTAAATATGCCCATAACAGGCAAGTGGACTGTTAAATTACTTCCACTCGATATGCTAGTTTTAGGGCAACAAAAAATACTTTTGTTTCTTTTTAAATGGTCAGCCTATTATATGACTGAAGCATTTAAGAACATAAGAGGTAGAGATGTAAAAGACACTAGTCACAGTTATATCCTCTGAGAGTTATAAATTTCATTATATAGCCAGACCCTGTGGTGATTAAAGTGAAGGTGTCGTTTGCAGGGTGAAAAGTAGATGCTTTTTAGAGGGCATGGCATGCTGATAAGCATACTTTTCCACTCAATGAGGAAGGTAATGTTAAACCACATCACTCCTCGTTTTACTAAATAAAGCCTCTCGGGTTTCAAACCAGCCTTTCACCTGATGATCTAAACAACAGCACAATATTTTAATTTTTAAAAAAATTTATGATCGCTAAAATGAAGCAACTTTTTTATGTTGCAAGGTCGTTTGGGATGGTTAGTTCTTTTATCTAACAGTAGCTATTCTACAATCTAATGTATTATGTATTCAATTATAATACAGTGAAGTATCAGGTACAGTACACCCTGCAATATGACATCACCCTTTATTCCTTCCTTTTATCAAAATGTTTGAAAACTATTTACAGGTAGATCGCTAAAGAAAAGAATGACACATCCGATTTTTGCTTAGAAAGTTATGCAAAACTTCCAAAAATAAAAAAGATAACCATTTCAATAAAATATATTTTACCTACTTTTTCATGTAATGAGAATTTTTTATATATTAGGTTATTCTCAAGTGTATTCCTCCACTCTTACTAATGATTCATACTAACTTCAACAAAATTCCTGTTTCCAGTACTAATTGGTTTTATTTAGTACAGAATGATCTGGTTTTCAACGTGTAAGACTGTGTGAGAAGCTAAATGCTTTAATACAGTATAACTTTTTTATTCCCTACTCGAAACTTATAATGCATAATGTTTTTTGCCGCTTTTTGAATCACATATATCCTTACCACAACAGTGTTTTTTTTCTATTATAATGTTTGGCCTTCCTACGTTTTCCTAGATTGCTTCAATCCTCATGTGGTCCAACCTGGAGGTACGACATCTTCTTCTCCAGAAGTCCTACGTGGCTATAGTCATACTTTTTCTTCTTTCCTATATCTCAATTTCAATTCCCGGATTTTTGCACCGCTCACCAGAATATTTTGCTGTTTGACTCTTCCAATCATTCACTTTCTTCTGATCCAAATTTTCTGTGTCGTCAAAATGGAATATATATCATCTGTGTCACTATACGTTTATGGTAAGCAGAACTGCAAAGGGAAGGGCAGTAACACAGATGTAAATAATAAATAATAATAATAATAATAGATGCAAATACAGTAATTGTGCCAATTTGGTGAAGAAAAAAATATGTATATATAAAAAAAATGTAAAAATGTAAAAATTTAAATTAAATAAAATTAATAATGAATAATAAAATATGTTAATATAAAATAATGTTTGTATTTTTCTTGAAAATAAATAAATTTAATTATTTAGTACGCGTTACCGATTTTTCATTCCATTATTTTTACGTGACAAAAAAAGGCTATTTGTTTAATTATAAAACATTTCTTTCGAACTAATAAGCATTTTCGAACATAATTTTTAACATTAGGTTAAAAAAAATATTAAAATTCATAAAAAAATTATTTACCTTATTTGTTTTAACACATTTTGAAATCTGAGGGTAGGCTCGGTAACCTTTTAATTAGATGTTTTTTTTTGTCATCAGTCTCTCGACTGGTTTGATGCAGTTCTCCAACCTGTTCTATCTTGCGCATGTCGTTTCATATCTACATACCTGTAACACCCTACATCTTTTGTAATTTGCTTTATATATTCTAATCTTTGCCTCCCTCTACAATTTACTCCCTCAATGTTACCCTCCATTATTGATAGCCCAATACCTGGATGTCTTAGGATATGCCCCACTAGCCTATCCCTTCTTTTGGTAAGATGCTTCCATATACTTATTTTTTCATCCACTCGCCTAAGAACCTCTAAATTACTTATTTTGTCCACCCACCTAATCTTTAACATTTTCCTGTAACACCACATTTCAAAAGCTTCTATCCTCTTCCGTTCTACAGCCCCTATCACCCACGTTTCACTTCCGTATAATGCAACACTCCAAACATAATGTTTTAAGAAATTTTTCATAATCTGTAAATCAATGTTTGTAGTCAGTAAGCTGTTTTTCATTTCAAAGGCTTTTCTAGCTTGAGCAATTCTACTCTTGATATCACTCGTGCTTCTACCATCCTTTGTTATTTTACTCCCTAGATAGCAGAATTCCCCAACTTCCTGTATGTTTTCGTTGCCTACTTTTAAATTTCCCATCTCTTCTAAACCACTCTTGCTGCTGCACAACACTTTCGTTTTGTTCTTATTAATTTTCATGAAGTAATCCTTCCTCAAGATCTCATCCATTCCATTTAAGGCATCCTCTAGTTCATTCTTTGCCTCGGCTAATACTACTATATCATAGGCGAATCTCAACATTTTTATTGTTTCTCCTTGAATTTTTATTCCTACGACAAATTTCTCCTTCACTTCATTTATAGCCTCTTCTATATACAAGTTAAAAAGTAGTGGTGACAAAGAACAACCTTGTCGTACACCTTTTCTTACAACAGCCTCTTTTTCGTACCCCTCGATTCTCAAAACAGCCGTTTGATTTTTATACAGACTATAGATAACTTTCCTTTCTTTGTATTTAATTCCTAGCCTTTTCAAAGTTTTAAACATTTTACTCCAGTCCAGATTGTCAAATGCTTTCTCTAAATCTACAAATGCCATAAAAGTAGTTTTATTTTTCTGTATCCTTTTCTCAATAATCAGTCTCAGAGCCAATATTGCATCTCGAGTTCCCATTCTCCTTCTAAATCCAAATTGGTCATCGTCCAATATTTCTTCTACTCGGTGTTCTATTCTCCTGTATATAATTCTTGTCAGTATCTTAGATGCATGGCATGTTAGGCTGATGGTTCTGTAATGTTCACACTTCTCCGCTCCTGACTTTTTTGGTATTGGAATCATAATATTTTTTTTAAAGTCCGATGGTACCTCTCCACTCTCATACATTCTGCACACAAGTTTGTATAATTTGTTTTGAGCAACTTTGCCACATCGTAATAATAATTCCGATGGTATGTTATCTATTCCTGGTGTCTTATTCATATTCACATCCTTAAGTGCCCGATCGAATTCTTCTCGTAGTATAGGGTCCCCTTTTTGATCTTCTTCAACATCAGTTTCTTGTTCTATCGCATCATATTCTAATTCTTTTCCCATGTAGAGTTGATTTACGTATTCCTTCCATCTTTCAGCTCTCTCTTGGCCATTCAACAATGGTTTACCACCTGCACTTTGTAAATTAACAGCTTTCATCTTTCGTTCTCCAAAGTTTTCCCTTATTTTTCTATAAGCTGCGTCCACTTTACCAACTGCCATTTTACTTTCAATGTCCGTACATTTCGCTCTGATCCACTCTTCCTTCGCGTTCTTACACCTTTTGTTTATGGTATTTCTCAAGTAGCAATATTGCCTTTTACCTCTCTCGTCCTTTGCGTTTTTTTATTTTCTTCGCTCATCCATCAGTTCTAAAATATCATTAGTAATCCACGGTTTCCTACCTCTTCTTTTAGTATGTCCTAACCATTCTTCCGCTGCTTTCACTACCACCTCCTTGAAGTTTATCCACTCCTCCTCTACATTTCCTGTGTCATTACCTCTTTCTTCTATCCCTTTTTGAATACTCTCCTGGAAACCTACCTGGTTGTCTTGTTCTCTTAATTTATCTACATCCCACCTAGCATTTCCCTGTCCCTTCTTCAGTTTTTTAAGTTTAAGCCTGCTATCCATTACTACTAAGTTATGATCACTCCCTATGTCTGCACCTGGATAGGCTTTACAGTTCATAATCTGGTTTCTGAATCTTTGTCTAACCATTATGTAATCTATTTGGTATCTTCCCTTGTCACCTGGCATCATCCAAGTGTATAACCTCCTTTTGTGATTCTTAAAAAGTGTATTGCCTATCAATTAGATGTATAAGTAGTAAATTAAAATGATCAACAAAATTATGACGTATTCTTGAATAATTGAGCTAATTAAATCAAGAAATACTACTCTACATCTCCGGAAAAGTATTTCATTCATTAGTTAAGAACCTCTAACAGTAAAGAAAGAGTGTTTACGTTATTTGTACTATTATATCTACGTATAAACGTTTCAAATGCGTCAACTCATACATCTTTTGCATAAATTACACCAGATATGGTGGTTAAAGTATTGAGAAAATATATTCAATCTGAATAAGTCAATCTAAATGTTATAAAAAAAGTAATACAATTTTATAATTTTTCGCTGTGTTATTAACAAACCGGTATTGTATAATCAGGTCGTGCAACTTTATTATCTGGTGAATAATAATAATAATAATAATAAAGATAATAATAATAATAACATAATCGTGTGATGCACTAATATAATTATTCCAGTATAAAATGTAATTATATATCATACATAACTGCCCAAAGGAATAATTTTATTTATTTGTATAGTCGTTCATTTTAACGTCAAAACATACGGGTAAGAACAGGTAAAAATTTGTTGGTACAAATTCCTTTGTAAAAAATTTGGTGGGAAACACTCACACGCCTATAAATAATGGTTATAATAACCTATATTTAATCATGAATAAACAATGTTGTTTCGGTAATTAGGTCAACAGCCAAAAGGCTGGTTTTAACCTCTAGAGGTTTTACTAAGTAAAAACAAGGAGTAAGGTGGTTTACTATTGCCTTCCTCACTGAGTTGAAAGAGTATGCTTATCAGCATGCCAGGCCCTCCGAAAAGTACCCACTTTCCTCCCTGCAAATTACACCTTCACTTCATTCACCACAGAGTCTGGCTGTATAGTAAAATTCATTACTCTCAGAGGAAATAACTCTGATCAGTGTCTTTTTCACCTTTACCTCTTCTGTTCTTAAATAGTTCAGTCATATAATTGGGTGACAACGTGATAAGAAACATAACTATTTTTGTAGCCCTGGAACCAATGGATCGAGTCCAATGAATTTAACATTCCACCTGCCCGTTATGGACAAGAGTAAACAATGTAAAATAAAAAAACCTAATTTTAATCATGAGTGCATGCCACAAAATGAAAATAAATTTCTATAGGACTCAAAAATACGACAAATTACTAATTGACGTTAAAGTAAGCGCTTTAGAAAACAAAATGCTTGAAATAAAAGTAGTAGATTTTAAAATTGTCTATAACGTTGATTATTTTATTTACTTTTACCGTGAAATGTATGCTATCGCCGTAATCTTAAAAATCCCATTTCTTGCCTATAATATTTGATTTTAGGTTTTTCAGGAAGTTTTTAGGAGTTTCGTTGTAGATGATAATTGTAGAAAAAACTGAATGAAATTTCTGTAACTATTCCTTTCGAGAACTTTCAAGTTCTATATTTTTCAACTCTGTTGTCGTCGTTGTGGCGAGTTTCATAATTATGTTTTACTTATTTTTTGTAATCACTAAGCTCCTTTAAGAATATTATATTTAAAAAAAAATATTTTCCGTGAAAAATGTCTTAGAATATTTTCGATAATTATTCTAATTGCCTGTTTTTGTTGGCGATAAATCTTAGGACTTTCGGTTGAGTTTCCCCTCTGATTAACCAATCCCGTATAGAGTGGAATACTGCAAAATATGATATTGTCATCTGTTCCTTAGATTACATTGTTTCTAATATTTCGAAAAATAAACACACTGAATGAAGTCGGTACAATAAGTTAAATTATATATGTTTTCCAGGTTAGGTTCTCATCTATGTAAACGCTTGGACACTTGGTGTCCGTTAATTTTTGTAGAATTTTCCATATACATAATTACATGGTACCGGTTTACTAAATGTGGAGTCGGAGAAAATAGAAAGTAATTTATTTCTTTTTATATTTAATCTACTAATTTATGACATGATCACACAAAGGTTTCCAGAAAATTATTTTATTAAGTTTTGCTTCCAAAATTCAAATTAAAAGTAGTAGCCGTTAAACCGTGTGTTGTCCCGTAAGCGAATACGATTTTTGAAACTTCTTGAGACGTGTGACAGCAAAAAACCACCACGTAACAGAAGTCGTAGGGAAGAAGTTTTCATAAGTAGAAAAATGATAAATGATCGTTTTTCCCATTTAAATTAGTTTATTAATATACATCTCATAATGTGTTTAATTTGTTGTATCAGAAATCGTTAAAAAATTCCCAATTCGCTATTCCGAATGGATAAAATAAATTTTCTGAAAATACAAAAAACATTTTTCTTAACCTTAAAATATGCAATATCAGGTATGAATAATTTATCATATCCTACCATCCTAATGATTTTACACATAATTTTTATTCCCTGACATATCAGTCAAGATGACCAAATTTTCGACAAAAACTTTAGAGAGGCCTTGATCATGGTGTAGGATCAAGGTACACATCTATAATAACTAACGAACTTACAGAAAAAATTAGTATTTATTTGAACATAATATCAATCCGTAAGATGTTTATAAAAACCATGACTTTAACATTATATATGAACAAAAAAAAGGTGATTAATTCTTAGCAATAGCAACATGTTATTAAATATTTTTTAACATGACATGACCTTCCTCTTTGTTTAATTTAATTTATAAAAGCTGTCACTTCATAAATATTTGTATACTCAATTAATTTTGTTACAACTTTGTTAAATAAATAGAATCAACATATCTATTCATAGATCAGCCCAAAGATCAAGTTGGGACCGCGTGAAAAAGATAAATTACTTATGTTTCGTATTTAATAATCTTCCAGATTTTGTGACGTTGTTTAGTATCAGCGTAATGCAAAATAAACTCGAAAAACCGGACTTGATTTTAGAGCTTACTTTACTTTTTATATTAAGTTTTTAACCCTTTTAACTCCAGACCAAAAACTTAGTACTGAAAAAAGTTTACATGTACGTCACTACGAAAGAAATTTATTTATTTTATTTATTTATTATTGCTAAAAGTACAATGAATCTTATCCTATGTTATTTCTTAATACCCGCATAGGTCTAGCCTGTGCACGGGTATGAGTTGGTTTATTTTATTTATTCTATTATAATAATAGCTTTTTATATCTACACTACATTTACATAAAAGAAAGAAACAAAAATTTACAAAAAAACATACAACAAAATCTCCTAACGTAAATATACAAAAAACAGGATAATAGTATAAAAAAATAAATTAAAAAATAAAATAAAAATAAAAAATCATGTAATGGCAAAGATGAAGCGCAGACTTTCGATGACAATGTTAACAAAAAAAAATGCTGAAAAATACTGGTGCTCAAAGGATTACTGAAACGATAGATTTGTAGAGGTTTGGTTAAAACTTCATATCTTTGCTAAAATTTTTATTATGTTATTAGTATCAAAAAGTTTGGAGTGAAGCGTTCTAGATAATAGAATTAGTATGTATATAAGTATTTAACCATTTTGTAATCATCAAAACTATATGAAATTGCAAAAAAAAATTAAAAAACACAAAAAAAATTTTAAGTTTTTACAAAATAATTCAGGAGGAATTTATCTGTGGGAAACAATTTTTTAGTTTTAAATATTATATACTGCATGCAAAAAAATTAACTTGCTAAAGTAAACATTAAACTCATAATGAGCTTTTCTGTAAATTTATGCAACATGCAAAAAGTGGAGACACCAGCACATACCTTACCATGAAAGAAACGAAAAACTCAACTACTCAACAAAGTGTATGGAACTCATGTATATTTCACAATAATGAAATAAAATAACATGTACTTCTTAAATTATGTACTTCGTAAATACATAAAAAATAGTAAAAGTTAGATATATCGGCGCCCGGGGTTTCTCGCGGCGACGATATATCGTCGCCGGTGAAAAAAAATAACAAACCTGACCGGGAATCAAACCCGAGACCCCTGGTATAGAAACCAGTAACGCTGATCACTACACCTCGGGCGAAATGCGCGGAGTGAGGCTGAAAATAATTATTTCATATTTTCTAATGTAATATTAGTTTTGTTATGCATAATTTCAATTACTTTAGAGTTATAAAAACTTCTGGTTTTCTTTAACGATTTCTATTCACTTTACTTTGAATATAAGTCAAAGTTAAAAAAACGTTATGAATGAATTTGTTAATGTACAATAAAATTAAACTAATTTTACTCGGTCTTAAATTTTTGTAAAAATTTGACTTTGAAGATATTAATTCTAAAACAAAAATATTTTTATGGTTAAGGTATAACAGAAAAATGTATTTTATAAATGCATACATTATGTAGTGATGTACATTCAATTCATTTATAAATTGGCACATTTAGAATATTTTTACAGATAATGAGAAATTTATGCAAGTACTAGATATACGTAATAATATATATAATCATTTGTGTATAAAATTTATATCGTTAAATCGATATTAGCAAATAAATAATTTTAGTTGGAGTAAATATATTGCATATTTTAATACAAATTATTATGACAACACTGTATTAATCGTTAAGTACAGGTTGAACTCCTTGAGTGTATATTAGCTTCATTAATATTAAAGTTCCATTAGCTGAGACGTAGGCTATTTGAGAAATTAATCCTGAATTTCAACTGGTATTATATAATAGAATAACTATAATTCATTTCTACATTAGAATTATTAATATTAATCACAATCGTGGTGCTCCGCCCCAATGGATCATGATATTCACACCAAAAATACGAATAAAGATTTTTTGTTTCATTTATTTTTAATAAGGAAATCATTAGAACCGTTTTTAAATAAAAAAATTATTACTTTTTTTTAACTTAAACTTGTTTTTAGGTTTAAATTACCCTTAATATGATTAAAGTAACTGTAAAATATGAAATGAATAAATAGTATAGCGCATAAAACAGGATTTTAAATGCTGTGCCTACAAAAGAAATTAAGGTACTATGTAAGTTTGTCCAATTTATTCGATTTTTTTTAAATTTGAAAGAGGCTATTTATTTATTTATTATTTTTTTACTGCCCATAACAGACAGGTGGAGTGTCAAATTATTTACACTCAATCTGTTTGTTGCAGGGCTAAAATAAATAGTTCTGTTTCTTATCACATGGTCAGCCAATTGAATGACTGAATCATTTAAGAGCAGAAGAGGTAGAGGTGTAAAAGACACTAATCAGAGTTATCTCCTCTGAAAGTAATGAATTTCATTATACAGCCAGACCCTGTGGTGAATGAAGTGAAGGTGTCATTTGCAGAGTGGAAAATATGTGCTTTTCAGAGGGCCCGGCATGCTGATAAGCGTACTTTTCCACTCAGTGAGGAAGGCAATGGTAAACCACCTCACTCCTCGTTTTACTTAGTAAAACCTCTACAGGTTCAAACCAGCCTTTTGGCTGATGACCTAAACAACAACATTATTTTTTTGGAAAGTGACTTATAATAAACATGTAGAATAATATATGGAAAAATGTAAATTTAATTAAATGAATATATATCGTTTTATCCACTGAATTGTAAAAAAGTAATGAATATTTAAATTAAATTTAAGATCAAATTATTGAGAACGTAATTTTTATGGTTAGACTAAAAATGTACAAAATTTTCTAATAGTTCCATGTATAAGAGATTTTTTATATCTCAGGTACCCCAGTCCCAATTATCTCAGATAAGCTCGTTCGTACTATACAAAAACAATATTTTTACATTTTTTTTACTTTTTTCTTCTGTAAATATACCATGTCATCATTACACAGTTTTAGAAAGCACATTCACTTGTCTCTATTCTTAAGCCTACTTTTTCTTGAAACCAACAACCTGATATTATCTCTACTTCTATCTTTTTCGATTTATCACAGATTTTCTTAGTTCTTTTTAGTAGACTTTTCTTTTAACTATTTGACTTGTTTCAACTTCATTTAACTCTTAAATTCTTTTTAATCATTTTCTCTATGAAAACAATTACAATATTTTATCCCAAAGATATTAGTTTTGACTTTTTATTTTTGAGAATCCCATGATGTTATAAATTCACGTTAGATATTTTTATTTCGATTTTTCTTCATTCATTCTAATCATGTGACAATAAAACTTAAAATGTTCATTGAAACCTCTATTGCTTCAATATTACAGAAAATTTCATACTTGACTTTGAGGAATATTCCCCATTTCAATCCTTGGACCATAAATTTTTCTCAAAATTCTACTTTATATTTTTTAATGTACATATCTTTACACTTTTTAGAATTATTATTATTATTATAAATTAATATAATATTAAATCTATGTATTAATTATTTTTAAAAATAATATTATTGATCCAGAATTTGAGTGTATATCAGAATAGTGGAACACCCAAACTGGTCAATTTTATGTAATAAATTCTTGTTAAAATTCAATTATTCTTTTATTACATATTTATTTCAGAATATTGTCATTAAAACACTGATTCTGTATTTATGTAATTAAGGAGCTCTAAGCATTTGTAGTTTTGGTCATCAGCTGAAAGGCTGGTTTGAACCTCTAGAAGCTATACCAAGTAAAACGAGGAATGAGGTGGTTGACCTTGCCTTCCTCACTGTGAGTAAAAGTGTTCTTATCAGCATGCCAGGCCCTCTGAAAAGCATCTACTTTTCACCCTGCAAATGACACCTTCTAAGCATTTATTAAGTGAGAAATATTAATTTTTTATTTCACTTTTAACTTACATAATAATACATAATGTAGGCTACATTAGTTTACGTGACAATAAAGTTGATTTATTTTTTAAGTTAAATTTATATGCTATTAACTGCTTTAATACATAGACAATATTTTTATTTAATAACGTTTGTGTTTTTATCAAAGTATGTAAAATTTTAATGCCGTGTTTATTTTCTTTAATATGCCTACTGTAGAAAAATATCACCCGTAAAAATAACTTACCTTACATATAAAAATAACTAAGCCCGTTTAAAAACCTTTTAAGATTATGTCAAATAAAATTTCATACAACATAATAGACTTTATTTATTGTAATAAAAACATCTGGTGTGAAACACTCACACGACTTTCTCTTGCCAATGCAAATAATGAACAATATAACCTAATAGGGTATTAGTAATAACAGATTAGAAATAAACAAAAAACTAACCTCAAAAAGCATAACCTTATTTTCATCATGAATGAATGACGCAAAACGAAAACCAGCCTTAGTTTGGCTTAATACGAGAAAATAAAACGTAATACGTAATACGGAAAATAAAACTTCGACGCTAAACTAGGTTCTGTAGAGAAAAATGGTTAAAATTAAAGTTGTAGATTTTTTAATTTCCTATAAATTTTATTATAATACTACTCTTTTGTCGTAAAATACATACTAAGGCCGAAATCTTAAAAAATCCATTTTTTACAGATTTTCATGAAAAAAAAACAGAAAATCACTAATTACCGCTAAACGAAGCGTTTTACAAAGAAATGTTTATAATAATAATTTTACATTTTTAAATTTTCTCAAACTTTTATTACATACACTTTTGCGAAAAAATTCATTTTAAGGCCGCAATCGTAAAAAATACATTTTTTCTACGAGAGAACAGCCTTCCCAAGAATTTCAGCAGACATGGCGCCTATCCTATCTGGTAAAGCATAAAAAATGTAGTAAATGAGGCGATTTTAAAAATCGTCGGAGCCGTTTCTGAGAAAATCGCAAAAAAGTGAAAAATTACAAGAATAAACTACTACTTCCGGTTGACCGATTTTGATGAAAATATTGGTGTCGAATTATCTAGAAATACCTAGCTTAAGTTTCAACTTCGTAAGATGTTCCGTTCTTGAGATATCTTGTTCACACTTACATAGACACACAGACCAATCACAAAAACGTGTTTTTTGGGTTCAGATAGTCTGAAAACGTGTATATATGGTGAAAACTAAATTTTGTAAAATCGACATGAAAACAGTACTTTCCTTCCTATACATCTACATAGGCAAGAGAAAGCAAAAAATGTAGTAATATATTTCACTTGAGTGAATAATAATTATTTATTTATCAAAAAATAATTTACTTATAAATAACTTCATATTACATTATATTCACATAAACATTTATTTTTATTTTTAAATTTACGCACAAGGTGAGAAATTAAGTAATCCAACTTTCCTATATCCTAGGATAGGATTTAATTTTTCAAACACTAGGTCGTCCGGAATCAAAATATCAGGGTGTGAGCTCACAGATTTGTAAATTTAAACATCTCCTTTATGTACTACCTACCAATGCTAGATGGGTCAAATAAATTTAAGTTTACTGATTACTAACTAATTTCAAGGGCATCCACGAAGAACAAAATCAAAATACTAAATGAATAGAAGAAAAGAAAAACCTACCGTGAAAGAATATTGAGAGTCACAGCTGTAGAAGAGCTTTGAGAAAAGTAGAGTTTACTTTACTTTCTCTAAACAAGAAAAAAGAAGAAAAATACAACAAAAAATATTTCTGACCGAGAGACATATTGCCAAACCCATATTTTTAAATGTTATAAGTTTAAAACCTAACTTATAATCGTTCTTTGTTTTAAATTACGGTTGATGCAGAGTGAAAAGTAATGAATGAAAATGAGTGAAAAAAAAATGTTAAACCTGATCGTGAATCGAACCCGGAATTTAATGACCTAATGACTTTACTATCAGACAAAAGACAGACTATTTTTGTTTATATATATAGTCTTTGATATTAGGTTAATAATGCATTCATTATTATATCATTTAGAATATAAATATTTACTAATCAATAAAAGTAAATTTTAAAATTTAAACTTTCTTATAATTCACCGCAGATTCTTCATTTTTATTATTGATAAATCAATATCGTTCATTTATCATAGTTATCAAATTTAACAAATTAATTTGATCCATTAGTTGTTATCTTAAACCGGTCCAAAAGGCATTTTACAAGCCACTAGCTCCGTTACCAACGGCTCGTCCACTAAAAATACTTTTGACATAGTATTAGTACTACTAACACTATTACACACTGTAACTATTACTCGGAAATGCTTCTTTGCTTACTGTTACTGAACTATAATTATATTTTTGTTATTGACCATTGACACTAATTAATTGTTTATCAACCCCTAAACTGTGTTACAGTTTAGAGAAAGTACTTAATCAAACAACCTGCTTTAAATCTTTAAGAAGTTCAAGTAACTTCATCACGTGAATTAAAAATACATTTCCGACCGGTTTTATTTTGATAATTTCTTTCTTCCACATAGAAGTTCTTAACCTTCTAAATATACGAGCTTCTCGTACTGGGTGTCCAACGAAGAAATTATTATTTTTGAATTAATATGCCGGACGTATCGCATACTCTACAGACTGGAAACTTTACAGTTATAATAAACAGATATGTAAAGAAGTACCCTAGAGTTTCATTTGCTTATGATTAATCAAAACGAAATGGCGGAAAGTAATTTTATTTGCATAACCATTTCAAATTGGTGATTTATTACAATGTTACTTAAGTAATAAAATGAATGAAATGAAAGAAATATGAAAGTGATAAATTATTAATGAACACAATTTGTTTCATTAACCTTTATTCGTACTGATGTCCATCAATAGCTATGCACTGATAGCAACAAAACAAAAATGAGTCATAAGCGTTTTTAAAAAATTGCCGAGGTATCAACAACAGTTCCTCTTCAATCAGCCTCATTAATTCATCGTCTGTTGCACTGGTGTGAGAATAAACTTTTTCTTTTATGAAGCCGCATAGGAAAATCGCAAAAAGACAAGTCTGGTGATCTTGGAGGCCAGTCCATGGGGCCGCTGCCACGAACTATCCGACGGTTAGGAAGCTTTTTGTTTAAAACCGCTTTGGCCACATTAGCATAATGTGGAGGAGCTCCATTATGCTGGAAAAACCGTCCTGCGTCTTCGCCTGAGAAAGATGAGGAACTATATGATTACTTAAAATTGATGCGTATCTGTCTCCAGTCCATTGTCTGATGGGATATGTCATACGATAAACCCCCACACTTTCTATCTGAATCGTATAGTAAATATATGTGGTTTTAACCACAAGATTATTGTTCATTTTTGATATTATTTTCTTATTCCGCTATTTTGTTTTGATTAATCATAAGCAAATGAAACTCAAGGGTAATTTTTTACATTTCTATTTATTATAACCGTAAAGTTTCCAGTCTGCAGAGTGTGCGATACGTCCGGCATATTAATTCAAAAATAGCAACCTCTTCGTGGGACACCCGGTATATCCTGTATATTACTAAAAATACCCTCTATCTTCTAATTAAGTTTTTGTCACGATAATTTCTTCTTTAATCAAAACCAACTAATTAGATATGTTTATAGTGTCTACTTATTGTACCACTACCCATTTCATCCCATTAGTAGTTGTGACTTCGCACCTCTCCTTAATGCACACGCACGGAAAGTAATACATGAAACTATGCGTATTTAATATACTAGGTGATTCTAAATCGCACGGAAACCTCTTGGAGATGATTCTATAGCTAAAAATAAAAAAAAAGTTCATAAAAACATAGGTCCGGAAATGCTCCATTAGCGAGTAATGTCCTGGCGAATAATTTCACCATGATTCCTGGGCAAAGAGTGAAATAAAGCCATACTGAAATTCTGAGAAGGTAAATTAGGAGGAAATTTCAGTGGTTTCTTGTGGTTTTTAACCTGGGAAACTTAAGAAAATGAGTCCCAGAACTGTATCGCTTTTAGTTTTTAATAAAACTACGTGAAAACATTAAAAAGTAGTGTTAAAAAATACACTTTTTTAAGTTTAACGTAAAATAACTTTTATTTACATTTTTATTTACTTTGTTAAATTTCAAATAAACACACAAAACTTTTTAATGAAAATTGTAGAGAATTTTATTCTAAAAAAATGGTATAAAATAATGTCTATGAATAAAATTCTCTACAATTTTCATTAAAACGTTTCGTGTTTAAAAAAGTGTGATGTCTAACCCTACTTTTTAATGTTTTCACTTAGTTTTATAAAAAACTAAAAGCGATACAGTTCTTAGACTCATTTTTTAAGTTTCCCAGGTTAAAAACCATGAGAAACCACTAAAATTTACTTTCTAAGAATTTCAGGATAGGTTTATTTCACTCTGCCCAGGAATCATGGTGAAATCTTTGGCCAGGTATAACTCGCTAAGGGAGTATTTTCGGACTTATGTTACATGAACTTTTTCTTATTTTTACTTTCTCTTGCCTATATGAATATATAAGAAGGAAAGTATTGTTTTCATGTCGATTTTTCGAAATCGAGTTTTCACCGGATCTATACGTTTTCAGACCCCCTGAACCCAAAAAACATGTTTTTAGCGATTGGTCTGTGTGTGTGTGTGTGTGTGTCTGTGTGTGTGTGTGTGTGTGTGAACAGAATATCTCAAGAACGGAACATTGTACGAACTTGAAACTTGAAACTTAAGTTACATACCACTACCGGACGCGACACGAACATTTTCATCAAAATCGGTCAACCGGAAGTAGTAGTTTATTCGTATAATTTTTCAGTTTTTTGCGATTTTCTCAAAAACTGGTCCTACGATTTTTTTAAAAATCGCCTATTTTACTCAATTTTTTATTCTCTACAAGATAGGGTAGGCGCCATGTTTGCTGAAATTCTCGGTGAGGCTGTTTTCACGTAAAAACGTTGTTTTTTTAAGATTACGGCTTTAATATAAATTTCAGCGCAAAACCTTATATAATAAAAGTTGTAGAGAATTTAAAAACCTACAACTTTTGTTTCAAACATTTTTTTGTATAACGCTTAGTTTAGCGGTAATTTGCGATTTTCTGTTTTTTTCTCACGAAAACGTGAGAAAAATCGATTTTTTTAACATTTCGGTCTTAGTATGCATTTTACGACAAAAGTGTATATAATTAAATTTATAGAAAATTAAAAGATCTACAACTTTTGTTTAGAGCATTTTTCTCTACAGAGCCTAGTTTAGCGTGAAAGCGTGATTTTCCGTATTTTTAAGCCAAACTGAGTTAGATTGTCATTTTGCGTCATTCACTCATGATTAAAATAAGGTTATGTTTTTGAGGTTAGTTTATGTTTATTTCTAATATTTTATTACTAATGTCAAATTATATTGTAAATATTTGCATTGGCAAGAGAAAGTTGTGTGAGTGTTTCACACCAGATTTTTTTTAGCTATCAAATCATCTCGCTAGAAGTTATCGTGCAATTTAGAATCACCCGGTACCATACATGGTATACATCACGTCGTACATATAAAGCGGAATTTTTTTTACAATTTATCCCCAAACCAAAATTGTTTAATAATTAATTTTTTGCTTTCTCTTGCCTATATTAATATACGCGTATATGAAGGAAAGTATTGTTTTCATGACGATTTTTCGAAATCGAGTTTTTACCGGATCTATACGTTTTCAGACCCCCTGAACCCAAAAAATATGTTTTTAGCGATTGGTCTGTGTGTGTGTGTGTGTGTGTGTGTGTGTGTGTGTGTGTGTGTGTGTGTGTGTGTGTGTGTGTGTGTGTGTGTGTGTGTGTGTGTGTGTGTGTGTGTGTGTGTGTGTGTGTGTGTGTGTGTGTGTGTTTGTGTGTGTGTGTGTGTGTGCACAAAATATCTGAAGAACGGAACATCGTACGAACTTGAAACTTAAGTTACATACCCTTATCGGACCCGACATGAACATTTTCATTAAAATCGGCCAACCGGAAGTAGTAGTTTATTCGTATAATTTTTCACTTTTTGCGATTTTCTCAAAAACTGGTCCGACGATTCTTTTTAAAATCGCCTCATTTACTCAATTTTTTATTCTCTACAAGAAAGGGTAGGCGCCATGTTTGCTGAAATTCTTGGTGAGGGTGTTTTTACGTAAAAAAAGTGTTTTTTTAAGATTACGGCTTTAATATGTATTATAGCGCAAAAATTTATATAATAAAAATTGTAGAGAATTTAAAATTCTACAACTTTTATTTCAAAAATTTTTTGTATAACGCTTAGTTTAGCGGTTTTTAACGATTTTCTGTTTTTTCTCACGAAAACGTGTGAAAAATCTATTTTTTTAAGATTTCGGCCTTATTATTCATTTTATGACAAAAGTGTATATAATCAAATTTATAGAAAATTAAAAGATCTACAACTTTTATTTAAAGCATTTTTCTCTACAGAGCCTATTTTAGTGTGAAAGAGTGATTTTCCGTATTTTTAAGTCAAACTGAGGTTGATTTTCATTTTGCGTCTTTCATATATGATTAAAATTAGATTATGTTTATTAAGGTTAGTTTTTTGTTTATTTCTAATATTTTATTACTATTGTTAGGTTTATTGTTAATTATTTGCATTGGCAAGAGAAAGTCGTGTGAGTGTTTCACACCAGATTTTTATTTGAAGCATTACTATTATGATGTAGTCTGAAAATCAGCCCACTAAGGTGATGGTGGTCAGTAAACATCCTCTCACTCGATGCGATCTAATTATATAGAAAATCAACAGGTTAAAATATTAAAGCATTTAGGATGGTAAATTACAACAGATCTAGAGCCAGCAGTAGAAGTTAAAGCTTGTATTGACATGACTAAGCTGGCATATCTTATCTTGAAGCACCTGTTAACAATACGATTTCACTTCCTGCAAGATACATGTTTGTCAAAACGTATATTTATTCGTCCTGTATGGAAATGAATAAGATAAATAACGTGCGAAGTGGAGCGATAAAAGAAAGAAAACTTCAGCTCCAAAATTATAATTCGAACAGGAAAATTAAAATAGTAACTCACACATATTTAACGTATTCATAAGTTGATTAAAACAACTTTTAAAAAAAAGTTTCATCATTTCATGGAATTTAAATTACTCTATTGATATTCTGGAGATGACATGGAATCTACTTATCGTGACACTTAAAAGTCCCAATGACGAATAAAACAGTTCCATTATACAATAGTTTTCTACCACTTATATAAATCATATCCTTCCTAAATTTTCCCGTAGTGTAAACAGAATACAAAAATATTAAATATTTTTTTGATTTTCCCGTAATGTAAACAGAATACAAAAATATTAAATATTTTTTTGATTTTCCCGTAATGTAAACAGAATACAAAAATATTAAATATTTTTTTGATTTTCCCGTAGTGTAAACAGAATACAAAAATATTTTTGTAATCTGTTTACACTACGGGAAAATCCAGGAAGATTTATACTTATATAAATCTTCCTGGATTTTCCCGTAGTGTAAACAGATTACAAAAATATTAAATATTTTTTTGATTTTCCCGTAGTGTAAACAGATTACAAAAATATTAAATATTTTTTTGATTTTCCCGTAGTGTAAACAGAATACAAAAATATTTTTGTAATCTGTTTACACTACGGGAAAATCCAGGAAGATTTATACTTATATAAATCTTCCTGGATTTTCCCGTAGTGTAAACAGATTACAAAAATATTAAATATTTTTTTGATTTTCCCGTAGTGTAAACAGAATACAAAAATATTAAATATTTTTTTGATTTTCCCGTAGTGTAAACAGAATACAAAAATATTTTTGTAATCTGTTTACACTACGGGAAAATCCAGGAAGATTTATACTTATATAAATCTTCCTGGATTTTCCCGTAGTGTAAACAGATTACAAAAATATTTTTGTATTCTGTGGAAAACTATTGTATAATGGAACTGTTTTCTTCGTCATTGGGACTTCCATGTAACTGTGACTACGCTCAGGAAAGTGAACAGTTACAGAATCAAATCGCTTCATAGAAAGGACAGTGCAAAAATCTGATTATGGTAAAATTTTTATTCTGCCCTGGGCATGAATCACAAAAAAATCTAGATATTCAATACATGAAGGCAGAAAATATCAAAAAATTGATACAAAAATGATGTAACCTCATTCGACTCCTTCTTTCCAACAGTCTTAGCATACCAATAAAAATTTGATTTAGAGTAAGATAAGATATGGATATTAAAGTTATAAACTGTTAGCTGTCTTTTATAATAAATGTCATTTGTAGCGATATGGGGCACAGGCAAATTTTTACAAAAATTCATTGTTATGGGTTCTGAATCAGTTGATTTTTTTCCAGCTCTCTTTGCATTTTTTTCTATACTGTAATTATCCGATTCCCGGTCTTTTTCACTTTCACTGGAATTCATATTAATCGTTACAATTAACACAATATAACGATCAATGTTAAAAGAAAGAAGACACGCACAAACAAACACTATCAACCTAACAAGACGCACCACATTAACTGGCCACAGCCTTCGATTTCATGATGACTTAGATCAGTGTTGCCTTGTTCTCAGCTGACTATGATCGTTCTTGCTATGAATCGATTTTTTTATAATGCAATATTATTGACTCTGATCGTTTTTATCAAAATTACTCTTCATATACTGATAGTACACCTCATTCCCGACAGATTGCGCTAATAATCACAAAATTGAAAAAATTGACTTAAATCGTTATTGCAGTGAGGTCTTCTTATATTTATATCTTGATTTAATTGATAAATTTATTTCTCAAATCTATACCTAAACTATCCGAATCAAAAACTATTGGGAAAACCGGAATTAACCAAGAAAACTTAATGAACCGAACCAAATTAAGACAATTAATTATAGACTCTAAGGGCTTCCATGTATAGCAAAGACAGAACACCGGGTGGACAGAAGAAATTAGAAAAGCTTACGGTGAGCAAATGCTGAGAATTTGAGCCTCCAAAAGATTGTCCAGAAACGTTTAAAATCACCTCACGTGGTCTAAAATTTGCCCTATAGGGAGGAAAAATTATCACTTTTGTATTTACTGTAAAGAATAAAAGTTTTGTTAAATTTGTACCGTGATAAACTTGTTTATTAAAATCAAATTTAAATGACTTAATTAATATTTGTACATTTCAAATTTTAATAATACTAAATTAAAGACTAATACATATGTACTATATACATTTATAAACCAGTTTAAATATTTTTAAACTAAAAAATATGTTAAGCCAGTCAAAAATAAAGACTAATATTAATTTTTTTAACTTAAAAAATTCATGTATCATATTTTTATTAAACATCTTATTGAAAGAAAATATTTCTGTATTTAATAATAATCATGTTTAAATAAATTATTTCTGTTGGTCGTAAACCTATAACTAGTAAACAGCAGATTCAACTTAACTGTGTTTTTTATTGATAATAAAACCTGTACAGAAAAGCGTAAAAAATTTTAATGATTAAAAATTAAAATTTACGGACTAAAGAAACCATTTGAAATCAAGTTCTTTTGTTAAATAACGAAATGATTTGCATCATTAGATTACATAATATAAATTAAAATTAAATTTAAAATGTATGTTATATACGCATGATAATTATTAGTAAAAATTTTATAGAATTTTAATATAAATACCTAAAGCGAAATCGAAGGTTATAACCTTCAATTCTTATTTTAATTATAAATATTCAATTTCAAATGAAATATCTATTATTGCATTTAATAATGACAATTAAATTGTTTCATTTCTTATTTATAAGAATTCAAGTTATCCGTCACATGCTAATAGATTATTAGCTTTGTTAAACAAACTGCATTTAAAATATTTTGTTTAAATGTTTGTTGTTGTTTAGGTTATCAGCCAAAAGGCTGGTTTGAACCTGTAGAGGTTTTACTAAGTAAATCGAGGAGTGAGGTGGTTTACCATTGCCTTCCTCACTGAGTGGAAAAGTACGCTTATCAGCATGCCGGGCCCTCTGAAAAACACATATTTTCCACTCTGCAAATGACACCTTCACTTCATTCACCGCAGGGTCTCGCTGTATAATAAAATGCATTACTTTCAGAGGAGATAACTCTGACTAGTGTCTTTTACACCTCTACCTCTTCTGTTCTTAAATGATTCAGTCATTTAATTGGCTGACCATATGATAAGAAACAGAATTATTTATTTTAGCCCCACAACGAACAGATTGAGTGTAAATAATTTGACACTCTACCTGTCTGTTATGGGCAGTTTTGTTTAAAGTTATAAAAAAAAAATTTCAGTTTTCTCCTTTCTTCTAGTCAACAAAGTGAACGATTGGTTAATTTGAAATGTAATTGCTAACAAACGTTAAAAACCCTAATCTAAAATTATGGCTTATAAAATTTTTGTTCTATGTAGCAGGTCTTCTTGTGCAACGTACGCGACTATGCAATATAAATTTAGAATACTATGTTCGCTTCAACTGGATGTCATTTATATTTAAAAGGAAAACAAAAACATCTGGGTGAAACACTCCCATAACTTTCTCTTGCCAACGTAAATTGTGACCAATATAACTTAATATCAGTAATAACACATTAGAAACAAACAATAAAATTAATCTCAAAAAACATAACCTCATTTTAATCATGAGTGAACGAGGCAATATAAAAATCAACCTTAGTTCGGCTTAATAACACAGAAAATCACTCTTTCATGCAAAAGTATGCTCTGTAGAGAAAAATGCTTGATAAAAAAGTTGTAGATCTTTTAATTTCCTATAAATTTAATTCTATACACTTTTGTCGTAAAATACATGCCGTAATTTTTAAAAATATTTTTTTTACAGATTTTCATGAAACAAAACAGAATATCGCTAATTACCTCTAAACTAAGCGTTATACAAAAAAATGATTATAAATAAAAGTTGTAGGATTTTAAATTCTCTACAACTTTAATTATATAAATTTTTGCGTTGAAGCCGCAACCTTAAAATAAACTATTTTTTCTACGAGAGGACAACCTTCCCAAGAATTTCAGCAGACATGGTACCTACCCTATCTTGTAGAGTATAAAAAAGTAGTAAATGAGGTGATTTTTATAAAATTGTATGAGCCGTTTTTGAGAAAATCGCAAAAAAGTGAAAAATTACACGAATAAACTACTAGTTCCGGTTGACCGATTTTGATGAAAATGTCGTATCGAGTCCTCTAGTAGTACCTAACGTAAGTTTCAACTTCGAACTTCGTACAATAGTCCGTTCTTGAGATATTTTGTTCACACACACACACACACCAATCGCTAAAAACATGTTTTTTGGATTTGGGGGTCTGAAAACGTGTAGATCCAGTGAAAACTCGATTTCGGAAAATTGACATGAAAACAATACTTTGTTTCCTGCATATTCATATAGGCAAAAGAAAGTAAAAATCAAACAAGAATTAAAATGGTATCTCTAAGTTTCATTAAAACTTTAATTTGCAATATTAAAGATTGTTTACGGGATTACCTCTCGGTGAGATGACAGTGTTTTTAAGAAACTTTTACACTAATATAAAAAATAAATAAATTAGTAAAAAAATTATTAAAGCCTATAAAATTCTTAATAATTTTTATTTAAAATATTTTTTTGTAATTCTTTAAGAAGGATCGTTCACCTTCAATTTTTTAAGTAGAATCTTCATAGGATAATGCCAATGAGCTTGAATTTTATTACTGAAATTCCTAATACAATAGGCTTACACATTGACCGCGTATATAAATATTTGCGTAAAGAAACCTTAATTTTTTATAATTTAAATTTTATGATTAATTAAAAATAATGTAACTTGCTTTGTAATAAAATAAACACTAATCAGTGATTTATTAATTTTCTTTGTTCAACATTTCAAGAAATAAAAAAAACTTGTCCAGAAAGGTCATTTTTGTTGAATTTAATTTATTCTTTTACTAAGTCGCACCTGTACCTTATATTTAGATATTTAATAGGCGCAATCAAAATATTAGTAGGATATTTTAACATACATCATGTTTCACGTTTAATTTTTTCAATAATTAAAATACTATGAATATATATTTCAAATATAGAAAAGTTACATAAAATGTATTTTTATATTTATAATTATGTAATAAATTAAATTAAAAATTTAAAAAAACAAAAAAATATATATGAGGAGATTATTTTTTTCAGATATGATAAAACTTGCATATGCCCCTATATTATTTTATTGAAATTTCCGTCAACAACCCGTACTGCTTGATAATTATATCAATTCACTTGGGGTTTACTTTTTATTTCATGGAATTTAAAATTTCATGCGACTTAAAAATAATAAAATTGTAAAATTTTATAGAATTGAATTGGAAATTTATTTTAAGCATAAGTTGCACGTATTAATATTTTTGTGTTTAAAGATTAATCGACAACCATTAATTTGGAGGCAATCCCCATTTTCTTTAAAATACCTTAGTACCTTAGTTTAACTTTTTACTGGGCATTTGGAACTGTAAACAAGTTATTCAGAATACTAATTTTTACTTTCTCTTGGCTATATGAATATATAGGAAGGAAGGTATTGTTTTTATGTCGGTTTTCGAAACCAAGTTTTCACCGGATCCACAAGTTTTCAGCCCCTCTGAACCCAAAAAAAACATGTGTTTAGCGATTGGTGTGTGTTGTGTGTGTGAGTGCGCGTGCACGTGTGTATGTGTGTGTGTGTGTGTGAACAAAATATCTCAAGAACGGAACACAGTACGAAGTTGAAACTTGAAACTTAAGTTAGATACTACTAGAGAACCGACATGAAGATTTTCATCGAAATCGGTCAACCGGAAGTAGTAGTTTGTGTAATTTTTCACTTTATGCAATTTTTTAAAAAACAGCTTCTAATATTTTTTTGAAAATCGCTTTATTTACTACATTTTTTATGCTCTTTAAGATGGAATAGGCGCCATGTTTACTGAAATTCTTGGGGAGGCTGTACTCTAGTAGAAAAAAATGTTTTTTTCTTTACGATTGCGGCCTTAATATGCATTTTAGCGCAAAAGTGTAAATCAAAGTTGTAGAGAATTTAAAAATCTATAACTTTTATTTCAAACATTGTTTTGTATAACGCTTAGTTTAGCGGTAATTAGTGATTTTCTGTTTTTTTTTTTTCAAATTATTAAAAACTATTAAAAAAGGATTTTTAAGATTCCAGCCTTAGTATGCATTTTACGACAAAAGTGCATAATCAAATTTATAGTAAATTAAAAGATTTACAACTTTTATTTCTAGAATTTTTTTCTACAGAGCCTAGTTTAGCATCAAAAAGTGATTTTTCGTATTATTAAGCCAAACTGAGGTTGATTTTCATTTTGCATCATTCACTCATGATTAAAATGAGGTTGTGTTTTTTGAGATAATTTTTGTTTATTTCTAATGTTTTATTACTAATATTAGGTTAAATTGTTCATTATTTGCATTGGCATGAGAAAGTCGTGTGAGTATTTCACACCAGGTTTTTAATTTGATTGACTACTTTGAACAAGTCAATATTTTCAAGGTATATGTTCACATTTTCTTTATAGGTATTTAATTAAGATAAATAAGTGATGTGTGTACGTACAAATCACATTTTCTATAGATGTATTCCTACAGTTGATAAGATAGATAAGATGGACAAAAAGAATTCGTCTATGTCTATGAAATGGTTCAGATTGTAGTAATTGATATAACCTAGCAGACAGAAATTATCGATGATAGTTTTCAACCAAACTTAAATTTTAGACTGAAATAGAATTAGTAGATTGTGTCACAAAAATCTATCCATCAGTCGAATTGTAGCCTGAAAAGTTTCCCGTGCCTTGTTTGAAAAATTGGGATTATTTAAAAAATGAAATTTTATATTATTTAAACGAGTTATTTTAATGATTTTCTTATGATCATGTTTTTTTTAAGTTGACGTGCGATATCCAGTGTTCTTTCTTTACATTTGGTTTTCAGTTAGTCATCTCACCAAGTGGCTTTCCAAGTAGATATTTAACAATTCAATCTTTTACCAACGATCAATCAAGCTTTCAGAATGTATAATTATTTAAAATTAATATAATATTTTTTGGTTTCAGGTGTCTTTCTGACATTGGTGTTTGGTTTATCAGCTTTAACTTTCGGATCATTTCTGATCGTCCTAGATCCCTACAATTTATTTTTCGATATGGTAAGTATCCTACTTTACACTTTTCAAATACAAAAAATATATATCTTTTATTTATAGGCTATACAAAGCTAAATAAACATCCATGTTTCTACGGATATAGTCACATATTTTAAAACATTCTGTTTAATCTACCATATTTATTCGAGTACCCCCTTTTTTCGTGGATTGGAAAGAAAAAAAATTAAGTGCGGATCTTTCTCGAACGCGGTAATTTATTCCGTGTTTTTCGTGCCAATTTATGTAGAAATAGGTACTGGAACGTTTTCATAGAACTAAGTTCAAGATAGCAGTGGGGGAAATGTAACAATGTATGCATTAAAAACCTTTCAAAACAGCATTAAAACAACAATACACTAAATGGATGGCTGAAGAAAATTACATTTTTTTAGCTCTAGGAAGAATCAAGCACCCAGATGTTTACCAGATATTGTTTGGATAAAAGATGCTTGGAACGGAATTTTCGACTAATTAGTGCAGAAGAGTTTTAAAAATGTGAAATATCTAACAAACTCGATGGTAGCGAAGATGATCGCCTTTGGCAGAGCGACATGGAGGCAAACTCATCTACAGACGATGACAGTGATGAAAGTCAGGAATAACATGTAATAAGTACTAAACGCTCACTCCCTAACAGTTAAAAAAAATGCTAATCAATAAAAAGTTATCATACTAAAATAGGCCTGTTGTTAAAACTATATTTTTAAGATTGCACGTTCTTTTTGTTTTACAGAAATGATCATCCGATTCTTAGCCGTGTATGCTGACAATATTATATCTACGCCCTACCTATTCTGAAATGAATAGGTAATTGTTAATGTAATATTAGAATACTTATTACCTAGTTATTATTGTAGCTTAAACAAGACTGAATAAATACTTCATATTCTGCATCGGTTGTCTTGTTTTTGTATCATGTTCGGTGATAGATAATTTATTTTTTTCGATTTTCGGTCCATAAAATCGTGGTGTGGGGCTTATTCGATGGCAATGGGTACTTGAGTACATACGGAATATCTTTTTAATTATAATTTTTATAATTTGGTGTTCTGTGGATATTTTATTAGGAAAATATTTCTTATAAGCTACATAATTAACTTTTTTTATTCCATTTATTATTATTATTATTATTATTAATAATATCAATAATAATTCTCTGGTCAAATAAAAACGCTGACCTGAGTCGTTTATTCACAATAAAGTGCCTTCGCAGGCATTTCAATTAAACAATTTAAATAAAGAAACTAATAAAAACAGATAGAAGATACCCCACTTTAGTAAATTATGTGTCCGGATATACAGTCAGCAAAAAATTTTCAATTTATTAAATTTTTAATAAATTGCTTCATAGTTACAAAATTGCTGATCTACAAATAAAGCTGATCAATGAAAAATTTATTGTAAACCTATCATCATAAAAATAAACACAACTTTCCATTATTGTATACGTTGCAGAAAAATTAAAACCAATACCGATTGTAATAAGGTTTTATGAGCTTCTTATTATCTTGATAATGAAATAGGATAAAAATCTTCTCAAAATGAATCGGAAAATAAAACAAAAAATCTAGTGTGAATCACTCACACAATTTTCTCTTGCCATTATGAAAAATTAACAATATAACCTATGTGTAATCAGGAGTAAATAATGAAAAATATAACCTAATTTTAATCATGAGTGAATTACGCTAGGTGAAAATCAGTCACTTTTGGACTAAAATTACCAGCACTCTTAATGCGCCGGCCGCATTGGCGTAGTTGGTAACGTGCTCGCCTCTCATCATACGATCTTGGGTTCGAATCCTATTCAGGCACGGCATATTTTCATACGTTACAAAAAAAAACATTTCATCCTTCACCGTCTGCATTAGCAGTAATTGCAGAACAGTCGGACGTTAAACCAAAAAAAAAAAAAAAAAATATTGGACTTAAAAACATAGAAAACCACTAATAGACGCTAAACTAAACCCTGTAGAAAAACATGCTTGATATAAAAGTTATAGGTTTTTAATTTTCTGTGACTATTTTACATACATTTATCGTAAAATACATACTAAGGCCGCAATCTTCAAAAATTATTTTTACCGATTTTTCTGAGAAAATTACTAATTGACGCTTAAATTAGCATTGCAGAAAAACATGTTTGAAATAAAAAATGTAGAGTTTTAATTTTATACAAATTTAATTATTCACAACCTCGCTCTAAAATGCATATTACGGCCGCAATCTTTAAAAAAAATCATTTTTTACCACGAGAGCATAAGCCCCTCCAAGAATTTTAGCAGTCATGGTGCTAAACCAATTTTGTAGACCGTAAAAAATGTAGTAGAGGCAATGTTTTTAAAAAATTGTTGTAATCTTTTTGAGAGAATCTCAAATAAGATGAAAAATCGTACGAATAAACTACTACTTCCGGTTGACTGATTGTGATGAAAATGTTCGAGTCGGGTCCCCTAGCTAACCTAAGTTACCGTACCTAACTTAAGTTTTAAGTTTCAACTTCTTGTTCGTAAGATATTTTGTTCACATACACGCGCACGCGCGCGCACGCACTCACACACACACACACACCACACACACATTAAGACGAATCGCTAAAAAAATGGTTTTGGAGTTTAGAAGGTATGAAAACATGAATATCCGTTGACAACTCGATTTCAAAAAATTTACATGAAAACAATACTTCACCAAGGTATTCATATAGGGCAAGAGAAAGTAAAAATGACAACAGGTTAATACTGATCTTAAATCAATAAAAAGTGATATATTTGAATGTAATTTAAAATTTCTGGATTATACTTTAATTAAACAGTTCTAACAGTAAAATGCCTTTGCGCCTTACAGATTATTTTTGTGACTTGGATGTATGTGTAGGAGGCATGATACTGTTTGCAGCTCGGAACGCCGTTAAGTTACGTTATTAACAAGTTAAAGATTTTGATATATTGATCGTTCACCAAAATTAATTTATTGATTGAAAAATTATACTAGACGCTTGACATGTAGATCATTGTTTTATACTATTATTTGTAATTTGCTTTATATATTCAACCTTTGCCTCCCCTTACAATTTACTCCCTCAAAATAATCTCCTTTATTGATAGACCAATACCTGGATGTCTTAAGATATGCCCCACTAGCCTATCCCTTCTTCTGGTAAGATGCTTCTATATATATATATATTTTTTTTTTCATTCACTCGCCTAAGAACTTCTAAATTACTTATTTTGTCCACCCAACTAATATTTAACATTTTCCTAAAACACCACATTTCAAAAGCTTCTATCCTCTTCCTTTCTACAGCCCCTATCACCCACGTTTCACTCCCGTATAAATTTCTCATCTCTTCTAAACCACTCTTGCTGCTGCACAACACTTTCGTTTTGTTCTTATTAATTTTCATGAAGTAATCCTTTCTCATGATCTCATCCATTCCATTTAAGATAGCCTTTAGTTCTTTCTTTGTCTCAGGTAATACTACTATAACATCGGCGAATCTCAGCATTTTTATTGTTTCTCCTTGAATTTTTATTCCTGCGTCAAATTTTTCCTTCACTTCATTTATAGCCTCTTCTATATACAATTTAAAATAATAATGTGGTAATGATTTTATTTTAAAGAATAATATAATCCGTAAATTTGTTCTTTATTTTTAAGAACATGCGCGTAATTATTTAAAAAATGTATTTTTTACTGTTTGGTAAATATTCGATGACCATTTTTGATGATTTGTACTTAATAGTATAAATGTTACTTCAAAACAAACTATTATGGAAAGGAATTTTAATGCACGACCTTAATTACACCTTATGTACAACTAAAATAAAACGCAATAAAAAATAACATAGGATGAAACTTCTTCGTTTATTTATAAACAATTTCCAAGGGATTATAAATATGGAATTTTATTCCCATGGTCATTATTAATTTTTACAAAAACACTTATTAGAAATATTTTATTTTATTAACATTTAAATAAAATACAACAATGCTATATAATGTCCGCCAACGAAATAAATGTGTTACTCTTTTTATTAACTAGTGTTTGTTTATTTTTAAAGCAATGTTTTAACGTTAAACATAAAACATTCTTTCACACACTAAGGTCGTTAAATAAAACATGCTTTGTTTAAAAATAGGTACCTGTTTATTACGCCTGATAATTGAAGGAAATTTTTCAATGTGTAATTTATTTTTTGACAATCCCATTTGGTGAAAATAACGTAAGGAGTTACCGATAATAAAAAAATTGGTGTAAAACATTCACACGACTTTCTCTTTCTAAAGTAAAAAATGCTCCGGATAACCTATATTTATTCATTCATATAGAATGTAGATGAAGAATATAACCTAATTTTAATCATGAATGAATGACGCAAAATGAAAATCAACTTTTCTAATACTTAAAAATACGGAAAATCACTAATTGACGCTAAATTAAGCGCTTTAGAAAAAATTCTTGAAGTAAAAGTAGTAGATTTTTTATTTTCTATAACTTTCATTATTATTACTTTATTTTACTTTCATTATATATTTTTGTCGTAAAACCCATACTAAGGGCACGATCTTACAAAATGCTATTTTTTATAGTTTCAATAAGCAAAAAAAAAAAATCACTAGTTGGCGCTAATCTGAGCATTGTAGAAAACATGTTTGATATAAAAGTCGCAGATATTATAATTTTCTACATCTTTGATTACCCATATTATATATTTTCCCTGAAAAGCATATTAAGACCGCAATCTTCAAAAAAAAAAATTTTACCACGAGAGCACAGCATCTTTCAGAATTTTAGCAGTCATATTGCTTACTCTATCTTGTACAACATAAAAATGTAGTAAATGAGGATTTTAAAAAAATTGTAGAAGCCATTTCTGAGAAACTGAAAAATCGCACGAATTAACTTCTACTGTACCTCCGGTTTACAGATTCCGACGAAAATTTTCGTGTCGGGTTCTCTAGTGGTACATACCTTAAGTTCCAAGTTTTATACAATATTCCGTTCTTTAGATATTTAGTTCACACACACACACACACGCGCGCGCGCTCACATGCACTCGCCAATTGATAAAAACATTTTTATGCGTTCAGGAGGCCTAAAAACATGTGTATTTCTGGTGAAAACTCTATTTTGAATAATCGACGTGTATATAAACATTCATATAGGGCAAGAGAAAGCAAAAATAGATACTTCTTTATTACGCCTAATAATTATTGAAATGGTAGCTTTTCAATCTATAATTTATTTACTACCATCCTGAGTTTCGGGAGTTGGTGAAATCAATGTAAGCTTCACCATAATAAAAAGTTACTAAATAATTTATTGTTCTTCCGTATATATTTTAATTTTCAGTGTTTTGTTTTGAGAAACATGATATACGGGTGTTCCTTACAGGAATTTTATGATGAATATTTTACTTGTCAGCAACCAGAAGTATAAGACCTTTCAATCTAGTAAATAAGAAATAATGACTATTTCACTTCTCGTCTTGGCCGACCCGTTGGTGTAGTGGTTAGTGCAACTGACTTCTATGCCGGGGTCCCGAGTTTGATTCCTGCCTGATCAGGTAATTCTTGATCAGGTTTGGGATTTTTTCATCACTAATCTTCATCTATCATCCTTCTCATCGTCTGCATTAGTGTCAAAACAGTTGCAAAACAGTCTGATGTAAAACAAAAGGAAATCCTCGTCTAGGGGTTCAAACCATCCTTTTGACTTATAATTTTGGTTTTGATTATGTTTGGTACATAATAATGTAACTGTAGAAGGAAAAAGTGAAAGATAAATACGCGTGGTGAAGAAATACCAGAAAAATTCGGTACTAAAATATAGTAAATACTAGATATTTCTTAAAAATACAACACGGGTGTAATGTTCATGAACCAAATAAATTTTTCAAATTTTATTTGTAGCAATAAAATAAATTATTAATTAAAAAACAATTCGATTTTTTTTAAATTCAGAACTGAAAACACATTAATTTGATTTTAAAGTAACTTGTAATTTTTTTTAAATCCTAAAATTATTAAGAATGGATAAAAATCCTTTTTAAATAATTTTATGATTTTTCAATTAAATTTCCTGACAAAAGAAAACAATTTAAACGGTAACATATTTCTTTGTAGTACTGTATATTGATGTATTTAGATATAAAAAGACAGATTTTTATTAACAAAATTAAAAACAGAAAAACCTAATCTATTTCCGTCAACATATTTTATTTACGTTGATTCAGTAAAAAATACTACAGTAAACTAGATTGAAGAATTTTTTCTTATTAATATGGAAACGAAAACAATGACTAACGGAAAGGTGAGTATGTGAATGGAAATTTTTTAGTAATATAAATCTAATAAAACATGGACTTTATTTGCAATATTCAAGGTTAACAAATTTATAAACTTGTTTAAACACAGGTTTTTAATGCAATAATAATAATAGTATCTATCGCCTTAGTAAAACCGTAAATAATCGTTTAAAAAAACACACTACTTTATTAACATATCGGTTATTTACCGATAAACTTTTTTAAATTAAACGGTAGCAATATCGTGTTTCAGAAAACTTATTTTATAGTTCTAAAGATAAAAATTGAGTTATGTTTTTGACCTCACTCATTTTCTTTTTCATTTCATTTTTTTGTCGTAGAAGGTATAAAAAGATTTTGGAACAGGAAATACGCATAATATCTACTCCTTTACTGAACAGAATTCGAAGTGAACATTAGAAAATTGTATTTCTTAACGATTTTGAAACAAAAGTAAAAAAGAAAAATTAAAATTGAATGTTCCAGAAAACAAAACAAGTCCAATCATTTCATGTCTAATCATTTACAAAATAACAAAACTTCTAGCCTTGCGTACTAAGGATTTGGCTTTAAATTGAGTTGGGACTGAGCGTAACCTGGCGTGAAAAACTTGGATTAAGGGTTTCTGAACCTCTATATGAAGTGCCTCGAAGGCTGACACGGAGGTTTCTGTAGATATCTACACAGGACAGGTGTGAATAAGGTAGAAACACACTAAGCATTTATTTAAAAGATCTACAACTTTTATTTCAAGCATTTTTCTGTACAGTGCCTAGTTTAGCGTGAAAGAGTGATTGTTTTGTATTATTAAGCCAAACAGGTTGATTTTCATTTTGCAACATTCAATCATGATTAACCTCCTGAGACGTGACGGTATAGTACACTATACCATGTAGTTGCATTGATTGAGACCCAGCAGTTTTATACACGGTGCCTGGCGTGAGACCTATAGTATAGTAGCTATACTATACCATAGGTCTCACATATTGCACTGTTAGACCCCTGATAAGAAAAATTATGGTGCTTTGGTAGAGACCGATGGTATAGTATAAATTATACCTTGATTGCACTAGCATTTCACACACGTTATTAGATTTGACTTTTTAGCAGTGTACTCCATCTATTAGATCTTCGATGTACTACAAATGATGTTTTCTTTGTATTCTGTTTATCTCTATTAAAATGGCGGACAACGCTTTAACCCTTTATAGGGCAATGAGTTCGGCGTTTAGGAGTCATGATCTCACTATGGGCACTAAGTTGCGGCTCTTACGGTGTTACGTGTTTTCCGTGCTTCTGTATGGGGTGGAGACTTGAACGTTGACGAAGGCAACCACTGCTAAAGTTGAAGCCTTCGAACTTTGGTTGTACAGAAGAATGTTGAAGATACCATGGACGGACAGGGTGACCAACACCGAGGTACTGCGCCGAATGAGCAAGGAACCAGAGGTAATAAACATCATAAAGTGTCGCAAGTTGGAATACCTTGGTCATATTATGAGGAACCACGGTAGATATGAACTGTTGCAACGCATCCTGCAGGGTAGATTGGATGGTGGAAGACGGCCAGGCCGAAGAAGAATATCCTGGCTTGCTAACCTGAGAGACTGGTATGGACAGAGCTCAGCCCAACTTTTTCGCATTGCAGAGGACAGGACCAAGATAGCTATGATGGTAGCCAACGTTCGAATCGGACAGGCACGTTAAGAAGAAGGGCAGTACTACGGGGAAAAATTACATGTGGTGGAATGTTAAATTTTGTTTAATAGGGACTTGAATAATGTACTTCTTGTGCCAGAATAGTAAGATATTTCTTTTTTTATGTTAAGCCCTGGTAAGTATACTTACCAAAGAACGTTTATTGAAATGGGAATCACATAATATTTAGTGGTAAGAATGCTTAATAACTTGTAGTCCCATATAATAGAAACATGTGTAGAATAGCTTAACTCAACTTTATATTAGCATGAATGCTTGCTTTCCCGTAAAAACTCGAATTTTCTAATCACTGTACAAAAGTAACAACAAAACAATACGGTTACGTACACTGGTACGAATCCTTATCACATTCGTGTAACTCATGAAGCAAATGGTCGCTGAGCACTAATTTCAAAACTTAGATAGCCTACCTATGACAGAACATCTATAAAACCATAAAATTCCAATAGGGTTAAACTGCATAGCTTATTCTTAAGAAGAATCGACCTTATTGCCAGTGGTAAGTATACTTACCAAAGACCTGTAAAAGGTTAACTCAATCTACAAGTGGAAAAAATTTCTCAGGACTTAACCCTTGCACCGTACAGTGATAGTATACTGTACTTGCGGGTCTCCATCAAAGCACATCACTACTGATACATCACGACTCAACCAAAGCAACCTTCAAATTACAGTGTACTATACCGTTGGGTCTCAGTAAACGCACCCAAAAAAATACCACAGGTCTCAACAGGTTAAAATGAGGTTATGTTTTTTGAGGTTAGTTTTTGTTAATTTTTAATGTATTATTACTAATGTTGGGTTATATTGTTCATTATTTGAACTGGCAAGAGAAAATCGTGTGAGTGTTCACACCAGATTTTTATGCGTAAATTTCTGTCTCTCCGACAAATTTAAAAAAAAAATAAGTTAAACGAATAAACGCAGGAAAGAACAGGCTTTCAATTTGATGTAGCGTTAAAAATTTTCCGTTCGGTCGTTTTTGAAATAAAGCTCTTTAAACACAACGGACTTCTTTCGTGGTGGGCACTTTTTATAGTAAGATTACCTCTATGTTATCATGTCGAAGGAGTTCTCTCTTCTCGTCTTTTCGTAAATCTTCCGGTCTCCTTCATGACTGTTTCCATCCTTATATCCCGATAAAGATCGGTGTTCTTAATATACCAAGGTATATCTACGATATTTCACAGAACCTTGTTTTAGTGACAATACGTGAATAGGCCATATATTAAAAAAAATGTCTTTTAGTTTTTGTTGGCGGCAATTTTTAAAATCGTAATCTATAATTTTGTTTAGTCCGTCCGTCACACCCAGATGACAGAAACTACAAGAGATAGCAACAACCGGTTTTCGGATTCGTAAACTGCACAAAACGTTATTAAACGTAAGTTGAGTTTTAAGTTCCGGTTTTGACCGAAAGTGTTCCAAAACCGGAAGTCAATAAATTAAAGTCGGAATTTGGAAACAAAAATACTGTCATTTGATTCCTTTTAAAGAAAGGATACAGAACCTTTTAACAGAACTTTTAACTTTTAACTTTTGAACTTTTAACAGAAAGGATACAGTTCGGGTATCGACCGGAAGTGGTCCAAAACCGGAAGTCAAGAAATCAAATTTGGAAACAAAAAAGTGTTCTTCGATTCCTCTTTAAAGAGGAGATACAGAAATCACTAAACATTTTTGCCGTGAGTCAAACTAACTTTTAAATTTTTAAAAATTGCCACTATGAGACGCATCGTCTCATGAAAGGGGTTTTTATATATCTATTATAATTTTTCAAAAATAAAATTGTTCTTTAAATTGTTTTCCATCCATTCTGTGCTGATAGATTGTCATTGTATCTTATATATAATTTTTCGTCTAATTTTTGTACAAGTTTTACCAATCCGGAAATTGTTTCTGATTACAGATTATTTTAAATAAAATTGCCTAATAATCACGAGGAATTTTTTTTAATATTGAAAATAACCGTTTGAGTGATGACGAAAACTACGAGAAACCAAATAATAATTAAAATGCCATTAGATGATTCTTCACTTGGAAAATAAGTATTCGAAGGATTAATTATATGCAATTCTATCTAACATTTAATTGTTCTTTCGGGGTACTTATCTTACAGAAATTATTAAAAATAAAGGATAAAATTTTTTGATAATATTTTACAATAGGCCTAAATTAGTCACCTTCAATAGTTTGAGATAAGCAATTAAATGTCTAATAATAAATATTTTAATGATATTTTAATGTAAGTAATTAATGAAATAAACTAAATAAATAATTGGTCATTAATCATGCATTTAATTATTTTGTGAAAACAAACGTCATTTTATCGGTTTTTTTTCTTTTTACATTCGTTTGTTATTTGGGTCTATTTAAAGGTATATACTAATAGAAACGAGAAGTGATCAAAAAGTTCCACGGCGTTTGAATTGCACGCCGACGAGCGTTCAAGATCAATACGGTTGGCATCACTGGTTTCTGTGACGCTTCCTGAATACAACTGTTTTGAAAATTCTCTATAACCTTGTCTGTTTGTGTGGTACATGTTTTCTCGTAAAACAAGTTTGCCGATTTTCTGATGGATTCAAAATATGAACGACAAGTTTGTGTGAAGTTGGGTAAAACATTTACAAAAACTTGTTAAATGTTGAAAGAGGCTTTTAGGGGATGAATGTCTGAGTTGATCACCGTGTCATGAGTGGTACAAGAGATGTAAGGAAGGTCGTATGTCATTAGAAGACAATCCTCGCTCAGGACGGCGATCAACTTAAATTGAAGACGATCTGTTGCCAGAGTGAACGTTTTCGTGCGATCCAATCATTGACTAGCTATTTGTGAAACGGTAGAAGAATGGGAGATTCCATTCTGCTTTTCCCAAGAAATTTTAACTGTTAACCTGTAAATGCGCCGAGTGACAGCAAATTTTGTCCCAAATCTGTTGACCGAGGATTAAAATAATGAAAGAGTTCGGGTTTGTCAGAAACTTCGTGTAACTTTTTGAAATCCTAAAAGCCTTTTCAATATCTGGAACGTTTCTTTAGACGTTTTACTCCACCTGATGGAAAATAATGAATATTTACTGAAAAGGATAGAGTGAAAATAAAATAGATAGTATTTCAGTATATTTTTTCAAAGGAAACTGGAAAACATTTTAGTTTTATCAGAAAACTGATGAATTCAGTTTAGATGAACTTAACACAAAAAAGTAATCTTGTAAAGTTAGTAAAATTTCATAAATATCATTTTTCTGATAATTTATTAATTATTAATTAATTTTTTGATGTTTTAAAGGAAAATTCATAGATACTCAACATTTGTTTAAATATAACATTTCCTAAAATTTTAATTACTTAAAATATGAAAAAACCAAGAATTACTGAGATTACATACATTTTTTTTATTTCCCATCAAAATCAACATAATTTTATAAGAAAAAAGATCATAAAAAGCAAATAATTTTTCGAGAATTGTTATTAAATAACAAATTTAATAAGTTATTAAATAATTTAACTACATTTGTAACTTATATTTTTAGCGTCCAAATTATAAAAATATGAAATAATAAAATAATCTTTCTACTTATAATTGGAAAAATAAAAAAACACATTATTTTAATGAATACAGTATTAAAAAAATAAAAGAAAATAATATGGTATAATAAAACAGTAATTTTTATAGCAAAGTTATTTCTTAATAGATTGAAATTTATACGATTGTAAAGGCCTTTATAGTTTTAAATAGTAATTTAAATGACTAAACAATTACATTTAAGCTGTTAAACACTAACATAGCACTAAATTAACAGAAAAAAATCTTATTACCAAAAATACAAGTTTTACTTCTTTCTTCAACTACTATAATTATTTCTAGTTTTATTTATAACCGATTGAACAAAAAATAATTATACCTTAAATATTGTAACAAATTAAAAAACATGTAAAAAAATTGTAGTATATTACTTCATGATTGTAGTGTAGTATTTAAATTAGTTAATCAAGAAACACGACAAAATTGTAGTCAATATAACCAAGAAGTTGAAACTAACTTATAATTAATTGACTTGATAAAAATATGGCAAAAAAAGTAAAAACATCATTGCATTAACAAACATTTTAATGAAGATTTTTTTGAATCAACTTACATTATTTAAGGGTTTCCCTGAAAAGCAAAAGAGTTGATGGAGAAAAAAGAAGAAAAAATCTTGTGAAAGCCAATACAGTAGGCTACTGAAATAATTATATAAATATCGGCTCCAAAAAGAGTTTCCAGAAAAATCCCTAACCGACACAGAAACTTTTTCCTTTTTCAGTCTTTTATTTTCCTTTGTTAGAAAAAATAAAAATAATTTTTTCGATACAAATATTTTTACTAAAATCAATCAACCGGAAGTAGTAGTTTATTCGTACATTTTTTTTACTTTTTGATTTTTTTTTTTTTTTTTGAAAACGGCTTCTACGATTTTGTTTAGACTCAACCTCGTTTACTACATTTTTTATGCTCTGCAAGATAGGTAAGCGGAATGTCTGCTGAAATTCGTGGGAAGACCATGATTCTTAGTAGCTATTTATAACTTTTTTTAAATTGTGGCCTTAATATGCATTTCAGAGCAAAAATCATATAATCAAAGCTATACAAAATTTAAAAAACTAAAACTTTTATTTAAGCAATTTTTCTACAACGCTTAGCGTTAGTGATTTTCCGAATTTTTCTCATCAAAATCAAAGTCCAAGAAAGGTTGATTTTCATTTAGCGTCATTCACTCATGATTAAAATTACCTAATTTTATGATTAAAGATAATTTTAAATAATTTTAATTTTAATTTTTAATTAAAGATAATTTTATGACTCATGATTAAAGATAGGAGATATTTTTAATTATTTACTTTTACAAGAGAAAGTCGTGTAAGTGTTCTCACAAAATTCTTATACTATATATGCAATAATTTTAAAAGATTTTAATTTTTCTATTACTTGTTAGTTTTTTGTAACAGATCTTGTAATACGTAATTCTTGGTATTTTAATCCTTCCATTTACAGATTGTGTGTGAAATTATCAATGGCAAGCTTTTAACCGGTTTAGAACTCGCAGATTTTGAACGGAACTTCTAAAGGAAGTTATTAGCATTTATAATTGTGAATTTATTATTATTTAATAACAATTTACGCGAATCTATACATATTAAAACGGTTAAGTGAACAAATAAAATTAATCCTGATTTACAAAGTTCAATAATTTATTATCTTCGTACCGTTCAATAATTATTACAAGATGGGATACAACGATAATGCAAAATTATCAATGGAAATAAATTTCTTAAAAACTAGTTTTTACAATACAAAATTATACACGACAATAGAGTTATTGAAAATATTGTCCTATCTTATTACAACCAGAATATAAATTAGAATTATTAAATATGTAAGATCTCAAGATTATAATCTTCTAATCTGCAGATATATTGTTAGGTTTTTGCAGAGACTTAAGTACTGTTACATTTAATTCTTATATTTATGGTTAATATACAGGGTGATTCAAAACTATACGGCAATCTCTTGGGATCTCATTCTATAGCTAAAAATAAGAAAAAACGTTCATATAAACATATGCCTGAAAACGCTTAGTTAGCGAGTTACGGCTAGCGAAAAATTTCACCTAGAACTCTTGTACCCTCGGTGAAGTAAGGCCGTATAAAAATGTTAAAGGTAGTTACACAGATACAAATACGATTGTTTCTTATATATTTTATTCTGAAAAATTGAATAAAATTGGTTCCGGAGCTGTAAATTCAATACTTTCAGAGATATCTTACATAAAACACAAGAATTGGTGCAAAGAAATAACACATTTTTGTGTTTAACGTAAGATTACTTCCATAAATGGTAAATAAAGGTGTATTTTTTCTGAAATAAATTTGTAAAAAATTTAATTCTGAAAAGATTCATGTGAATTACTTAGGAAAAAATGAATAATAGATATTGAAATTTTGCTTTATTTAAAATCAAAACAGACGCACATAAAACGCACATTCTTAACTGCATAAAATATTAGGTTGGGAGTAACAGCTGATAATGATCAGCTGTTACTCCCAACCTAGATATTAGTTAATATTTTATGCAGTTAAGAAAGTGCGTTTTATGTGCGTCTGTTTTGACTTTAAATAAAGCGAAATTTCAATATCTATAATTCATTTTTTCCTGAGTAATTCACATGAATCTTTTCAGAATTAAATTTTCTACAAATTTATTTCAGAAAAAAATACACCTTTATTTACCATTTATGGAAGTAATCTTACGTTAAACACAAAAATGTGTTATTTCTTTGCACCAATTCTTGTGTTTTATGTAAGATATCTCTGAAAGTATTGAATTTACAGCTCTGGAACCAATTTTATTCAATTTTTCAGATTAAAAAATATAAGAAACAATCGTATTTGTATCTTTGTAAGTACCTTTAACATTTTTATACGGCCTTACTTCACCGAAGGTACAGAGTTCTAGGTGAAATTTTTTGCTAGCCGTAACTTGCTAACTAAGCGTTTTCAGGCATATGTTTATATGAACTTTTTTTCTTATTTTTAGCTATAGAATGAGATCTCAAGAGATTGCCGTATAGTTTTGAATCATCCTATATATAGTTTCATTTAGCACGGAATATACTTTGTCAGATCTCTAAAATATAAAATCAGAATTTATGTAAACGTGAAAAGAGAACTTAGTAAAAATAATAAAAAGTCTATGAGAAGGATTATCCGCTTTGATTATGTTCTTCGTTGCACATATACCATTATGCCTACTCCGATTAGACTTAAGCTCCCAAAGAGTTTCGGAATCTGTTTCTCAATCCTACCCAATCTTCACTAATTATCTACGCCAGAGGTCGCGGATTCCTGGTCAGGTCTAGCATTTTTATCTTCCGTCTGCATTAATAGTAATTGCAAAACAATTGAATGTAAAACAAAAAAACCCTAATTATCTAACTTTACAATACCCTAGACAGTTCAAATTCAACAAATTTATTCCTTAATTATTTTTAATTCCTAATGTGTGTACGTTGCAATCTGTTCAATTATGAACAATAAGCAACCCCATGACCCAATGGGATGAAGATGATGTGTATGACGTGTAAATGAGGTGTAGTCTTGTACAGACCCAGGCCGACTATTCCTGAGAGAGTATGGATAATTGAACCCCAACTATCAAAGTACACAGGTAACCACTATCTATTATTCGAATCCGTATAAAAGTAACTACCTTTACTAGGATTTGAACCAGGAACCTTCGTCTCCGACTATCTCTAGACCAACCCATCAACCAACGATCTCTAGACCAACCCGGTGGGTCATTCCTTAATTAGAGTAATATTTAAAATTGGAGTTCTTATAATTTGATTAATTTAATTTCGAACTGTTTTTGACAAAACACAAAATATTTTTTTTAACAGCAATAATCCTGTCACTTTAAAATAAAATCGGTAAAAATTCAAAAATTATAGATTATAGGTACTTAAGGTATTCCTATAGGTAATAGATTAAGGAATAAAATACGTTCACGAAATTTCAGTGAAGTATTTTAGGGATATAAAAATTTATAGCTCATTAATGTTGTTTACAAATGAAGCGCTTTCTTCAAGAGACACTATATTTAAGATCCTGACCGTTAATGTCACAAGTTTTTAATTCGGTACGCTTTAACCCTGAATTTATTCGCATGGTATACAGCCTGCATTATTTACAAATCTTATATTCATTGCATACAATTCGTTTCTTCATTATTTTATTAATAGCACGCCGAAGCTGGTTTTTTTCAATCGATGTACATTACTATAACAGGCAACGATCTTTTAATTTAATTTTAAAATTCAATTGTTTTTGTGATTTGTTATCTGTATAAAAATGTATGTCACATTAAATAAAAAGGAGTATTTAATTAAAACAAATATCTTAAGTATTTATCGGTTATAATTAAAACAGTTGTATTTGCTGAAAATTTTAAAAATTTATAAAAATAAAAATTTAGAGAATTTATTTCCTTCTAAACATTTTTGGATAATTTTATTTGTTATTTCTTTAATAATCCATTTACAATGAATGTCTGGACATTGTACATAAATAAAAGGAAGTAACTTCTCTTGGGTTGTACACACGATACTGTATTATTTTTATACCTTATTAAGGCCTATATCATGAGAAAAATGTTCAATTACAACTGATAAAAAAAATATTATAATACAATTTTATTCCGTGACCTGTTTGGCAGGTTATTTTTCTTAACCGGAAGCAAGGAAGAAAGTATTATGAATGTTATGTGTATTTACTTTTGATAATTATAATCTCTGGTATGTAAAGCCAGGAATGTTACTAATTTTTTTTTAATCCCTAATGTGTATATGTTGTAATCTTTCTAATTTAGAACAATAAGCAACCCCATGACCCAATAAGATGAGGATGATGTGTATGACGTGTAAATGAGGTGTAGTCTTGTACAGACTCAGGCCGACCATTCCTGAGAGAGTATGTTTTAATTGAACCCCAACCATCAAAGTACACTGTTAACTACTGTCTAGTATTTAAATCCGTATAAAAGTCACTGCCTTTACCAGGATTTGAACCAGGAACCTTCGTCTCCGATAATCATCTGTTAAACAGCTAACTCACGGCGATGACTTTACCTCTAGACCAACCCGGTGGGTAATAACTCACCGAAGCGACGCACAGTGAGGTGTTTGACTCAATTAGACGGTCTAAAGTATTGTTGTAGTTTAACTTCGTTTATAGATTTAGGACAGGTCTGGTTCGTTAGAGTTATAGACTACTGGTCACTTTTACTAGATTACTGATACTAGACTACTGATAGATACTAAACTATATTCTAGATCAGTAGTTCCCAACCCGTAGAAGTCTGAGGCTATATAAAAATCGCCTCATTTACTACTTTTTTATACTCTAGAAGATAGGGTAGGCGCCATGTCTGCTGAAATTCTTGGGGAGGCTGTGCTATCGTAGAAAAAAATGTTTTTTTAAGATTGCGGCCTTAATATGCATTTTAGTGCAAAAGTGTATAATAAAAGTTGTAGAGAGTTTAAAATCCTACAACTTTTTTTCAAAAAAATTTTTTTATAACGCTAGTTTAGTGATAATTATTGATTTTCTGTTTTCTTTTTTCATGAAAATCAGTACAAAAAATTTATTTTTAAGAATTCGGCCGTAGTTTCCACTTTACGACAAAAATTCATATAGGCCTATAATCAAATTTATAGAAAATTAAAAGATCTACAACTTTTGTTTTAAGAATTTTTGTCTACAGAGCCTTGATTTGCGGCAAAGAGTGATTCTCCGTATTATTAAGCCAAACTAAGGTTGGTTTTCATTTTGAATCATGAAAATAAGGTTATGTTTTTTGAGGTTATTATTTTCTAAAATTAGGTTATATTTTGCATTATTTGCATTGGCAAGAGAAAGTCGTGTGAGTGTTTCACACCAGATATTTTTTTATATACAAATAAACATTTATTTAAACATAAATATAATGTGTTAAACGTAATTACAGGTTCTATAGCAATGACTACTACAGGTAGAACTACAAATTAAAAAGTAGGCACTAAACACCTAAATTGTAGCTGTTTATTTTTAATCCTACCGATCAACGTAAAACAACTTTTATCTTTTAACAATCAAATACCATTAATTGAGTAATACAATAAAAAAAATATGACCACTAATAACTAAAATGATTATTAAAACAATTTATGTTGAATTGCTAGACTACTTAAGTCATTTAAAACACTTATTTAACCCATACAGGTTTTTTAAAACCAACCTTCAATGATGGAACTGTTTTCCGTCTTTATCAAAACAACGTGACTTCTTTATAAGCAATCGCAAAAAAATAACTGGACTAAGATTGTAAGAACATGAATTGCAGAAATATACATTGTTTTTACATAAATGAATCCATGTACGTCATTGTCATGCAAATTGATGCAAATCGATTGCACTATGTCAGCGCAACTGAACTTGTTCTACAAGACAACTGTTGTTAATAGACTAGTGGTAAACCCGGATTAAGATTCTGTAACGTCAGTCTAAAAGTCTTCCCAAAGTAGACAGTAGCGCCAATCTTGAGAGAGTGGAAAAGCCTCCACTTCATCATTATCATCATGAGCTTGTTGTTGTTTAGGTCGTCAGCCGAAAGGCTGGTTTGAACCTGTAGAGGTTTTACTAGGTAAAACGAGGAGTGAGGTGGTTTACCATGCCTTCCTCACTGAATGGAAAAGTACACTTATCAGCATGCCGGGCCCTCTGAAAAGCACATATTTTCCACTCTGCAAATGACACCTTCACTTCATTCGCCACAGGGTCTGGCTGTATAATGTAATTCATTACTTTCAGAGGAGATAACTCTGATTAGTGTCTTTTACACCTCTACCTCTTTTGTTCTTAAATGATTCAGTCATTTAATTGGCTGACCATATGAAAAGAAACAGAACTATTTATTTTAGCCCTGCAACTAACAGATTGAGTGAAAATAATTTGACACTCCAACTGTCTATTATGGGCAGATCATGAGCTTATCTGTCCTAAACAGATTCCTTGCACCAATTTTCTTTCCAATTTGTTATACGAGGTGTGGCTATTAAATAAAGAGACTGACGTTGTAAAAAATTTTATTTTTATTTTATACATAATCACTTATTGTCACATTCAATATACACTCCTTCTCTGTCCCTACAACGCTCCATCCGAATTTTCCATTGTTGGAAACAGTGCTGGAAGTCATCTTCTGACAGCTCCTTCAGGACACGTGCCGCTCAAAAATTTTGAAATGAAGCTCGCAAAAATGCATAACCTCAACCATCGTGGAGGATGGTTTTCATTTTGCATCATTCACTCATGATCCAAATGAGGTTATGTTTTTTGAGACAAATTTTTGTTTATTTTTATTATTTTATTACTAAAATGTTAGGTTATATTGTTCATTATTTACATTGGCAAGGGAAAATCGTGTGAGGGTTTAACAACAGTTTTTTGTTTGTGTTTTTACTACTCCTTCTAAAATGCTTAAGAGTCCATTACCTGTGATAGTGCAAAATACAAAGTGATAATATCTTGTGATGGGTCTAATTCATTTTAAGAACATTTAGTGTATCCTCCATGTCCTTTATACCATGGTACGGAGAAACAGACGGTGATAATCTGCAAGATTTAATGTCTTAAAAAAATCAGAAATTTAAAAACTTGTAGTTTGTACATTTCTATTGAGCTTACAAACAATAAATTGACCAGCAAATTAAACCCGCTTATGCTAATTATCACCGAAATAAAATTGAATTTACGCAAATTTTGTTAATAAAAATAATATAAATGTTAGTAAATAGTCGTAAAATTTATATTGTAATGTACATGTAATTTTTCATAAAATAATAAATAGATAAATTATTATAAAAATACGTTTTTGCTGTTTACGAAAATTTTTGGGACATCAAACTATTATTATTATTTAATAGGTTAGGTATTAAAATTATATTACTAAATATAAATTATTGGTAGTTTGAGTGACTTAAATTACCAAAATGTTGAGAAATTTAAAAATATAACTTAAATGAGATTCTTATACAGTTGTTTTACACGTAGGTCGTAGATATTTTTAACTTCAAAAATGCTGTTATTTTCAATGTTATTGCATCAAATCGTACAAGCGTGATCAACATAGATGTAAAATATTTGATAAATTAAACAAAGAATTTTTTAAGTATTCTTAGACAATTTTACCAGGTGAAGGTTGAGTTAGATTAATTTTTTTTAGCTATATATATCTACCTATCTATTACAAGCATTAATTTCGTAATGTCAATACCCTTATAGAGAATATCTATGATTTTTATTTTGCTATACACAAAGTAACTTGAAAACAATCGTAGGATGAAAAATGTAATTTAAAAAAAAACAACAGCTATTTTACATCGTTAATCATATGGTGAAAAATTATTAAAAAAAATTTCTCACTGACGGGAATGGTAGATATGAAGTCAAGGTTACGTACAGAGGTTTTTAACCTTAACCTTACTAGACTCCCCAGTGTAAAAGAAAAACGCCATCATTTTCATTGGTTAGAAATGAATATGAAAAATATATTTTCAAATTTTAAATTTTTTACATTGTAACAAATAGCTTTACTGCAAATAAAGAATTCTATATATGTTAGTTCATTCTATGATTAATTTTTAAAGTTGTACGAGTGGGGTTCAAAAAGTTTCCGGAATGGTGGTCAGCGTACTAATGTTATGACCTATGACATTGTTTATCTAATCACCTTCGAAAAAGAACCCCTCCTGCCATTTCTTAAACCGTGCAAACCAGTCGTAAACAGCGTACCTTTTAGTACATTATCACCATAAACTTGCTGCAGAACCAACAGCGTCTCTGAAGCCCACTTGCTTAATTTTCACATGAACTTGATGCTTACACGCTCTTCGAACTACGGCATTGTGTTGACCGACAGTCACTCACATCCACGTCACATGGAGAACTGACACCAATATGCACTGTCCAAACATGTTCAAACAAGAGTGCGCACGCAATCATATTGCAAGTTCGGCTATCTTATCGCTTGTTTGGTGACGGCAAGGAAATTCCAGGAACTTTTTGAACGCCCCACGTATGTTTGTAAGTAGAAAACCGCCTCGCTATCCGACTGACCAACTTTTTGCAGACTTTTAAGTGACGAATGTCAGGCAACTCTTTGTAAGTGAGATCTTGTGAAAAAGCTACATAAGAGTAAATCAAATGACCAAAATAGATCCCGTAAGTACAAGAAATAAACACCTACTTCTTTAGACAAAACGAGAATTACCATACTCTGTATGAGCGACAATTTTCCTTCACTCTTGTCCCCCACATCTTAAAACCTGATTTCTAAAAGTATAACTGAACAGAATAAAATGAAATTTAGGAATGAAATGCAAAAATGGATAATTTTATTAAGGTTGGAAGGGATAACGTGGAAGTGATAGTAAATAAAACACAAAGTTAACTTACCATATTTGTGTGGTAAATAGTTTAAAGATTAGTGAACTAATGTTTTTTTATATATCCTGGATCACGGTTTTTTTACCATAGTTCAATAAGTTAATTTCCATTTCCTCGGTTATTGGAGTGAATGAGGTACCAAAAAAGGATGAATGTGTGTGTAAAAATTAATATAAAATCTAAGCTACAAATCGTATTTTTTTAGGAAACAGCGTATTACAGTAATGAGCTTTACGAAAGATTTGAAGAAGTAACATCATTTAAAACAAAAAATTAGGCTTCACTTTACATGTTTTTACACGTTACATGTTTTTGTTCGGGTCATCGCCCGAAAAGCTGGTTTGAACCTCTAAAGGCTTTACTAAGTAAAACTCGGAGTGAGATGGTTTACTGCCGCCTTCCTCACTGAGTGGAAAGGTATGCTTATTAGCATGCCATACCCTTGGAAAACCATCTACTTTCCACCCTGCAAACGTCACCTTCACTTCATTCACTAATCGATCGGACTGTATAATGAAATTCATTACTCTCAGAGGAGAGTAACTCATCTGACTAGTGTCTTTTACACCTCTACCTCTTCTGTACTTAAATGCTTCAGTCATATAATTGGTTCACCATGTGATCAGAAACAGAACTATTTTTTTAGTTTTTACACATTTCAAATTTCAAAAAAATATCAAAGAAGCTTTTAGATACGCTGGAAACGAAAGAACTAAATTGAATTGGTACAGAGACGTAATTACAGAATTAGAAATAATAAAGATTTAGTTTTTTCAATTTCAAATTTAGGCGTTGGTTACAGAACTGCAAGCGTGAATTTGCGCTTCGAGTAGTAAGTTCAAGTAAGTTGTGTGGTTACAAAATTTTACACGTGTTTTCTACTTCTCAGTTGCCGTTGAGTCAACATATCAGAGTGCCGTGTTCGCGGATATGAGATTCTCGATGTTTTTGTTTTTTGTATAGCCCTAAATTTATTTTGTATAATTTATTTATTTTTTATTAATTGGTAAATGTCATTTTAAAATATATTGTTATTTTTAAATGTCATTTCTTTTTGCTCATATTAAGAATTTTTATTTTTAGATTTAACTTCGTTTATTTTAGGCCTACAGCATTAAATTTGAACAAAATTTTTGTTGAAATTTTAAAACATATATCTACCGCACGTGTATATTCTTTAATTTATAAATGTTAATTTTTGTTTCTTTCCATGTTCTTATGTTTCACTAATTTAACCTTTTTTGTGTTCACTCTAAATATTTTTCTTTTTGTTTTATATCACTTATTTATTGTTTTGAAACGTTAAAAGTTTTTGTTTTATATATATTCATATATTACCTGGTATAAATTTTTGTATGCTAACTCGTGTTATTAATACTGGTTTTTAAAATTTATCTTATTTTGGCATGTTTTGTATAATTTATATTATTTTGCGTGACAATAAAAATTTATTTATTTTTATACTGCATTTTATTGAGTCAAAATGATTGTTTTTTTTTAAGTGAAGGAATGTTTTTATTTGAAAATTTTCGTATAAAATATAATAATTATTTGTGTAAACGAAAGCAATCGCTACGTCATATTTATAAAATACGGCAAAAGCTGGAAGAATTTCACCATTAAATAATTTAGCACTTAAATAAAATAATAAATTTAAAACATTTGTTTCATTTTATTGGGTGATGACGACTACATAAGCCCTTGCGTATGCGTACGTGATGTAATGACGTTATAAACTTAAAATACTAGAAGGCACATTACAGTGTGACGTAATGTTTTGTACAAAATTCTACTAAGAGCGCCAGTAAATCAAACTTAACTGACTTGCAAGTTAGTTCCTAAACTACAAGCCCTTCAATTAAGAAACTTGCCACGATAATTCAAAATTTTGGAGATCAAAACTAGTTCCAGCAAACGCTAGCTCACACGAGCACACGCTTGTAGTTCTCTAACGATCGCCTTACCACAATAATTTTTTTAATTACACAACGAACATTTTTTTAGGCGAAATTATTTCCCGTTCATAATTATGCGGTCACTTACTGGCTCTTTCAGTTCGATTCCCGGTCAGGTCTGGCATTTTTATCTACATATCACCTCATATCTGCGCACAGGCCAAGGCTTATGTCAGTATTATCACTTCTAAAGTATACATCGACAATTAACCTTCATCGATCACACAAAACTCAATTTTGTTTATTTTAGATTTACTGCAACTAGTTACTTAAAGTTACTAATTTAAAAATTAGTGTGAATATATAATATATTCGCCACGTAAGCGGCGCAAGGCGCCGATTACGTGGCCTTACGCGGCCTCAGAGGGGTAGGTGAAACAGAATTTATAAGCGGATCAGAACCAAAAACTTCACCCTATGACAAAGTGCGTGCGCTGCGCGCCCACACTTTTTCATTGTGTTAAGTTCGGCTGCCAAAGAGGTTAGGTGGATCAGAATTCATAAGTGGATCAGAAACATGGAAGTGCGTGCGCTGCGCGCCGGCACTTAGCCATAAGGTGATGTTCGGCCACCAGAGGGGTTGGGTGGATGAGAATAATTAATTTGGAACGTTTGAACTTTTGAAAGTAGAGGTTAATGTGAAAGATATGAAGTTTCAAAATTTTTGATTTATATAAATATGACCTAAAAGTAACTTAATATTATTTATAGCTAACCATTAGTTTTAGTAACTTATATTGTATACATTGCCCATAACAAGCAAGTGGAGTGTTAAATTATTTTTTTTGATCTGCTAGTTCCAGGGCTACAAAAACTAATTCTGTTTCTTACCGCATGGTCAGCCAATTATATGACTGATGCATTTAAAAACAGAAGAGGTAGAGGTGTAAAAGACACTAGTCAGAGTTTCTCCTCTGAGAGTAATGAATTTCATTATTATACAGCCAGACCCTGTGATAAATGTAGTGAAGGTGTAATTTGCAAGGCGGAAAGTAGCTGCTTTTCGGTGGGCCTGGTATGCTGATGAACATATTTTTCCATTCAGTGAGGAAGGCATTGGTAAACCACCTCACTCCTCGTTTTACTTAGTAAAGCCTCTGCAGGTTCAAACCAGCCTTTCGGCTGATGACCTAAACAACATTGCATACTTGACTTAAATATCGTTACTCTTATTTATAGTTTAACAATCTTTTTAGTAGTATTTTCCTTAACACACTAAATTTATAGTTTTAGGCCTTTTCAGTCGCTTAACTATTACACTTTTAGTATATTTTTGTAACACACTAAATTTTTTATTGTTGCATAACACCATCATCCACTCAATTCTTCATTTTTGTTTCAAGATTATCTTCAGATTTCTATTCAAGAAATTGTTATATTTTTTGTTGACAAAAAATAAAAGACTTTAAACTTAATTGTGTATAAGGCTGGAAATAAATATCGATAACACGTTTAAAATTTTTTTTAATACTATCTATTCCGAGGTAGGGAAGTCATAAGGAGGTCAAAATTAACGTATTTAAATTAAAAACAATAAAAATTTTTTCAGTGTTTGTCCTTAAAGCTTATTTACATAATGTGCAAGCTTAATTGAGGGCGTAATTATTCAGTGATGATAATATTACGTACTTATTTAGATACAATAACATACGTTTATACAACTGGGAAAATTAATAATTACTATCTGAACAACCAGTTTAACTTAATAGAAGACACATGTTCATAATTCCTTTAATAATGAGAACATAACGAAACACTGCAATTTGAGCCACGAGTCAGAAACCTTTTTACCTTGGAGAGATTTTTTTAAAGTTATTTATATGAATCGTTTATGTGGAGTTATAATTGTTTATTTCATATTTTAAATACGTATGACGTACGTATTAAGATTTGTGGTGATTTATTAAAATGATTTTTGATTAATAATTAATTATATCATTATGGTATTGATTAATAATAATAAAATTAATAATTAAATTAATTATTAAATTTTAATTTATTTTTTTTAAACATTATGTTTTTATGACATAATAACGCACGGTAAAGTACAAGTAGGCCTATAAAGACACTATTAAAAAATTATTAAAAAATAATAGGCCTTATAATTGTAAATAGCAGTTTAGGTTAGATTAAATTAGGTACTCTTCAATATTAAAGTAGATTATAACATAATTATAACAAACAAAAATCTGGTGTGAAACACTTACACTAGTTTCTCTTGTCAATGTAAATAATGAAATATTACTAACCTATTTTTAATCATAAGTAAACAATGTGTTGTTCAGGTCATCAGCTGAAAGGCTGGTTTGAACCTGTAGAGGTTTTACTAAGTAAAACGAGGAATGAGGTGATTCGTAATTTGACACTTCACCTGTCTGTTACTGGCAGAAAGTAAACAATATAAAATAAAAACGATAACTTATTTTAATCATGAGCGAATAACGGAAAGAATAAGCGCCTCATGGCGCTTTTCCTATCTTGTAGATCATACAAATGTAGCTATGAGGCTATTTTTACAAAATCGTAGAACTCATTTTTGAGAAAATCAGAAAAAGTGAAAAATTGCATAAATAAACTACTATATCCGTCTGACCGATTTTGATGAAATTGTTCGCGTCGGGTATTTAACTGTTTATAACTACTTTAAGTTCCAAGTTTCAACTTTGTACGTTGTTCCGTTATTGAGATATTTTGTTCGCACCACTAAAGTGCGCGCCCGAAAACGTGTATTTACGGTGAAAACTCGATTTCAAAATATCAACATAATAATAGTTCTTTCATTCCTCTTATATTCATATAGGGCCAAAGGAAGTAAAAATACGTATTTACATCCCAACTCTTTATCTATGGAATTTGATGTAGTACAGATAAACCATTTGAATAGCACGATAGTGTTGTTGTTTAGGTCAACAGCCAAAAGGCTGGTTTGAACCTCTAGAGGTTTTACTAAGTAAAAACGAGGAGTAAGGTGGTTTACCATTGCCTTCCTCACTGAGTTGAAAGAGTATGCTTATCAGCATGCCAGGCCCTCCGAAAAGCACTCACTTTCCACCCTGCAAATGACACCTTCACTTCATTCACCACAGGGTCTGGCTGTATAGTGAAATTCATTACTCTCAGAGGAGATAACTCTGACTAGTGTCTTTTACACCTCTACCTCTTCTGTTCTTAAATAGTTCAGTCATATAAGTGGCTGACTATGTGATAAGAAACAGAACTATTTTTTTTAGCCCTGGACCAAACAGATAGAGTGCAATTAAAATAACACTCCACCTGCCCGTTTTGGGCATAGCACGATAGTATCACTTGAATTAAATAAAGAATGAGGGAATTTTGTAATGTGCTCATGCGTCTCTGTTACCACTTAGAATAATAAGAATACCACTAAGGTCAATTAAAAGGGAAATTTTATTTTCGAAAAGGGACTTTTTATTCAGAAAAGTTACCACCATTCAAAGACTTACTATCATGCTATTTCAAATGGACTGTAAGTATATAATATGAAAAATATTTTTTAAATCGTCTCTGAAACCCACCGGGTTGGTCTAGAGGTAAAGTCGTCGCCGTGAGTCAGCTGTTTAACAGATGATTATCGGAGACGAAGGTTCCTGGTTCAAATCCTAGTAAAGGTGGCTACTTTTATATGGATTTGAATACTAGACAGTGGATACCGGTGTATTTTTATGGTTGGAGTTCAATTAACCATACCTCTCAGGAATGGTCGGCCTGGGTCTGTACAAGGTTACACGTCATACACATCATCCTCATCTCATTGGGTCATGGGGTTGCTTATTGTTATAAATTACAAATATTACAACGTACACACATTAGGGGTAAAAAAAAATCGTCTGAATTGTTGCAAACATATATTTAGACTTTTCAAAGAATTTACAAAAGTTAGGGAAACTCTTGAAAAAACTGTGATATCTTTGGAAATTGGAGAATAAGATGTCTCATTGAATAATATCTAAAACAAATTACAGTTATTGTTAAGAACTATCCAAAAAATATTTTTAAATCATTTCAATTTCATTTTTTAGGATTTTAATTTCATAACGATTTGACAAAATTTCGGTTACATTTTTTGAGTAATTTTAAATAATTTTTATCCAGTACAGTAAACATTGTAAAGTGAGTGTATTGAAGAAATAAAAGTAATGCATAAAATCTTACAGTATTTAATAAGTTTATAAAAAAGAAAACAATATAATAAATTCTTTTTGAATGTTATAACATCAAATATTTCTTATCTCGCAGTTAAGAAAAAAAAAATTAAATGAATATACAATAAATCTGCAACCTCGATTTTAATGTGTTCATTGAGTCTCAAACAACTCGGACACTGTTAAAATTGTTAAAACAATGGTTTCGACCTTCTGGTCCGATACAAACAATAACAGTAATTTTTATATCCTTTGTAAAGTTAGAATAAGCAGGAGTAATTGGAGATGTGACAAAAAGTTACTTATAATTCTAAAGCATTTTATTAAAAAAAAAAGCAAATCACATGTATTTCAATGTTGTTAGAAGCACGTGAATGTTACCTAGTTCTCGTTTTGCCCTTTTGAATCAGAAAACATAAAAAAAACAAATTATCAAACAACCGGTTTTTTTCAAATCCTCTCTTTAAATCTCAAGTAATGAGATTATAAAATAACAATTCTACTCTAACATCAAGGGTTTACCGTTGATTTATTTTATTCTAAACTATTATTTAGCATCATTATAATGCGCGTTTATTCTTAGCTTATAATCAGTTAAAATTATAAAAAGCATTTTTCTCGATTTTTTTTACTTTCTCTTGCCTATATGAACATATAGGAAGGAAAGTATTGTTTTCATGTCGATTTTTCGACATCGAGTTTTCACCGGATCTATACGTTTTCAGACCCCCTGAACCCAAAAACCATGTTTTTAGCGATTGGTCTCTGTGTGTGTGTGTGTGTGTGAGTGAGTGAGTGTGTGAGTGTGTGAGTGTATATGTGTGTGTGTGTGTGTGTGCGCGCGCGTGTATGTGTGTGCGCGCGCGCGCGTGTGTGTGTGTGCGCGTGTGTGTGTGCGTATATATGTGTGTGTGTGTGTGTGTGTGTGTGTGTGTGTGTGTGTGTGTGTGTGTGTGTGTGTGTGTGTGTGTGTGTGTGTGTGTGTGTGTGTGTGTGTGTGTGCGTGTGTGTGTGTGTGTGTGTGTGAGTGTGTGTGCGTGTGTATACAAAATATCTCAAGAACGGAACATTGTACGAACTTGAAACTTAAAACTTAAGTTACATACCACTACCGGACCCGACACGAACATTTTCATCAAAATCGGTCAACCGGAAGTAGTAGTTTATTCGTGTAATTTTTCACTTTTTTGCGATTTTCTCAAAAACTGGTCCTACGATTTTTTTTAAAATCGCCTCATTTACTCATTTTTTTATTCTCTACAAGATAGGGTAGGCGTCATGTTAGCTGAAATTCTGGGTGAGGATGTTTTCACGTAAAAACAACTCCTATAACTTTTATTTCAAACATTTTTTTGTATAACGCTTAGTTTAGCGGTAATTAGCGATTTTCCGTTTTTTTTCTCACGAAAACGTGAGAAAAATCGATTTTTTTAAGATTTCGGCCTTAGAATGCATTTTACGACAAATGTGTATATAATTAAATTTATAGAAAATTAAAAGATCTACAACTTTTATTGAAAGCATTTTTCTCCACGGAGCCTAGTTTAGTGAGAAAGAGTGATTTTCCGTATTTTTAAGCCAAACTGAGTTCGATTTTTATTTTGGGTCTTTCACTCATGATTAAAATTAGGTTATGTTTATTGAGGTTAGTTTTTTGTTTATTTCTTATGTTTTATTACTAATTTTAGGTTTATTGTTAATTATTTGCACTGGCAAGAGAAAGTTGTGTGTGTGTTTCACACCAGATTTTTTTAGATATTATTTGCCAAGATATAACTATGTTGTCACTCCTAGTCTTCCACTCCTTTTTTAAGTATTTTTAAAACAAATTAAGTACAATCAGGTTGATGAAAACTACTCTTATGCTGTAACACCTAAACTTAGGTTCGTTCAGGATCTGGGTATGATAAATAATAAACTTTCTTTAAACTTATAACAATTATCTATTGACACTATTAATTGTCAAATTTAGACTATTAACAATACAATTTAATAATTTCAATTAAATTAATTACATAATTTAAGCTTAAACTAGACTTGACTAAGATACTGTTGTACTAAGATACTGTACTTATTAAGATACTGTCACTTAACAATCATAACAGTGATTTACACCTGTCCATATTTATTTGCTACCGCCCACACATGCCCATAACAGACAGGTGGAGTGTCAAATTATTTACACTCAATCTGTTAGTTGCAGGGCTAAAATAAATAGTTCTGTTTCTTATCACATGGTCAGCCAATTAAATGACTGAATCATTTAAGAACAGAAGAGGTAGAGGTATAAAAGACACTAATCAGAGTTATCTCGTGTGAAAGTAATGGATTTTATTATACAGCCAGACCCTGTGGTGAATGAAGTGAAAGTGTCATTTGCAGAGTGGAAAATACAGTATATGCTTTTCAGAGGGCCCGGTATGCTGATAAGCGTACTTTTCCACTCAGTGAGGAATGCAATGGTAAACCACCTCACTCCTCGATTTACTTAGTAAAACCTCTACAGGTTCAAACCAGCCTTTTGGCTGATGACCTAAACAACAACCGCCCACACGGACTATTGATGTAATTCAGAATCGGTCGCGTAACGGCTATATTTTGAACAGCCCAACAATTCTTTCCATTCATAATTCAATTACTGACTAATTCACTACAAAGGTGCTAACTGATTTTATACCTGCGGTCTGATAGTTTCTCAAACAATAGAGATTCTTGTAACAATTTCGCCCCTATACTGGAACAGTAGATGGAATCAAAATAAAAAGTAATGTTTCTACTAGTTTCGATTTACGAGAACTTCTATTCAAAACATTCCATTCTCCTTGTTCCTCACAATTCATTATCCTTGTTCAATATACAACACTTCATAGAATACGTAATTTTTTACAATAAACAATTTGTTACCTTAGACATTTCTAGAATATAAGTTATTGTTCAAATACCTTCAGATATTTTAATTTAGTACAGGTATTTTAGGAAAATACCCAGAAAATATTACCAGCAGGTCACACGTAATTAGTCTAACACCTAATTTTATGATGGGTATTTTTAGGCTTCACAAATTTATATGTAGTCTATTAATTAGGGTTGAACAAATGACCGAATGTCATAGGAACGCAAGGATCCTAATTATATCGGCAGAAAGTAAAAGTACGGAAAGGATATGAAGGATTATTTATTGTTTTTAAAAAGATTACCTGATTAAAGTTAATTTCTAGTTTCCTACTGTTAGCAAACTTAAAAATCATAATTCATCCTTGATGAAACGGTAGTATAGTTTTCGTTGAAGTTAATATATCATTATGTGTAATAGCAGCAGGAAACCTTTCCAACAGATCTATTTATTCAAAAGCAAAGAAAACAATATACAATATATACTAGATTATATTTCATTTTATAATAAATTTATAATTCTGTGTAAGGTTACCATTGTCATAATATCAGGGACGGACAGTAGTTCCTACGTATAAAACTAAGAAAACTACGGCTGCCTGTGCCAACTTTTATTTTCTTCTGTGTACAAACAAACTGTAACTAAGTATTACTGTTTACTACCATATCATATTATTCAAATATTAAATTGACCTTTTTTAGCAGCACAAAAATAAATGAAATAAAAAAGACATTCAAACATATTATCCGCCCACTAAAACAAGGTTGAAATTGCTTAATATTTTTATGTGTTAACTACAAACAATTCGTTGGAATATCTAGTATTTGATTGCTTTGTCAAAATTAAAATTAATCCACCATTGTTTTACTAGACCCTACAGTAATTATTTACGTCAAACTGAATCATTCTAGAATATTCAATTACTCATACGAACTAAAGTACATTTCAGGTATTTTTAAACGCTGTTTTTTATGCCAGAATGTTAACCGTTATAGATTTTCTTAAAAATAATAGTAATTTTACTTTTTTTAATTTAAAGATAATTTTTGTGAGATGATTGATTCTCAGAACATGAAAATATGTCTTTTCCTACTTTAAAACTTATTTCTTTCTGCCTTTCTACTTTTTAAATTTTTTTACTTAATTTATTTTTCAAGAATTTTTAAATGAATTCTGTCTTCCAAAAAAAATATTTAAACTTTATCTCCAATCCTATCCAACTTATTAAAAAATTATAAGTTAAAAGTTAATTCTACCATCATAAAAATCCTATTTCTTGTCTATTATGCCCTGAAAATTTGGAAAAATCTTAAAAAGTAATTGAGATAAGTGTGCCTAAAGTTAAAAATAAAAATAAACTAAAAATCAGATTAACACGCTGTTACATATTCTCCGCTTTGTTATATGGTGCGGAGAGCTGGACGCTGACGACTACTTTATTGAGGAGGCTGGAGGCTTTTGAAATGTGGGTCTACAGAAGAATTCTCCGAATAAGTTGGGTGGACCGAGTAAGAAATGAAGAGATCCTACAGAGAATGAAAAAGAGCACAGAAATAATCAAAACAATAAAAACACGTAAGCTCGAATATTTTGGCCACATGATGAGACACCCAGGAAAATATAGCCTTCTGCATCTAGTGATACAGGGTAAAATTGCCGGAGGGAGAGGACCGGGACGAAGAAGGACGTCTTGGCTACGAAACCTCCGTGAGTGGTACCACAAAACATCCACTGAGCTGTTCCGAGTTGCAGTGAATAAAGTGATGGTAGCCAATATGATTGCCAACGTCCGATAGTCGGGCATGGTACTTAAAGAAGAAGAAGAAGAAAGTTAAAAATTTATTTTTTTATTTTTTTTGGAAAACGAGCGTAAAAGTTTAGGTGGAAAAAATAGATAAATAATTTTGTTTGATTGAACAAAAACACACACCATTAACACTTTAACTGTCATGTATCAAAACTGATAACGCGTTAGGCCTGATCTCCAGGCAATGTGTATCATTTTTACTGCACTTGCACTAGTTAGTTATTTTGGCCATATATCATTTCAATGGCAATGATTGTATTGAAAGTTCAACTGGTCTGTGGTAAGCAGTATTTTTATCATTACAAATCATGGAATCAGGCTGACCAGCACGTATAAAAGAACAATAACAAATATTTCTGAAAGATTAACAAAATACTTGCCAAAAAAATGAGTCAAATTAAGCCTATTTCTTAAAGATTATCTAAGAAAGTTAGCTGGCTATTTATCAATTTTGTTCAAAATGTAAGGCCTGCTGATAGAAAACTGTTATCAACATTATATGTACGAATTTATAAAATTAAAATATGCTTCAAGCATTTTACACGCCCAGTATAGCAATGAATTCACTGTGTATCTATTTTTAAAGTGAAGGATTTTATTAAATAAAACCGAAAGAATTCGATAAATAATCTCAGTACATTAATAAATAACTTGCCGTGTCTTTGGCCATTCATATCCTGAGTCTGCATAACCGTTTCTATTTACAAATTTGCCCACACAGAAATTCTATTAAATTATGTCAAATACTAAACCATAAATTATAATTCTTTACGTTCATTTAAAATTACATACAACCGCTTCAACATTATCTTAACAATTGATATGTAGTAAACAACAAATTGTTGTTTTTTCTTACAATATTCTTAGTCTATAATATTAATTCGTACTGTGAATAAAATTTGGTGTTTTGCCATAATACTTATTTAAAAATTCAAATGGAAAAGATTTATAAATATTACTTCAATATTTTCCATACCGTATAAGATTACAAAAATAATACTTTGTTTAATCAAGTAAACAAGTAAACAAATTTGAAATAAATAATTTACTACAGGAGGTAACCTCGAAACTTTTTAATAAATGATTTGACAGATCCATCGATTTGACCGTAGTTTTACAATCGGCAAATCGATTATTTTTAGAATACTTAAGGCACGAACTATCAAAAATTGTAAACAACTTTACAAAACACACTATGAAATTTTTTTGGGCTGATATTTATCTGAGCTTTCATATTTTTGCTATTCACTTCTTAAGAGAGCGGCAACTGGTAAAAGAAATTAAAAAACTTATTTAATAAGAAAGAACTTCTCTTCGACAGATGGAACATTTATAAAAAAATTATTATTCGTAAAAACCAAAATTAAACATCACAAGACAGTCATCTAACCAGCAAAGTCTTTACAGAACAGAAACTGCATGCCTTAAAACCATAAAACACTTCCTTCATACGGAAATAAAAATACACAGCCATAAATTATCATCAGTTAAATAATTGCATGGGAAAAGATGTAATAAAATAATAATATTCTTCTTTGGACATATAATCAGAACACCCAAAAATAGAATCACAAACCAAATAGTCAGAAAACTCTACCAGAAAAAGACAGAAGTAATATGGTTAAGAGAAATCAAGAAAAATATGGAAGAATTTGGCATCACCTTCGAAGATCTAGAAAATAAAATTGAACAGCTGAAACTATTAAGAGATATAAATATTAGATTCCAAGGAAAAGTAGATAAAAGAGGAAGCAGGAACGTGATCTTTTCGAAAGCAGAAAGGCAAAGAAGATCTGCCAGAATGAAAGAATGATGGAGGAAAATCAATGAAAAGAATTAGAAGAGAGTGCCCAGAAATTGACTCAAGTGATCCACTGTGGTCTCAAAAGGAATAAAAAATAACAAAAAATAATGCTTTACAGAATTTGAAAGTTAATAAGTTTAAGCTGTTTTTATACAGTTTAAGTTAAAAAAAAAATGGTAGATGTTTTTAAGACGATAGCAAACAAGTGGAAAATTTCATGAATAAACCACTACTTCCAGTTAACCGATTTTGATTAAAATTTTTGTGTAAACTTAATTTCTAAGTTTGAACTTCTTACGATATTCCGTTCGTGAGATATTTTGTTCTCTCAGACCAATCGCTAAAAACATGTTTTTTTATGTTCAGGAGGCTTATATATTGTATAAATTTTTAAATAATACAGTTAGGTCATATGGTAGCTTAACTTAAAAAACCGACTGAAGAGTTGTAAAACAAAGATTGTTTTCAAGATTGATTCAGAAACAATCGACCTTTAAAGATTAAATAATATTTGTTAATAATAAAATAAAATAAAATAAAATAAAGAACTTATTCTGGTATGTACCTTATTTGAATAACTCTTTTAAAAGTAATGAAAAGTAACACCGAAAACAATTAACTTTTTTGTAACGGTTGCGTGATGTTACATCGCTTAAAAAATCGTTCATTGTCTACAGACCTATTAACTTTTCCTTGTTTGCGTCACATAGAAAAAAATTTAATTAAGCTGCACCTACAGTGTGCTTGTGAGTTTTAATTTCGTTAATGATTATTTTACGTCATTGTTTTACTTAATAATTTGTTTTAATATCTAGATATATCTACAGTATAATTATTGTTTTATTAATTTTTTGTAACATATTTTCTTATAATGTATATTTTTAGTACAATTGATTTGTGCTTTTGAGATTGTTTTATTACGCACAAATCAAAACGTGATGTTTATTTCTTTCAATATTTACTTTGATATGAAATTTACTTTGATATGAAATAAATACAAAGAAAGGAAAGTTATCTACAGTCTGTATAAGAATCAAACGGCTGTTTTGAGAATCGAGGGGTACGAAAAAGAGGCTGCTGTAAGAAAAGGTGTAAGACAAGGTTGTTCTTTGTCACCACTACTTTTTAACTTGTATATAGAAGAGGCTATAAATGAAGTGAAGGAGAAATTTGACGTAGGAATAAAAATTCAAGGAGAAACAATAAAAATGTTGAGATTCGCCGATGATATAGTAGTATTAGCCGAGGCAAAGAATGAACTAGAGGATGCCTTAAATGGAATGGATGAGATCTTGAGGAAGGATTACTTCATGAAAATTAATAAGAACAAAACGAAAGTGTTGTGCAGCAGCAAGAGTGGTTTAGAAGAGATGGGAAATTTAAAAGTAGGCAACGAAAACATACAGGAAGTTGGGGAATTCTGCTATCTAGGGAGTAAAATAACAAAGGATGGTAGAAGCACAAGTGATATCAAGAGTAGAATTGCTCAAGCTAGAAAAGCCTTTGAAATGAAAACCAGCTTACTGACTACAAACATTGATTTACAGATTAGGAAAAATTTCTTAAAACATTATGTTTGGAGTGTAGCATTATACGGAAGTGAAACGTGGGTGATAGGGGCTGTAGAACGGAAGAGGATAGAAGCTTTTGAAATGTGGTGTTACAGGAAAATGTTAAAGATTAGGTGGGTGGACAAAATAAGTAATTTAGAGGTTCTTAGGCGAGTGGATGAAAAAAGAAGTATATGGAAGCATCTTACCAAAAGAAGGGATAGGCTAGTGGGGCATATCCTAAGACATCCAGGTATTGGGCTATCAATAATGGAGGGTAACATTGAGGGAGTAAATTGTAGAGGGAGGCAAAGATTAGAATATATAAAGCAAATTACAAAAGATGTAGGGTGTTACAGGTATGTAGATATGAAACGACTTGCGCAAGATAGAACAGGTTGGAGAACTGCATCAAACCAGTCGAGAGACTGATGACAAAAAAAAATGAAATTTACTCCAGATGCAGTGGCGGATATTGAAGGGGATCTAGATAATTTTAGATGGACCGTAATTATCTCATATCTAAAAATATAACATAATAAATGTAGAATCTAATGGTACATAACACAACACTGCGTTTTATCATTTTTACTCTCGTAGAATTTCGTTAGGTATGATGATCTAATCTACAGTTGTGGGCCATCTATCATTGGATGCGATTCTTTCCAGTACAAAAAGCGATCCACCGTGTGCGAAGAGAGAGAAGAACCTGATTTATTTATCTAACACTGACTCAGCCATTAGGACACCGTAGGATTTGCGCATGATCGATGCTGACGACCATCTCTGAAACGGAAGATCCAAATTTGAAACCAGGTCTCATAATATGAGTTACCTGGTTATATATTATGTAGATACTGTAACATTGTGTTGTTTAGGTCATCAGCCGAAAAGCTGGTTTGAACCTGTAGAGGTTTTACTAAGTAAAATGAGGAGTGAGGTGGTTTACCATTGCCTTCCTCACTGAATAGAAAAGTATGCTTATCAGCATGCCGGGCCCTCTGAAAAGCACATATTTTCCACTCTGCAAATGACACCTTCACTTCATTCACCACAGGGTCTGGCTGTATAATGAAATCCATTACTTTCAGAGGAGATAACTCTGATGACAGTACAGTAATTTACTGATATACAGTAATTTTGTATAATTATTAGTGTCTTTTACGCCTCTACCTCTTCTGTTCTTAAATGATTCAGTCATTTAATTGGCTGACCATGTGATAAGAAACAGAACTATTTATTTTAGCCCAGCAATGAACAGATTGAGAGTAAATAATTTGACTCTCCACCTGTCTGTTATGGGCAGTCTGTAACATTATAAGAGTGATATTCTGGAAATAAGCCTGGATTAATTGATTATTGTAGGAAATTGCATTCTATGAAGTTAAGTGTGTTGATCAAGGATAGTGGATTGCGATGATGAATGAATAGAAATTCTCGGAAATGAGGTGTTGGGTCTTTTTAATGCCTGTTATTGATCATCTCTGTTTTTAATTTTTCTGGTAAAATATAGACGGGTCTTCGTTGTGATCCTATTACGTAGGACATCAGTGCCTTTCTATAAAAGACCACTGCCACAGGTATTTAAAGGCGGTAGCCCTTTATCGGCCAGTTCAGTTATGTTCACGTTAGCCTTCTGTTATGAATGAGTCAGTGCTATTAGAAAGTGTTTGTATACATTGTAACAAGTACGTTAGAAAAAGGTCTTCGTACTGTAATTTTAGTCTCTATTATCACTGTTATTGCCAGATAAGTTTAAGCTTTAAGTTTTGTAATTAATTTAATTTAAGTAATTCGATTGTAATTTGTTAGTAATCTAAACACAAAAATTAATAGTAATTCATAATTTTGTGTATAAATAATTGTTATAAGCTTAAGGAAGTCTGTTTATTATTAATTATACCCAGATCCTGAACGAACTTAGGCTTAAGGTGCTATAATGCTATGATACGTATACTAATACGAGTTCCATCTGAAATCATTTTCTGCAGATTTGAATAAACTCATTGAATTTTAAACCTTATTGACGTTATTCAGACATTATCTTTTTTACGCCTCTTTGTTCAAGATAATGAGTATTATTCTTGAAAAATTATAAAAACAACCTTTAAAAACCATAATTAAAAACAAGTGATCATTAAGATAAGTATCGATCATTAGGGATGGGGTGACGATGCTGTACTGATTTAATAAAAACAGTAATTTTGTATAATTTTATACGAGAGCAATTATATAGCATGGGAAATATAAATTATAGTATTACCTAACTTACTCATTGGAAATATAGGTATATGTAATCATATCCGCTACTTGTAGCTTCAGGAATTCCCAAGATTTATGTATTTTATTCAACATTATACATTACGATCTAGTCTTAAATATAATGAGTAATTTTTCTCTAACTTATAGAATTACTACTATTTACAACATTATTACTTCATAGATGCTCAACAAAATCTCAATATATCTAAAAAAAAAAAAACATTACACTTTTATGTGCACTTAGATTTTTACAAATGTTTTGATCAAACACTTAAATGTGTTACTAAGTCAACACTTCACAAACTTAAATGTTATTCCTCTGTTAAAATTTCGAACTAGATGTTCGTTATCAAGCAGCTAGATCGCTTCAACGCTGTCTTATTATTTTCTCAATCTTTTGGGCGAATCTCTAGATCAGTGGTCACCAACTGACGGACTACGGTCTGCGTCCGGATCTCTGACTCATTTTTGCGGGCCTCGATCTCTAATTTTAAATGCAGATTGTATTTTCGTGTGCGATGTGAATTTTTTTACATTTAGGCTGTGTGCATGCTGAGAGCAACTGGTGATGTCACCACGACATATACCCAAGTTTCTCTGATGAAAGTTAATGCTTGCTGGACAAGTTCACGGCCGCGATCAAGGTGAAAGCAACTCGTGGTAGTACCGCGCTACAATATAGGCCTACAAAAACTACATTTTTTTGTACATGGGCATACAGTAGTTTGAAACTGTTGTTACATTTTATTTCTCAAATCTTTCCGAAATTGACAATTAATTATTAAAATTTAGCATGATTGCCATATCTAAATGTTTACAGTCGGCAAGGTAGGTCTAAGTAAAAAGTTGGCCGGACCGTAACAGTCTCATCAAAATTTTGAACGGACCTTGATCAAATTTATTTCATGACCACTACTCTCGATTTCAATGAAGACAAATTCATTTACAAATTTTTGTGGAGCTCGTTGTTCCTGATAAACCAGAGTGCATCAACGATGTTTCTCAGCATACTCTTTTGAAAGAACTGAATGAGGTTTAAAATTTTTTTAAATATTCCATGAGTTTCATACCATTCGTCCAGACAGGTTTTAGCTTTCTAAGGTTTTAAGTGACACTGATCGCTTATTATATTTAAAAACTGAACGTTTAACTTAAATCAACGAATCTCTCGGAAACAAGTTTGTTTCGGAGAAACCCTCGGTGCACGAATTGTTATTGATGAATAATATAATTTACAGTTTTTTCCAAAATACAAAAAAAAATCCATCATGTTTTGAGAACATGAACATTGTTAATCCGATTGATGTCCATTTTTGACCGTAATTAACTGACTGTGTCTGGGAATCATCTTCTAAGTAAAGCATCACAGTGAGGAGTGTGCCGTTGATGTAAAATATCTTCTAATAACAGAAACCCTTAATAACGGGTCAGGGATTTTTCTTCTAGTTAAGGTTTAACTGAACTGACGATACCCATTGGCCATCGCCACTTTGTTGTGTACATACATGTATATAGAAATAGCAACAAATCTATTACGCTTGTTACTTGAATAATCTTTTTCCTTCTTAATTTAGAAAGAATAGGGAAAGACCCAAACGAAGCAATTAGTCCCAAAGGAAGTTTGTGAAATTAACGTGTACGTAACAGTCAGTAAACAAGATAAACACAAAATTATCATTATTATTCAATACAAAATATCTATTTTTAAAGATAAAACAAATATTAATAATGTATTTAACTTTTCCCATTAATTCATGGAAAACTAATTAATGAGTTAAGTAATTAGTTGACAAAGTTAATTTGTTCTATTGTTATGAAAATGCACACATATCCAAAACCCAATAAATTAAGTCCAAGCCTAACTCTTTATACGATTGACGTAATTACTGCGCATCTTTTACTTTCCTTTTTACCTTATTATCTTTGATTATTAGGGTGCGTAGACAAAGTCAGAACTTTTATTTTTCCGCTCTAAAATCCGTTCTTTCACGATCATCACATATTAAAGATCTATGGTGGTAATAATAACGATATTTTCATAAAACGGAATATTTCTCCCTAAACGAATAAATATACATACAGATGGTCGCGGTAATCCGAACCCCCGGTACACTGAAACCTCCTGTAATCCGAATGATCACTTATTATCATGTTCTTAATTATTTTTTTAGCATTTAGAAAATTATTTCAAAAGTCTAATAAATGGAGTGCGGGCCACTGAAAAGAAAAACATTGAATGCAGAAGGTAAACGTAATGCCGAGCAGGATTTATACTCATGGTTTTTGCAGGAAAGAGCAAGGCAATCTACAGTCAGTGGAGCAACATTCTTACCCAAAACGAAGTTTTTCTACGAGAAAATGACCGGGAAAGACGACTTCAAGCCAGCAATGGTTGGCTGGACAAATTCAAATAATGATACGGTATTGGACAGTTAACTTTTACCGGTGAAAAAAATTCCAGTGATATCGACAATTTTATGGACTTTAAAACAAAATTCCAGGATAAAGTAGAAAAACAGGGTTCAACAGTAGATCAAGTTTACAATGGAGATGAGTCGGCATTGTACTGGAAAATGTTGCCAGGAAAACCTTACTTCATCAGGGGGAAAAGACTGCCGCTGGATTCAAAGTTAAAAAAGATCGTATAACATTTTCCCGTGGAGTAACAGCACTGGCAATCACAATTTACCATTGTTTGTTTTAAAATTGTCTTTTGTTTCAAAATGATATAAAATAATACTGTAACAGATTTCAAATAAGGTATCAATTATAATTTTGTGTTCTCGTATTTTGTTAAATCTGTATTTTTTATCCTAATACAGTATATCGTATTTGTAATTCGATTGCCGAAATCGAAGATTCTAGACATTGATAATCCGCAAAAGTCGGACATCTTACGTATTCGGATTACCGCGATTATACTATATATATATTAGATCCCTTCACATACACGCGGTTTTATTAAGGGTCTATTAAAAATTCTTAAAACTCATCAAAAATATAGAGTTGATACCTTAACATCTGCATGACTTTTTGTTTCTCAAAAAATTTTTGAATTTTTTGAAAATTCAAAAAATCGAGTCGAAGATAAAAACAAGTAAGATTTTAACAAGACTTATAAGATTTTACAGTTTGCGTTCTCTAATATTAATTTACGCTTTTTTTTAAAAGTAAACCTTAATACTTTTCAGAGAATTAGCATAAAGGTTATTACCAAAAACAAGTCTGTTATAACGATCCATAGCACCATAACATTTCTTTATTTTATGATAAATTTCGGACAAAGAAAACCTTAACAAAAATATTAATTCTTTAAAAAAAATTGTTTAAAATGTTAGGTGTTTATAACTAAAAACAGTACAACTAATATTAGTAATGTTAGTCAAATTGAACATTTTTATTTAATTTTAGTTTTGCAGTTCACTTTTATTTTTTATGTATTGATTCAAATACCTTTCTCGTGTCATCATTGTTCATTCTTTGTTTTGTCTTTGATAGTTTCATTCGTACCTCTCTTTGCTTCATGATTCAATGTAACCACTGTAATTTTCATACATGGTATTAATTGTAGATGTAAGAAAAGTTTATATGTTAGGTAGTTTTCATGTATTTTTAATTTCATATTACTATATCATTAGTACTATCATTATTAATTTTGCTATTAAGTTGCTTAATTTTACCATACGTATTTAGTATACAGGCCTACTTGTTTATAATATAAAGCAAGTGATAGTGGACAGTTAAATTAATTGTTTTGATTGTTAAGCGACAGTGTCTTAATATAGTCAAGTTTAGTTTAAGCTTTAAATTTTGTAATTAATTTAATTGAAATATTCTAATTGTATCTGTTAGCAGTCAAGTTTACTAATTAATTGTAATTGTTGTGTCAATAAATAATTATTATAATTTTAAAGAAAGTCTGTTTGTTATTTATTACACCCAGATCTCGAACGAACCTAGGCTTACGTGTTACAATATTTATTCCCCCAATGATGTCTGTACCCCTCAGCCCCAGTCTAGAAGTAAGTTGTTTATAACAGATACCCAATAATTGTTATAGTAATAATAAGAATTAATAACATTTAACTTGTTAGAAAACTGGAGACCAGTCTTATAACACAAACATTAGAATTTTCATCTGTGCATTATGCGTCATTTGATCTGAAACATTTAAGAACAGAAGAGGTAGAGGTGTAAAAGACACTAATCAGAGTTATCTTCTCTGAAAGTAATGAATTTCATTGTACAGCCAGACCCTGTGGTGAATGAAGTGAAGGTGTCATTTACAGAGTGGAAACTATGTGCTTTTCAGAGGGCCCGGCATGCTGATTAGCGTACTTTTCCAATCAGTGAAGAAGGCATGGTAAACCACCTCACTCCTCGATGTACTTAGTAAAACCTCTACTGGTTCAAACCAGCCTTTCGGCTGTTGACCTAAACAACAACATTCTTTTGTTAAATTTTATTTACATATAGATTCAATATTATTCTGAAAAATATTCTTGTTTTTTTGTAAGAATAAAAATATTTATTTATGTTACTCGAAAAGTTTACGATTTTAAAAAGTAATATGCTCTATAATTTTATTTTATCTATTGTTTTTATCTGTTTCAGAAAGTACGATTCTCTGAAGGTTCAGAAACTTTTGAGATGTGGCGAAATCCACCTGTTGAGTTATTTCTGAAAGTCTACTTGTTCAATGTAACTAACAGAGATGAATTTTTACGAGGTGAACACAAACATTTACGATTTCAACAAGTTGGTCCTTATGTCTATAGAGAATCGATGACGCATGGCAACGTGACGTTTAACGACAACGGTACGATGACAGCAGTACCTCTTCATCCTTTGAAGTGGGTACCCGAGTTGAGCAATGGAACTGAAGAAGATATATTAGTTCTTCCAAACATAGCACTTCTGGTAAGTCACATTTATTTTTAATTACTTGTAGAAAAATAAAGCATTAGAATTCCGAATACTTATTTTATACGGTAGCTTGTAATATGAAAAAGATCGACCATTTTAAGACTCTAATTTCAAAACAAACCTATTTTTCATATTATGTTACTAATAGCGGCTAAATTATGGGTCTGAACAAGAAACAAACAAAACAGTTGCAGAATTGCTAATTCTCTTTCACTTTTGTTGTGTGCATCTTTTACATCAGCAAATACTACCATATTGTTAATTGTGATTCAGGTCGGTCTTGTAAATGAAATGTAGCCTATATAAGAGTTAAAAATATTTCGTTTAATTTTTTTTTTTTTTGTAAATATAATTCCTTAAAAAAAATTTAAACAAATACTATATAACCATTTAGACATTTCACATTATCTATACTTATAAAAGAAGAAGTCCTGACTGACTGACTGACTGATTCATAATCAACGCACAGCTGAAACTATAATAGTTACAGACTTGAAATTTGGAAGTTAGCTTTCTTATGTTGTGTAAGCGCGCACTAAGAAAGGATTTTGCAAAATTTTGATTTTAAAGGGCAGAAATAGCAAAAATTCCCCCCCCCCACTGATGCGAGGATAAGGAATCAACGCGAAGCGCTACGCTTACGGCTGGTTCTCCAACACACATTTACCCCTTCCATAGGCATATTCCATAGCTCACCAGTACTTGTCGTTGCACACTTTCAGACGGTAGACCTATTTGACAGTCACTGTGATAGCGTCAAAAAACCGTTTTTCTCAGAACAAACTATCGTACTACTGTGCTTTAGTCGTTACTCACCGTTCTTCTAAGAACGAATTTTGTTAACTTAAATCAATTATTTAATGATAGTGATTTGAAATCCAAGAACACATTTTCAGTAACTAAATATTACTGTTATTATATTGAATGTGGATCTAGGGCGCAGGCCCGAAAAAAAGCAGACGGTATTTGACAGCCACCAAAACAGAAAATTACAAATTTAGGCTACATATTCAGAATTAAATGATTTGAACGGTCTATTTATAAAAATTTTCAATTATTTCAGTTTTATTGATTAAATAAATTTGATTGCAAATCTATTATGTAAAATCCTAATAAAGGATTTTGCAAAATTTTGATTTTAAAGTGTAGAAATCGCAAAAATTTCGTCCCATAAGAAATACACATAGGTAGCCTATACTTATATAATGATTCGTTTAAAACAGTAACAGTCGGCCTACAGCGGATGTTAAAACTCGCATTTTATTCTTAATCGCATTTATAATCTATAGCTATTTTCCCAGAAGTTGAATTGACGTTAACAACGATTTTAATCTATGTTTTACTTTTGTCACTCCGGATGTTGTACTGTACGTAGTGTTTAATTTTTTGACCTAAACTGGATTAATATTTTAATCAGAAATAATTCCAGAATTGTTGTAATTAGCATATACTTATAAAAGAAGAAGTCCTGACTGACTGACTGATTCATAATCAACGCACAGCCGAAACTATAATAGGTACAGACTTGAAATTTGCAGGGAACCTTTGTTATGTTATGTAGGGGAGCACTAAGAAAGGGTTTCCCAAAATTTTGATTTTAACGGGAGAAATCGCAAAAAAACGACGTCTCCCATAAGAAATACACAGAGATTATATCGGATTTATAGATAAGTTGAATATAATAGAAAAAAAGCCAGAAAATAAAAACAGGTATTCAACAGGTTTGAACATGTTTGACAGGTTTTGTTCAACGCACTGCGGGAGGTTGGACTGTCTAATTCGTGCATGCTATTGATGAAGATATGGGATTATAATATTTTTTCTATTGTATATAAGTCATGAGATAAAAGACAATAACTCGAGTTTTATACTATTGTTAAACATGAAATTTTTCTTGAAATAACAGTCAAAATTGAAAACCTAAATTAAAAGCCTCTTATACTATTTTTAACATAAGATATTTTGTAACCAATAACCTTTGCGCGGGCGAAGCCGCGACGGGGGACGCTAGTCCTTCTATAATTGGGAACTTATGCTACAACTTAAACTTATACTTGGAAACGGTAAAATGATCTTTTAAGAGTTTCGCTTTAAATTTACAGTAGATTCGTTTTAATGAGTTCTTGTTATTCTAAGAAAAAACATCCTAAATTAAGTTATTAATAAAAATATTCCAAGTAATATTTTCTTATTGTACCAAAATTTGAATTTAACTTATTTTCCTACAATTCAGTCAAATTTATTTATTTCTTTTAAATAATTTTTATCGAGCATTGACTACTATGGTCATTAGCCTTCGTAAAAATTATTTCAAAACAAAAACCCATCGAAGTAACTTATACTTCGACCGGAAATACCGGTGTTGTCAATTTCATTTAAATTAGATCCGCTAATGGTTTCAGTTAAAAATTTAACAACCACCCAACTGCCAAGCTTGTAAGGGCGCTTTAAGGTTAAAACCGAAATATATATAGAGTTCTTAAAGGAAATCCGTCAAATATTCAAAACACATACGTCGGATGTAAAGGGCCTGTCACGTGTCCGAAACATACAAAAAATATATATTATTAACAGACAAAATAACATAAAATCTCAAACTTATTCCTTTTAAATAATCCACTTTGTTTCAAAAAGTCTGTCATTTTCACTTCATAATTCAAACATGGTTGTAAATCCACATTCATTCTTCCTTTCATATTTAATCTCCTTCTGACATTAGTGTAGTTTGTGCACTCTTCCAATATTATGTGATTAACTGTGGGAGGTGGAGCACAGTTCCAACACATTAGTCTTGGTTTGTCCTATCTACAATCTTGTCAAAACTATAGTTAACTTTCTCGTTAAATTTGTACTTTAGACATGGAGTAAGTAATAAATTATTTTTGTTATCTGTAGAATCTATTTTTGAGTACAGATAACAATTTTTCAATATTGCTTGGTTACGTGATTTTTAAACAGTAAAAAACTAATAATGATTTAATACAGTTGGATATTTTTTTACTGTACCAACGTATCTATATATTATATTGGTATATTATATTAGTACGTATGATAAACATTAGGGTATTTTATTACAAATTGATTCATAATAATTAACAGTGTCCATAATCACAAGTCAACATATTCATTGCGCATTTAGGTCTAACTGTCCACAATTTCAATTTTTTACTTTCTCTTGCCTATATGAATATATAGGAAGGAAAGTATTGTTTTCATGTCGATTTTAAGAAATCGAGTTTTGTGTGTCGAGTGTGTGTCTGTGTGTGAACAGAATATCTCAAGAACGGAACATCATACGAACTTGAAACTTAAGTTACATACCACTACCGGACCCGACACGAACATTTTCATCAAAATCGGTCAACCGGAAGTGGTAGTTTATTCGTATAATTTTTCACTTTTTTGCGATTTTCTCAAAAACTGGTCCTACGATTTTTTTTAAAATCGCCTGGTTTACTCAATTTTTTATTCTCTACAAAATAGGGTAGGCGCCATGTTTGCTAAAATTCTGCGTGAGGCTGTTTTTACGTAAAAACATTTTCTTTTTAAGATTGCGGCTTTAATATGCATTTCAGCGCAAAACGTTATATAATAAAAGTTGTAGAGAATGTAAAATTCTACAACTTTTATTTCTAACATTTTTTTGTATAACGCTTAGTTTAGCGGTAATTAGCGATTTTCTGTTTTTTCTCACGAAAACGTGTGAAAAATCTACTTTTTTAAGATTTCGGCCTTAGAATGCATTTTACGACAAAAGTATATAAAATAAAATTTATAGGAAATTAAGAGATCTACAACTTTTCTTTTAAGCATTTTTTTGTACAGTGCCTAGTTTAGCGTGAATGAGCGATTTTCCGTATTTTTAAGCTAAACTGAGGTCGATTTTAATTTTGCGTATTTCACTAATGTTTTTTGAGGTTAGTTTTTTGTTCATTTCTAATGTTAGGTTTATTGTTAATTATTTGCATTGGCAAGAGAAAGTTGTGTGAGTGTTTCACACCAGATTTTTTATATTAAAATGATTTTTTTTCTTTGTTGAAAATATATTTGTACTTTCAAAGAAATCTTTATAAAAAATTAAATATAAAAAGCATGCAACCATTATTATGGTGCGCAAGAATGATATATTTTTTTTAATTTGACACCAAGTTCATGTGAATTGGTCTAAGTACACCCAAAATATGATTCATGAAATTAGTCGCTGCTTTTTAATCCCTTGATTTTAAGGGATAGCATAAAACATTGAAATAACCTTTATTTAGGCTTTAATAATAAAAACAAGTTACCTAAATTTTAGAATTCCAAAGCTTTTTCTTTAATTTACAGAAAGTGAAAAAATATCTCAAAAACGGAACATCATACAAAATTTAAACTAGGAACTAAATTTAGGTACCTCAAGGAGATGCGAAACAATCATTTCCATCAAAATCAATTGGAAATAGTAGTTTATTCATACACTTTTTTATAATTTTCTTCAAAATGGCTTCCAAGATTTTGTTTAATTTCTTTTTATTTACTATAGTTTTTTTTGTTCTCTAATACATGGGGTAATCGGCGCGTTTGGTGAAACTCGTGGGGGCTGTGCTCTCGTGGTAAATTTTTTTTTGTTTGCGGTTTTAATATGCATTTTAGGGCAAAAGTGTATTTAATTAAACTTAAAATTAAAAAACCTACGACTTTTAATTCAAATATGTTTTTTCTATAGAGCTTAGTTTAGGACAATTAGTGATTTTTCACATTAAAATATCCAACAGCGGTTGATTTTTTACTTGGTGTACTGATGATTAACTTTGATTCACTCATGATTAAAATTAGGTTGTTTTTAATTTTTGATTGTTTACTTACAATTAAACGTAGACTACGTTTTCAATTATTTACTTTGGCAAGATAAAGTCGTATAAGTGTTTAACACAAGATATTTTTTTAAGATTAGAAGGAAAGTTGATGCGGTTTAGCCACTAAGAAAATGACATCAAAATAACAACCTATTAATTTTTACTGAATTCAGTTGATTAGAAAGTGAACCTAAACGGAGTTATCGCTTCATAAACAAAAAATTTCTAATTCATATAATTTCAGTGATCTTAAAAACATTAATAAGAAATGATATGACACATAAAATGAATAATTTAAATGTAAAATACCGTGCAAATATCTTATATTTCTGATTATTACAAATAGGCTGTAGCCCATTATAAATTTGACAGAAATTAATTATTATTTGTCTTTAAAACCTCCTAGAGGTGTTTCATCAAGGTTGACGTTTATTCTGTATAAATCACACGTTTTTCTAATATTAGTAGCCTACAAATTACAAATAGAGTATAATTGCGGTGATTCGGTACATATGAGACCGCCCTATTGCCGGTTTATCGAAAATGATGGATAAGCGGATATGAACATGAAATATGGGAACTCTACATATAAGGTATGTAATGTATTTCAAATAACAAGACAAAGATTGTATATTCATGATGTATATTTCACTTTTAATTAATGAGTAAACATAAAATTAAATTTTTTTCCTCGTATAAGGACAATTTTAGACCGCGTGAGGTGTCTTTAGACGTTTCTAGAAGCTCTTTTTGCATCCCACAATCTCAGCATTCGCTCACTGCAGGCTTTTCTCCTTTCTTCTATCCACCCAGCGTTCTGTTTTTGCTCTTCATGGAAGCTCTTAAAGTCCGTAATTCGTTGTTTAAATTCGGTTTATTTAAGTTTTCTCAGATTATTACGATTTTCTCCATATCCTTTTTGACTTCTTTAAACAATTTATCCGACACCTTAGATCTATTTTTTAGTGTCTTAAAAATTTGTTTGATCAACCATTTATCATCCATTCTATACAATTGTCCGTAAAATTTTAGTCTTCTTTTGGTAATCGTTCCTATTAATCGCTCATTTTTCTTGTACAGTTCTTCTCAACCTCGTAACCTATATTGTCCGTCTACAATTTTCGAACCCATTATCTTGCTGAGGATCTTTCTTTCAAATTTCTTTTCTTCTCTTAGATCAGCCTTCCCGGTAATTCTAAAGCACTCATTCGCGTACCGAAGCACAGGATTATAATACGTAATCTTGGCTTGTCTTGAGAGTACTTTCTTTTTATACAAGTGGTGATTCCTCGGAGTGCACCACCATTTTTCCTCGTCTGTTGTTATTCGCTTCCTTTTCGCTGGTCTTTTGTTGTATTATCTCCCGAGGTACTTGAGCTATAAACTTTCCTAATTTTTCAAATTAAAATAATTATATAGGCATATAATTTAACTTGTTTTGTTATTACACTATTGAAAACTGTTAATGGTTTTTTTTCCTAACCAAATAAACATTTCACCATTCCGCGAATTTTTTTAATTGCTAGAATATCATCTGATGACATACCGTTTTGTTCTGCCCATTTTATAGAAATGTTAAATGCACTTAAAGTCTCGTCATGTCGTACCCTACCGTTGTTTATATCCATTATTAAATTGTTGTCATAATTTCTTGCCAAGTCGCTTTCCTCGCGTATGTCATTAATAACTTCATCGTCAGTCATTAACTGTGAATTTTATTCTCCTCATCATTTCTAGTTAACAAATTGACATTGTCAACAGTAAGTAATTCGTGAAAAACACTTTTCGAAGCAGCTGCTGTGTCTTTAAGATTAAATTCTGCGTTACTTCTTTCCAAAATCTGGATGTAGCTGTCGAATTGTTTAAAGCTTTGTTCTCAGGAAGTAAAAAATTTTAAGGTAATAACTATTTTTATGAAGAAATTTTTGTATTGTTTGTTATGACTTTCCAAGCTTGTGTGAAAATTACCGCTCGTAGTATTAGCTACTTGAAAAATATTCAAGTACAAATTTTTAAGTCTAAATCTTCTAGAACAGAACTATCAAAATTACTTAAGTCTGTAAAGTGTTTTCAAAATTGTTAATATTTTCAAAAATACATGGTTATTTCAAAGAATTACATCTAAAACTAATATTTAACTTAATCTAGATCGTTTAACAGACCAATAAAAATAAAAACAATTATAAGTTCTTCCATTTTTTTTTATTTTCCACAATTTTTTATCGTTTACCGGAAATCTGCCAAAGTGGACTTGGTGAGTTTTGATTTTGGTCTACTCACTAGTTTTAGGGTAATGCTTTTACCAAGAAAACAAACGGATACAATTTGTTTGTTAGATATAATTTTCCTATCGCACAAAAAAAATAAAAATACAAAGAAAATAAAAATAGGTAAAATTTGAATATCCTATTTTGCATATAGAGTAAGAATAAATAAAACTAAAAGATTAAAATTTAAAAATAAATAAATAATTTATAATTTAAATAGTTGAAATAAGAAAAGAAATAAGATTCACAGCAGGAAATCGAATAACTTGATTTACAAAGAAACGGTAACTAAAAGCAAGGTGATATGGGTGGACAGAACTCTAGTGTGCCTTCCTCAAGGTATGATTCATTCATAACCGTGTAATAAAATATAGACACTATATTTTTATATGTACACAAACACACAAATTCGCAACAAAAAAATAGATGATACAATCACACTGATTTCGTTTTCATCTTTTTTTAACCTTGTACCTACTTAAAAAATATTTGATTATGTTTGTCCGAATCTTAGAATCTATTTAATGATAAACACTTCCAAAAATCACAACAGTTATACCCTGAGGCAAACGATTATTATTAGATATTTAACCTTATTATAATACATTGTATTATTTATTGAAGATTTTAAATTAATGAAAATTTAGTTGTCATTTAAACCATTTTCGTTTGGTTTTCATCGTAGTAGATTCGTAAAGTCATATAAATATAAATTTATATTAATATTATTGCTATTGCGACAGTATTTTATGCGGGCTTATTAGATAGCCTCAGGGGGTGTGTTTAAATAAACTGGTTTGCTTTTTCCTGACTTCACTCCACACTTTACTTTCTTACGAATTTTGAGGCACTAAAACTCCTCGATATCCTTAAAAGATTTAACCGACAGAAAACTATCGACTTTGTTTGATTTTCAAAATAAGACGACACTTATAGTTTAGAAAATAAGAATATTTTATTTTAGAATACTTATCTTACAATAAAATAATTTTTTTTATTTTACAAAATATGTTACATTACATATACCGGGTGTCCCACGAAGAGGTTGATATTTTTGAATTAATATGCCGGACGTATCGCACACTCTACAGACTGGAAATTTTACAGTTATAATAAATAGATATATAAAAAAGTACCCTCGAATTTTATTTGCTTAAAATTAATCAAAACAAAATGGCGGAATAAGAAAATAATATCAAAAATGATACTGTTCATACCTTAGCATTTTTCAAAAACGCTTATGACTCAATTTTCTTTCGTTACTATCAGTGCATAGCTATTGATGGACATCAGTTCGAAGGAAGGTTAATGAAACAAATTGTGTTCATTAATAATTTATCACTTTCATATTTCTTTCATTTCATTACTTAAGTAACATAAATCACCAATTTGAAGTGTTTATGAAAATAAAATTACTTTCCACCATTTTGATTTGATTAATCATAAGTAAATGAAACTCGAGGGTTTTTTTACATATTCTATTTATTATAACTGTAAAGTTTCCAGTCTGTAGAGTGAGTGATACGTCCGGCATATTAATTCAAAAATAGCAACCTTTTCGTGGGACTCCCCGATAAAAGGGGAAACCCTTTTATACCTCAGGCTTTTAGAAAGGACTAAAAAGAGGAGGTAGTAAACACATTAAACATTATAATACAAGTACAAAGGTTTTCTTCCGAATTCTAGAAACAATAATTGAACAAGTAGATTGTACGAGAAAAAGCAAAATAAAGGAGTTCTGAGAAATTTTGTAAATAAAACATAAAAAGATATACATAAATACGAAGATTAGAAAACACTAGAAAGTGTATAAAACTTGATCACAAAAGAATGCAAGAAATGACAATACGAGCCGGTTTAATCTAAATGATACACCACAACTGTACCTCTTCCCAGGTAACAATGCTAGTCCCATAATAATACACTCGTTTCAAACAAAACTAGATCTTACCTAATTATCTCACAACCAATGCTAACCTAACTTTTTATTAGGTGCACCCATACGTTTAGCTCATATATTTAGAAACCTGTCAATTTTAGCTTTGTGTAGTTGTCTAAAAAATGGTATACTCTATCCTCAGACATTTTATTCTAAATAAAATAATAATAATAATAATACCATATAATTGTATCATTTAGTTGATACTAAATACAAAAAAAAAATTTACGATTCTTAATAGCTCAACATTCTCTTTACAGAAACTTCTAATGTTTTGAAGTTGTCAAAACTTAACAAACTTCATTGTTCATTGAAAACTTCTGATAACAAAAGTTTAATGAACAACCTTTAATACTTAACAAAAATAGAAATAAATAAAAATTACAACAAAAGTATTGAGTATTACACAACTGATCTATAAAACTACATCTGTCACACTCATGAAATATTACAAACAGTTTATTGATAATAATATATCTAAATTACAGTCAATAATAATTAGCTGCATAAAAAATAAGGTCAATGAACTTTCATAATTTTAATTTTATCTTGTAAATAGAATAAACAATATATCAAAAATTTGACCGCATTTCTAGGGTTGTACTATTTACAGTTCCATCTCAACTATTAAATAACTGTATGTTTTTATTTACTTTATTACTTTCTCACCCTACAGTAAATAGTAAAAATTATTACTTTCTCTTGCCTATATGAATATATAGGAAGGAAAGTATTGTTTTCATGTCGATTTTTCGAAATCGAGTTTTCACCGGATCTATACGTTTTCAGACCCCCTGAACCCAAAAAACATGTTTTTAGCGATTGGTCTGTGTGTGTGAGTGTGTGTGTGTGTGTGTGTGTGTGTGTGTGTGTGTACGTATGCGTGAATGTTTTGGTAATACAGGTCTGGCTTACCCGTAGGCGTATTAAGGTGAATCCAAATAAATCAATACAATTGACACGTTCACCTTACGACATCAAACTTGTCCACCTGTGGTGCTGAATAACGTTCACATCCCCGGCACGTAAGGTGCGATATCTTGGTTTGTATCTTGACAACGACTAACTTGGAAGCATTATCTGCATACAAAACGTTTAGAACTTAACCGCCTCCAGAAGCTACTTTCCTGCATAATTAACCTTTGATCAAAATTAAACCTCGGTTCTAAAATTTTAATTTACAAAACCTTTTTGAGATCAATCTGGACTTATGGTGTCCAGCTCTTGGGATGAGTTATCAATAATGGTTTTTAATGATCATAAAAAGATTTGCTTCTGGCTCTCTTTTTTATGTAAGCAATGAAACCCTCCTCGACGATTTAAAAATTCTGGCAGCCAAGAAACTAACCGCGTCCTTCTGTAGTAAATTTCGTGAGCAACGAGATAACCATCCCAAACAAAATTGTAAGAATCTGTGTAACAGCCTTCATACAGAACACTGCGAAGATTTAATTACTTTTATTTCAAAACAAACTCAGTTTGTATTAATTTTTTGTAATTTTGATTTTTACAGAGTTTTGCTCACCTGATGTCATCGTCATCATTTTTTACGAGAATGGGAGTAAACTTACTGATAAAACAAACGAACTCTCAACCTTTGGTTGAAATGACTGCTTGGGAATTCATGTTTGGTTATCATTCTACACTGCTCGCCGTAGGCAATAAGTTTATGCCATCGTGGCTGAATTTCGACAAACTGGGTCTTATTGATAGGGTAGGTTGTTTTTGAATTTTTTTTTTGATTCACCGTTAATTTTTTTACCGAAATGCTTAATTATAACTTTTTGTACACGAATTCTTTCTGAATGCATTGGAGTTAAAATTTAATTTTATTGGTTGTTATCTTTCATTGGCGGGGATATTTCCTGAAAATTTTTTCTGTTGTTAGGACGTAAAGCCAAAAACATTTCTCTCGAATTTCTTGGCTTCTCTTAGACCAGCCTTCTCGGCCATTCTAATGAAATTTTAATTATTAAATGTATTTTAATTATTAAATATAACCATTAAAATAATGTATTTTCCAATTGTCAAACGTCTTTTCAAGCCGGCCCGTTGGCGTAGTGGTTAGCGCAACTGGCTTCTACGCCGGGGTCCCGGGTTCGATTCCCGGTCAGATCTAACATTTTTTCATCACTCATTTTCATATGTCATCATTCTTCGCCGTCTGAATTAGCAGAAATTGCAAAACAGTCAGACGTAAAACCCAAAACAAAAACAAAAAACGTCTTTTCTTCCTTAAGAAAAACACTAAATTAAAATTCTGAACTAAGGTATAAATACTTTCAAATAATGACATGACACTCAATAATCCTTTTTTAAGAAGAAAAACGTCTTACAGGAAAAATAACATCACAGTACTTTTTCATTATTTTTGTCTTAAATTTCAACATCAGTTTGAGTTTCTTCCAGAGACCGGCAGAATCAATGAAATACCTGTATCAAGGATTGTATTTAAAAGAGTTCTGTGGATTCATTCCCATTATTTTTTCAACTTAAATTTCATCAGCTTATTTTATTTAGATTGTCTATAAATACCATAAAATTATCTTTTATAAATTTATGAGAATATACATTTGCTTACAAGAATGCGAAAACAGTCATTATAAATTAAATTCTGTTATTTTCAGATGTATAATTTCAAAGGAGACACGAGTACAACATTTACTGGAATGACAGATGGAAGGCTTGGTGGCCTTTTAGACAACTACAACAATTTGCCTTATCTGCCTCAGTGGGATGCACCATGTAACAGAGTAACCCATGCCAGTGATGGAACGAAATTCCCTTCATTCATAAAACCAAATGATACTTTACTCTTCTTCAGAAAATCATTGTGCCGTGCAATGCCACTGGTGAAAGTTGGAGAGGAATCTATTGGTGGAATCAGAGGTTATACATATGAATTTAAAAATAATTCTCTTGATAATGGTGAAGTGGAATCTGAGAATAAATGTTTTTGTCGCAAGGGTCATTGTCTTCCAGCTGGACTGATTGATGTGACGGATTGCTATTATGGTAAGTACATCACTCAATATCATCATCATCTTGTAGCTCTACAATTCTTTGCAGTCTTAAGCTTTCTTCACAGTCCTTGGTGGGCTTTGGTTTCCTCCACAATCCTCATCCTATCCTCTCTGGTAGTTGCTGACGCCCTTCATCCTTTCACACCTATCAAAACCAGATTAATTGCGATATCTTCCACCTCTTCCAAGGAAGACCCTTCTTTGATCTTTTGTACAGTCTTTCCTTCCATATCATCTCAAACCATCCCCATCGACTTCATTATCTCAATGTGCTCAACAATCTCAACCTTTGGGCCTTTATGAAACAGATTATGTCTCTGCCTTGTATGAAAATATTTAGTTTTTCAGTTTTACATACTCTCCAGTCATTTCCTTTCCTTACAACTCTACTGATGTTCTAGTCAATAAAATAACATCAATCCAATACATTTGTGCCATTCTCATTAATAGGTTACACTATTATATTCTGGAATGGTGTCAGTGACTACAGTAGTAAAGTCATCCATTTTTGACTCAATGTGCCTCATCTCTCCTAAGCCACTCATCCATTCAGTCCTTAAGGACAGAGGCAAAGCTTGAGTTAATGAGTTATACTGGTCCAAAAACCCTTCTTAAAAGCTTTCTCTCAAACCTTTTCAATTTTTGAAACTTGTTTCTTATAAAGTCCACATTTTACACCTATAGGAGACAACTAGGCGCATCAAATAAAATTATATTTTCATTTTCATGTTCATATTTATTTTTTTCATCCAGTATTGTGCAGATGAAAAAATGTCAATGTTTTTTTGAATTCTCTTTAGACTATGAATGAAATCTGTCTGAACAGCCCTTACCTTGTGTAACTGATAGCTTAGCTATAAAAATTTAAAATTACTTTCAATATTGCATCCTTTGAAATTTTAGGAAACCTGGTGTGTGTGTGTACGCGCGCACAAGTGCACCACAACATTTTTAGTTGTTCAAGGATTATAGATGGACTATTCAGATAACCACTTAGAGACTGTACAAGTTATTGGACAAGTCATAGAAAACTGATAATTTGTACTCAATATTTGTGACGCAATAGGGACAGGTACTGAGTATGCAGCAAAACTACCCGGTACATTCTGTATCAGGTACAAGTTATCTGTTACTTAAAAGTTACCTACAAACTAAAATAATTTAACAAAGCAATGAGAGATACGGTGGAAAAATGTGTGTATTTAATATTTATTGTATTATATCAGGAATTATGTACGTAAATCAATTTAAAAGCATGTAGGGTAGAGTGGTCTACATAGAGTGATCTACGCCTATTGGCGTAGAGGTTAGCGCAACTGGCTTCTACGCTGGGGTCCTGGGTTCGATTCCTGGTCAGGTCTGGCCTTTTTTATCACTCATTTTCATATATCATCATTCTCCACTGGCTGCATTAGAAGAAAATGCAAAAGTCAGACGTAAAACAAAAAAGAAAGTGTAGGGAAGAGAGGATAGACAAAACCTAGCTAAGAAGCTCTGAATAAACGATGTTCTTGATGTAGCTACTATTATCATAGTTATTTAGAATATTCTTGCAGCACACCAGGTGAAAGAAATCAGTGCAGTTGGTCAAGTATGAGAGTTATCCAAAGAACAAAGTAGGAACTGCTGTACCACTAGCAGTCGTGTTTCTATTGTACAATTGTACCAAATCCAAAATATCAAACTACAACTTACCTCATCACTAGTTCCGATTGAACCAAGTACAATAAGAATAATAAACTTTCTCCACTCAGTTTGTATTTCTGTATAAGTACTAGGTACAAAAACTATCACATACTTTGTATCAGTTACCAGTCAGTACTCATATTGAGTTGTACTATAGACAGAAAAATATTTTTCCGATCCAAGAATAGTAAAAGAGAAAGACTAGAGAGATAGAATAAAGACACTGCTTCAACAGTAGAGCAAAGTTAGATGAGGGATGCACAAGATAAAAAAGAATGGAGAAGTTGAGTTTAGATGAGCCGTACATTATAAGCGTAATGTCAGGAGGCCAAAAATAACGTAAATTGGTTTCTTCTTACTAGCCTAGCCTAGCACACACACACACACACACACACACACACACACGCGCACACACACACACACACACACACACACACACACGCACACACACACACTCACGCACTCACACACACACACACACACACACACACACACACACACACACACACACACACACACACACACACACACACACACACACACACACACACACACACACGTACGCACGCACGTACACGCACACGCGCGCACGCGCGCACGCACAAAGATATATGGTTTCAATAAACGAGTGAAATATGAAACTTTTCTCACATTTACTAAGACTGTTTAACCCTTCGTGGAATGTTTACAGAATTATTCACCAAAAAATCTTTTTCACAGTTTGTTTTTCAGATATATTTGTATACGACTTTGAATGGTTATGGTTGTTTCCGGATATGACCGCACATTTAAAAATTAAATTAAAAAAGATTTTGACTAAAATTTATCTTAATAGTCACCGAAATATCTAAATATTCCAGGAAATTTGTACTTGCAGAAGCTGAGTTGACAGCACTATCTGCCAGTGTTTCCTGGCTGCCATGAGGTCGGTGTTCCATAACAGTCGTGCTTTTTCTGTTCATTAATATTTATATGTGTTACGTTCATCCAATTTAATCATAATATATCTTACTTATAGATTTTTTTCTCCTTTTATTCTGCAATTCAACATACAAATAATTTTTTTTAGTCAGTTCTGTTTACAAATATATCCACATCCATCAGTATTAAGTAAAAACTAAGAGAAAAATACAAGATGAAATTTATGTGGATTCTGTCTATTTGAAAACAGTTTTCTATCCAGGAAAACAATTTTTCTAAAAAAGGACCTGTTTACCTCAATCCTTAATGAAACTAAGTTCGTTCACGAAGGGTTAACTTATTCTCAGAAATGTAATTTATTGCAAACTCCAAAATGAGGCATTTGTCCACCCCATTGGAAGTCTTAAAGGAACAATATGGCCATAGTATATCAGTCACATTACTTATATATCTCCTTAAAATTTTCCAACTTTATTGTGTTAAGGAAAAAATTTACAAATATTGTAATATGTATGTTTATTTTTTTAGGCTTTCCAATAGCGTTGTCTTACCCGCATTTTTACAAGTCAGATCCAAATCTTATTGTACAAGTAGAAGGAATGGAACCTGATCCAAAAAAACATACTACTCACTTTACGGTGAATCCTGTAAGTACTTTTCATATTTTTCATTCTACAAAATGATCATTGAGTTATAGAAAAATCTTTGTGACTTTTTGATAATAAAAAATATTAGAGAAGAACCTGAGGCAATGGTTGGATGACCTTGTGAATATTTCTGGAACACTTACAGTATCAGTTTAGTAGTCTAAAACTAAATTTATCTTTCAAGTGATGACTTTCTAGTTCATGGTCAAGACGAAATACTTTATCAGCTGAAAAAGTTATTCAAAAAAATTTCTTAATACATAATTAAATTAGGAATACCAATTTACTAATAACTTCCAAATTTTGTTTTGGTGAAGTATAAAATTGTGGCCACAAAAATATTATTAAACTCTGATAATATTGTATTTGAAGTAATTTAAATATTTCATTTGATTCTAAAATGAATATTTCTCTTTACAGGAGTCTGGTTTGCCTCTTAAATTATCGGTAAAGATGCAAATTAATATGGCTTTAGGAAATCTTCAGTCGATGCAAAATTGTGGAAAATTTTCAAAACTTGTTATACCTATGCTTTGGACAGATATTGTAAGTATCAAATAAATTTCATTACGTAATGTAAAATAAGTTTCTCAATAAGTATGAGCTAGTTAAGAACTATGCAAAGGATGATAACTGGAGAAAAGATTTTGACAATAATGAAACTGTTATTCAATCTGGTTTCAATTCGATTTTAAGGTTTCTTGTTTTTATCCAGAGAGTTTAGCTTAGAAGTAACACATGAATAGCCTACATCTAGGTGATATTGCACTGATGAAATTCACATGATTTGCGATCAGAATAAAGTATGATTAAAATAAAAAATCCTTTTCATAAGACGATGCGTCTCATGGCTGGTGGCAATTTTTCAAAAGGCTTACCTTTGACTTATGGCACAAATCATTAGTGATTTCTATACCTACTCTTGTAAGAGGAATCGTATGACACATTTTTTGTTTACAAATTCCAATTTTTATTTCTTGATTTCTGGTTTTGGGCCACTTCTGGACAAAACTGGAACTTCAAACCCAATAGCTTCTGTATCTACTCTTCAGAAACTACAAGAGTTTCTGACTTTCATTTCTTGACTTCCGGTTTTGGGCCACTTCTGGTCGAAACCGGAACTTCAAACACAATGATTTTTGTACCTACTCTTTAAGGTGAATCGAATGACACCATTTTTGTTTCCAAATTACAACTTTGATTTCTTGACTTCTGGTTTTGGGCTACTTCCAGTTGAAACTGGAATTTCAAACCCAGTCCAGACCCACTAACTTTTTATGTAGATTACGAATCCAAAAACTGTTTGAGGTAATTTCTTGTAGTTTCTGACTTTGATTTATTGACTTCTGGTCGAACCAGAACTTCAAACCCAATTAAGGCTCACTAACTTTTAACTCTTTGAGTGCCACGCCTTGTAGTGGAGAACTGGTGAAAAATGCTAGGTTAAAAGCAAGCTAATAACACTACCTATTCCCTTTGAAAATTAATTTCATCAAAACTAATACGAATATTAGCTTAATTCTTTTACCGAAATTAGCAGAAAACCTTACTCCATAAATAGCACAGTTTAAAAAATGTATTCAATGATAATTTATATTTATTTTTCTAAAATATCTTTATTCATTTGCCCGAATTTGATGTTCATGTAATATTCTTCATCCAGTAGGTTTTAAACTAAAAATATTTTTACAATCACGAGTTATTTCATTTTATAGACAATTTTTTTCTGATTAAATTGATGTATAACACATTATTTAAAATACAATTATTATAAATATAAAAACGATGAAGCCGCCATTTGACGCGTGTTTGCAAAAATGTACACAAACTATAAACTCTTAGTAAAACAGATGTAACTAAATTATAGCGAAATCTATTGACATAAAATGAAAGTTCATATTTACATTAATAATAAAGCCATAATTCAACGCAATCTACCGGTGTATACGGAAGTTATAGCCATTTACGCAACAGTTTACCGACATCTGATGTGACCGGGTCTGGCACTTTTCAGAAGACCCTCACATCCGAAAAAATCGGACCGTGGAATTCAAAGAGTTAATGTAAATTACGAATCAGAAAACTGTTGCTATCTCTTCTGGTTTCTGACTTTTGGTGACGGATAGATAAAGGAAAATTATAGACGACAGTTTAAAAAATTAGCACCAATTAATGGGGGATTGAGGTGAAAATTTTAACTTTCATAATAATAGCCTTATAAATACAATTTTCCGGAGTACTGTAGCAACGTAATGAAACTTAAAATTCCAGAATTTTACAGTTTTATTTCAATTATTTGGGCTACAATTTATAAAAAAATAGTGTAATTTTTTACCAAAAATTTAAACACATCTATTCCTTTAATTATAAATTAAAAAATTCTTAAGGTGTTCATACATCAATAAACATATAAATATTAGTTTGAAAATTGAAATATACAAATACTAAACAAATTATTGGCCAAGATTTTTCATTCTTCACCTTACCCTTGCGACAATTAAAAAAAAACTTTGTTCTACAATAAATTCCATAACCACCTGTGACAAATCTGCTACAATATTAACATAGTTCTATATTCCCTCTCCAACTATAACAGATAGATACATTTTTTTAAATTGAAATTCAAAATCTTTTATGTATTTTAAGTACCCTCTCCGCTACTTGAATTGATTATGATGATAAAATCGGTTGTCAGGGTCTTCTATTTCTTTAAAATTATAATTTTTCGTGGCAAGATTTATTTTTTCTCAGGACATATTTTATTAATCTGAGATAGTTTTATGATTCTTGCAAATTCAGTCTAAGTCAAGTCACCTCAATTTTTTTATTGTATGTACCCCAGGATTTAATTGCATAAATATGTTTGAAAAAGTAGCTATTATTAGTACTCCGTACATGATTTTCAAACCTTTGTTTCGATTTTAAATCTGATTCTTATACAGAGTGGATTAAATTAAATATCTAAGTACTCGTGGATAATTGTTTAAATTAGTTTTATAAATTAATTCTTTTATGTTTCAGGGAATGACTGGACTTCTACCGAACGTGATGACTAGATTTTTCATATATCTTAATGTTGCACCAATTAGTGTAACTATATTAATTTATCTGTGCTTGATCGGAGGAGTAGCTTGTATTATCGTAAGTATCGCAGTCGCCTTCTGCGTCCAACGTGATTTGAAATTAGCGGACCCAACAACAGTTTGGAGAGAACAAGTACTGAACAAAGATGTATTTTCTCCGCAGAAGAAAAAAATTGTGAAAGACGCAAACATCCCGAGCAATGGCAACAGCGCAAAAGAAATGGAAGTTTATTATTGTTCGCTGCTATCACCGACTGAAAAAGTCGAAGAGTCGGAAGAATTAGAGAAATTAAGAGTGGATGTTTAAACACATCATTACTTCACATGATACTTAATGTATTTATTAAAAATCTGTTTGAAATTTATTTTTTTAACTGGAAATTAAAAATTTACGCACAGATGTGCCAACTCTATTTTTATACACAAAAAATGTAATTCATTAGCATCTCTAAAATTTTTAAAAGCTACTTAATTTTTTAAGGCTGCCAACTTTTTTGGTAAGCATAATTGTGATAGATGAATCAGTAGAATATACATGACTAAAGATGCACAGCTACCAGTTGCATCAGTCATTCTAGTCGTTTAAAAGCGATTAAAAAGTGAGTAGCATTCTGTCACACTATCTGTTGTAGTCCGATAAAAATTGTAAGTTTCCATTTGAAGAAAACATGTCAAAAAACATTGAATTTTGTGTAAAAACAATACTTCTACTTTTTTGTAAGAGAATGAAACACATACATATGACATTGGCAAGAAAAGATTGACTCGCATTTGTATTTCTCTGAACAATTCATTGAACACAGCCAATGTTGAGAGGATAACCTACATTTATATATATAATTATCTGATAATCATTAATGATTTTGATTATTCTATGGGTTTAATTAGATTAATTACTAACACACACCATTTGTTTTAATATATTTTAAACCAAAATATTTTAGTATCTTATTTCTGCATCATAAGTTCTGTATAAAAGACAGTGCAAAGTAAGAATACATTATTTTGTGTATAAACTTATTAAATGAATAGTTGTTAGATTATTTAAACCAGTATTCATATTATACATGAAATTTGTGATTAATTTAAATTTATTATCATGCTTTAATGAAATTTTTACTCAATAGTTATGTTACAACATAAGATAAAATAATTTTGCAAATTAAAATTAATTTGTTGAGGCTAAAATATGTGTAAATACTTTTTAAATTTAAAGATGTAATGAAAAATATTTGGCCAAAGTTTGTCACTTGATTTCAATACTTGTTAACATTACTTTTTATGATAATTTAAATAAGAAAGTAATTTATTTACTATTTAATCTTTCTGTAATAATTTTTTAAAGGGTAGCGAAAGAATTTTTTGTTGTTCATGAACATTTTACAGTGTAAAAGATTTCATTAAATATTATTGAGTAACTTTACTGTTTTATTAATACTTAGCAGGTTTCATTGGAAATTCATATGGAAATATTTGCATTTACTTATTAATTTTTTTTTTTTAATCAGAGTTCATTAGCAGCATTTCGTACATTATACAACAAAATGTACACAAGTGATGAGTGTTCATCACACCACTATATAATTCATGTAAAATTTTATTTTATTTTACAATATTTTACATGAAGCTTAAAATTTTTATTCAAGGGTATAAAAAGTCAATACTTTATACCAGTGAAATCTATCTGAAAAAAGTAGTGTTTATGAAGTACCGTCCAAAATCATTTCACATATTGGTATATTGTAAAGCTAATACTTTTTATGCTGACGGTGCTGTTAAGCTATTTAATATGAATTAGTATTCAAGAAAAGTAATCGTACTATGAAGTATTTATAATACACAACTTATTAAATTTAAATATTTTTCTAATACACAATAACTTGCAGAAAATTTATGTTTCTTTTTAATAATATTTAGTACCCATAAATATCAATGCCAAATTTAATGGGAATTCAAATAAGCAAGTTTTTTCTTTAGAGAAAATTAATAAAAATTTTATATCTCTAAAATATTATATCTTATTTCTAAAATATTTGAGAAAAGTTACTAAGATAGTAGAATTTATAGTAACATTCCCAAATAATACAGGTTTATATTTAAATAATTTTTGGCACAAAAAGTCAATTTAAATATTTAAATAAAGATCAAAATTTAACTAAAATATATTTGAACGATTTTTATTCATACATCACTTCATTTGTAAATACCTATTAATTTATTAAGTAATTATAGTGATTGTTAAATAAGTGTTAAATTAATTCTATGATACCGATGTAAAATAATTTATCGTTAATTTTTTAAAAATTCATATATTACTAACAAATTGTTTTTGAAAATTTCTTGAAGACTACAATTTGTTTATATTTTATAATTTTGCCATCATAAAATAACATTTTTTTTCAAATGTATTTATATTTTGTTTACAGTTATTTGATTTACTGTGAATTAATTTTTTCTATATAATCAATATTTTAGGAATGTAAACTTTTGGTAGAGGAGTTGTTAAATAATTAACACATTATTTAGTTAAGAGTATGATTCTATAAAAGTGTGTAATTAAGTAACCTGACAGTCTTTAAGAATATTTTAATTTAAAACTATTTTTTAAATTTATAAGCTTAATTTTTTTATTTACAGTAGTTTTAGTTTTATGTATAACTCAACTACTTAATGATTGATTAAATATTTTATTGATCCACTAAAACTAAAATAATTAAAGAATTTTTTAATAAAAAACTACAATAAAAATATCTTAATAAAAAAAATATTGTTGAATTTTTAAAGAATAAATTATATGTTTGTAGAATTAGTTTACATTTTTTTGTTTTTGTATAATGTGAGTAGATATAATAATTATATAATTTTAATGCATTCTGTAATTTATTTTGTACTATAAATTTAAAAATAAGGGTTTTCTTACCATATGTTGCAAATATTTACAAAACCTACTGTAGTTCAGAATCCTGACTACTATCTATGATTTTTGTCGTTAACAGTAAGGAATATTTTGCAAAAGGCAGCATTACATATTTTTATAACATATGAGGGAGTACCCAAAGAAACCAGAATTATTCTTTAAAAGCTATTTATTTTCAAATTTTGTAGGAAACAACCTTATCCCCTTCAAAATACTCTCCCTTTTCATGCGTGAAAAATCAAAAAAAAAGTTGCATGGAGCCAGGTCAGCCGAGTAAGATGCGTGGGGCAGCGGAACCATGCCATTTTTAGCTAAAAACTGTTTACCAGAGATGGCTGTGTGTGCAGGTGCATTGTTGTGTAGGAAGAACCAGTCTCCTGTCTGCCACAAATCGGGTCTTTTTTGATGAACACTATAGTGCAATCTTCTTAAAACTTCCAAATTGTCAGTCAATGGTCTGAGAGCACAAGCACTCGAATGTTTTCAACATTTTTATCGGTTCTGGCAGTTGATGGACGTCCAGAACGAGGTTTGTCATCGATCGACATGTCACCATTTTTAAACTGAGCAAACCACTCGTACACTTGAGTTTTTCCCATAGCAATATCTTTATAAGCTGTTTTCAACATTAAAACAATTCCAGCAGCATTTTTACTAAGTAGAAAACAACATTTCACAGCTGCACGTTTTTCACTTAAACTTGCTATAATAAACAACAGAACAAGAACAAAACAGGGCTAGCAAAAACAATCACTGCAGATGAACAGAACAAGCCAGGTTGACAACACAGGTGGCACTGAACTCACAATGAGTTGCACTATACACATCTATGTAGCAGAAATGTGTAATATACAAGCACCGCCTACAGCAATGCTATCCCGGTGACTTTAGGGTTTCCCCTCATATCTGTAATGTCAAAAAACCTAAAATATCTTCTCCAATAAAATTGCCTTTCTTACTATAAAGATTCATTTAGAATATTTTTTAATAATTTTACTGTACTACTACAGTAATGTATTCCTAATTGACAGAAATGGGTGAACTCAGTATTTTTTTAATTTGTGTAATTGTTTACAATTACACAAATATTTTTTAAGTAGATATTTTTTTAAGTCCCATATGTCATATCTATTCTGTGACATTTTGTCACAAACTATCTAAACATAAGGTCAAGTTCCCAGTTTTTTTAATACATTGAAACCTTGTTTATCCGAAGTTGATGGGATAAGAACTGTTTCAAATAAACCAAAATCACATTTTTTCACTATAATTATATAAACTCCATTTTCTTTTCTTTCATACTAGTCAGCTTAGAACTACGATATTCATCCATGTGTTACTCCTTTAATTTTCTCACTCGAGTTCTTATTTTGGAGATTTAGTTTTTTCTTTCTTCCTAATTTTTTTATCATTACTTCTGAAAATGCTTTCTTTCTTCACTCCACTTCGATATGTTGCTTTTCTCAACTTTTTCATAAGGAAAACCCTCATGTTTATTCAATTGTTTTTCTGAACTTATTTCTACCTTCTATTATATCTGTGTCTCTCTCTGTTTGGTGTCATTAGGTCTTTTTCTGTTTCTTTGGACCATATTGTTAGTTTTGTACTCCTTCAGCTTTTCAAATATTTGTAAGTCTTTCTTGGCTCATCCTACCAGATGTAAAAGACTTATTTATTAAATACACATGGGTTCATTAAAGTACACAATATTATATTGTGTATACTGTATAAAAAGAACAAGGCATCAGTATATCATGCATCTTAACCGCATATAGGGCAGTTATGAACACCTGCTCGAATACAGTACAACAAAACATTTTTTAAACAAAATAACAATTTTTTCCAAAACTTGTTTTAGATAACCCAGAGTTTCAGATAAATGAGGTTTAGTGTAGTTCTATTTTTGTTTTTTATATACTAGTAGTTAAGCATATCCAGTACAAACCATTAACACATAAATGACGACATATCAGTTACAAACAAAATTTAAGAATTTAATTTTTTTAATTCTTTAAAAATTTCATACAAAATCACTTTACAAATTAATAAAATAAATTATATCAACAGAGTAAAGTAAACAATTTTTCCGTCTGCATTAACAGCAATTTGCAAAACAGTCGGACGTTAAACAAAAATAAAAAAAAATAAAAACAATTTTTCATCGAATGCATTAAAATACATGAATCAAATGATAAAAAAATATTAATTTTTAAAATATTTAATAAAATAACATATTAAAAAAACTTAATGATTTATACCTAGTAAAATATTATACATAAATTTTTTTTTTTATGAAAAGTCCGTAGTTAATTATTGTAAATACATACAAATATATAAAGAAATTGTGATAATTAGTTGTAGGAATAATGTTTAATTCATAAATTTGTATCAGGTATTTAAATATTTTCATTAAAATTTCAACTTCATTTCATTAAAAATGTGATTTAGATCATTACAAATGTAGTTTGATTATTAGTTTACATTAACTATCACCCCTATTGATTTTCTGGTATTTCTTTTTGATAGGGCACTTCATCCTATTGTTCAAATAAAAAACGTTGAAAGTAAATATAGAACTGATAATTCTAAAACTATTTATTGATTCTAAAATATGATTGGTGGAATACCTTTCAAACTTTTATCATTTTTAAAAATTTTATTTAAATTTTTGAAAAAGACAACCGACTATTTATTATTATGACAATAGATAAAATTAATGATGTAATCAAGGATTTTGTGCTAATTCTCAATCTTTTTATTTATTTTTTATGTAAATATACAAAATTGTTTAACGGTTACATTAGAGATGTCCTATCTAATGAAGTATCTACCTGAATAACCAGTTGGAATATTTTTTTTAAATCATAGCATTATCATTTTGTCATCCAATTTTTTATAATTTTTTTCATGTCATAAATATATACTCTAACGATGATAAATTAAAGTATATACTTAAGGTGTTCTTTCAAAAAATTTAAATTTTTATTTTTTACATACATACAGGGTTGTTCAAAATGGGGAGCAATCAGGAAAGCAGCCCCAGGTACCATATTGAAAGAAACTATTAAAGTAAATATGTTAAACCAAGAAATATCTATTTTCCTCTATAACTTTTTTCATTTTATTTACTTTGTTATTTTCCCCCTACCTCACTAAAACGCCCATATTTTATTTTTATAATAGGTGAATTGTTATTTCGTCATGAGGGGAACCTCAAAATCTAAGGACAACCATGTGTACATTCTTCCTAACATCCAATTTTTTAACATTTAGATATATCATTGTATTTTTGTATCCAGGTAGGTTACCTAACTAAAAAGATAACTTCTACACTCAAAATAGATTAAAAGTTTCGTAATTAAAATTTTTTTAATTAATACAGTTATTTAACTATAAAATGTCATTCTTTTAAAATTTAATAAAACTAAAACAAGTGTTATTTAAAAAATGAAGATAAATAAAATTTTTATTGTTTTTTAAACAATAATTTGTAATATCAGTCTGCATAAATACACATTTACTTAAATATCTTACATTTTACTCGAATATTGTTTAGTAACGGTAGAATACTTAACCAAATAAAAACAACTAATTTTAAAAGCTTTATGGGATTATAATAAAAGTAAGTTCCTTAAAAAGATAAAGATCAATATTTTTTGAAGAACACCCTTAATAAATATTTTTTTAAATTTAATCATATAAATATAATACATTTATATTAAAAATATATATTTTATTAATTTAGTTTATATATTACTATTATAGTTTTGTTATAATAACTATTTAGATTTTATGACTATGTATTAAACTCAGTACTGAATTTACCACTACTTTACTTTACTTTTTATACTTTGTATATGTTATTTAAAAATAAAATTATACATAAGGTTTTTCGTATGAATTTTTTAATATGACTACAACCCATTAATTTATCTATTTTTCTGTGATAACTGTGAAATGCAAAACAGAACCAATAAAAGCCCTTTATTTAGCAAGAGAAAGTCATGTGAGTGGTTCACACCAGATTTTTTACTGATTTTGATGAGTACACTAAAGAAATTATTAATTGACGATAAACTAAGCATTTTAGAAAAAAATTCTTGAAATAAAAGTTGTAGGTTTTTTAATTTCCTGCAACTTTAAGTCAATTGGTCTGCTGGCATTTCTCCCACCACCTCCCCTCCGATTGGTCGCCGGAAGGCCTGGAAGCCGTTCCTAAGAACTCTTAATTTGTTCATTTGTGACGCCGACTATCCCCTTATACTAACCTTACTATGTTATAAAATAAAACTATAATTAGAGCCAGGTTGGCCAACCTGGGTAGTGTGTACTTCTCACCCTCTTGGTGCTCAAGGTCCTCATCAGAAGTTAGAATTTAATTGATCCTAACAGTCAAAAACTAAGAATTAAAGAGTAAAAGAAGTTAAGATTTAAAGTCGTCTTAATTACCAACAAGTGTTGGTCCAACATTAAAATTTTCCTCGGTGTCAGCGAGTTGAGCTAAGACAACTTTTAACCCTTACTAAACTACATCTACCTCGTCAAGGAACACCCACACGGACCGAGCATGCACCTCGCGGCACAAGCTCGAGTGCTCCGTGAGAGACCAATCTTCCCCTTGGCCTTGAAGCTCCAGGGTCAGCCAGCATCTCGACTCCCTGAGAGCAGGGCAATCGTACAACAGATGGTTGCGAGATTGGACCTCCCCACAGACATAAGAATCATCATCTAGGAGGCGGAACCGCTTTAAATATTCTGCAAACTCATTGTGACCGGTGAGGACTCAAGACACCCGACGTCCTTCATAAAACACTTGAGGCGTACCATACCCCCCAAGTCCTGTATGAATTCATACAAAGACCTTCCCTTATGTGAGGTGTCCCACTCGCGCTGCCACACTTCGAGAGAACTTTAAGTCAAAGCACTTTTGCTCTAAAATGCTTATTAAGGCTGCACAATCTTAAAAAAAATTTACCATGACAGCAGATCCCACAACAATTTCAGCAGACATGGTACAGTAAAACCTGTCACATCCGAACCTGTGATATCAGGACCCTCCCATATCCGGACGTATCTCCAAACTAACTTTTTAATTTCGGTTAAATGGTAAGGAATGGAAAAGTGAAAGTTGCAGCTGGAATGTCGTTTGACAGTTTGCAGAGCTTGTAAAAACCCTCCCTGGGTGTTAAGAAATCAATGACGATGAAGTCAAGCGGTGGTTACTCAGAGGTTTTAAGTGGACATTAATTCAACAAAATTGCATACAGTAATATCATAGAAATGGTGTGCAATAGCGATGAGAAAATCTCTGAACCCAAAGAGGATAGCAAAAAGCCTGTAATGAGTCACTCTGAGGCATTCAAGACCATCGAATCTGTGATCAGTTATGTTCAACATCAAGACGAAATAAGCGAAACTGAAGTGATGCCATTACAAAGATTGAGTGACATGGTTTCCAAAAAAAAATGTGTGCAGTGTGTAAAGCAGACGAAAATCACAAACTTTTTCTAGTAGGCGTATAGTAACTTATGTACTGATGTAGACGTACTGTAAGTAAAAACTTTTAACCAATTTTAGTTGTTTTATTTTAAAGAATACAGTGTACAAACACAAATGTTAAACCAACAGAAATGTTGAGAATAACATTTAACTATTTCTTGTTATTTATTTCTCGGCCTCTAACTATTTATAATTACCTTGGTTTATCCGAATTTTTCCATAAACGGATCGGCTGGTCGCCATATTAGTCCGGATGAGACAGGTTCTACTGTACTTACATTATCTTGTAGAGCACAAGAAATATAGAAAATTAGGTGATTTTTTAAAAAAAAACAGCTGTTTCTGAGAAAATGAAAAATTGCATAAAATTTATACAATTATAAATTTATGCAAGTCATCTGGTTGATCGATTTTGAAAAAAATGTTCATATTGGGTTTCCTTGTCGTACCTAACCTAAATTCTAAGTTTCAACTTTGCATGATATTCTGTTTTTGAGATATTTTGTTCACACACAGACCAAACACTAAAATAAGTTTTCTGGGTTCAGGGGGCCTAAAAATGTGCACTCATGGTGAAAACTTGATTTCAAAAAATTTTCATGAGAACAATACTTTCCTTCTTTATATATTCATACAGGTCAAGAGAAAATAAAAATCAAAGTATTTTTATAATAGAATAAGCACTATAAGTTTATTTTTTACAAGAACAGTTATAAAAGATCTGGTGTGAAGCACTCACACAACTTTCTCTTGCCAATGCAAATAATGAACCATATAACCAAACATTAGTAATAAAACATTAGAAACACACAAAAATACTAACCTTAAAAAACACAACCTAACTAATCATAAGTGATTAATGCAAAATTAAAACCAACCTTTGTTTGGCTTAATAATACGGAAAATCACTCTTTCACACTAAACTAGGCTCTGTACAGAAAAATGCTTAGAATAAAAGTTGTAGGTCTTCCAATTTCCTGTAAATTTAATTGTATACACTTTTCTCATAAAATCCATACTAAATCCAAAATCTTAAAAAATCAGATTTTTTTACAAGTTTTCATGAAAAAAAAACAAAAATCACTAATTACCGCTAAACTAACTGTTATACTAAAAAGTGTTTGAAACAGAAGTTGTAGATTTTTGAATATTCTACAACTTTGATTATACACACTTTTGCCCTAAAATGCATATTAAGGCCCTAATCTTAAAAAAAAACCTTTTTTTTCTACGAAAGCACAGCCTCTCCAAGCATTTTAGCAGACATGGCACCTACCCTATCTTTTACAACATAAAAATGTAGTAAATGAGGCGATTTTTAAAAAAATCATAGGAGTTCTTTTAGAGAAAATTGCAAAAAAGTGAAAAATTACACGAATAAACCACTTCCGGTTGACTGATTTTGATGAAAATGTTTGTGTTGGGTCCTCTAGTAGTACCTAACGTAAGTTTCAACTTCATACAATATTCCGTTCTTGAGATATTTTGTTTACACACACGCACGCACGCACACGCACGTACACACACACACACAAACACACACAGACCAATAGCTAAAAACATATTTTTTAAGTTCACATGACAATCCTTTCTTCCTATATATAGGCAAGAAAAAGTAAAAATAACAAACATTTTTTGAAAATATTTTATTAAAATAATCATAGATGTGTATAAACACTGTGATTAGTTTGAACAGGATACAACATTATACAATCTATTTAAAACATCTTAAATCTATCTGCAATACAATATACCTCATGCGTAATCTATCTAATACATTTATCATTTTGTACATCATTATAAAAAAATCATCAAGCTTATACTAACAATATAAAAAATAAAAAAAGTTTCCACAGGCACATTAGTTATATTAACATAAACATAGAGTATAAAATAATGAATGATTAAAGTAATATAAAAAACTAATAATAGAGAGTGCTATTATAAAAAAAATATAAATAATAAGAGTCAAGTAAAACACTCGATATTAATTTGATCAAACAACAGTCGAAAAGACAAATTGGACGGCAGGTTTTAAAATAAAGCATTAATGAGACTAAAATTTGAAATAAATTTACTGACTAATAAGCCAAGATAACGTTACAATGCAACACAAATTAAAATACAACGTTACTTCTGTTTACCTCCCTCATCAAACTCGCAGTTATTTGTTCCCGATTTTCACATGTATAAATTACATACTAAAAATTTGAGAATTGAAATTACAAAAATATAAATTGTACTACAATGACAGATCAATTCCAAAAATGATTCAAGATATATTCAGAGAGGAAAAAATAAAATGCTGGAGCAGGAGATATGTGAGGAGGGAAAGCAGAGACGTGGAATACAGCTGAATGGAATGGTGCAGGAGGAAGTTAAAATTTAAGGATTTTTTTATCAAATTAAAAAAGGAAGCAGAAAGCAAGTAGTTACTTCTACAGTGAGGTTTCTCACACTAAGGATCACACATTGGAATTGAAAAGTTCCTGTGTATTGTTAAGAAAATTATATACATATGCAGTAAATCCTTGGTTTTCCGGCCCTCACTTAACCAACCCTCAGATTATCCGACCAGATTTTTAAAAAACGTAAATGTTACAAATAAAAGGTACAAACCATTTAACGTAGGAAGGCTACACTGATAGAAAATGATAGTTATAATACAAAAATACATTTGATGGTTTTAGAAATTAAATAATACACAACAGATCTAGATTAGATTGTAGATATGAATTATCGTAAGGAGAGCGCTGAACAAGATGTGCATCTGCATTATTACAGTCTTGTATGTACTGCACTAGTGCAGTGTATGTAATCAGCAATGGAACAGCAACCCTTAAAAATATTATGGATGTTGTCAATTTTCAACAACACGTTGACTGTTTTCATTCCCTATTTGGGAATGAAAATCCTGGATCATCAGATTCCTCATTTATCTGACCAAAAGTCTGTCCCATATAGGTTGGATAATAGAGGGTTTACCATAATGCATACTTTGTGTCCGCACTGACTTATATAGTGAAAACAACAGACAGGTGGAATTAACACAGAGAGTAGAGTGAATGCGGCAGAAATGAAGTTCAAGGGGAGTATTTTAGGAAAGACAATAAAAGACTGTATTAGGGAACAATTGAGGATGACATAGAGTATAAAATAATGAATGATTAAGTAATATAAAAAACTAATAATAGAGAGTGCTATTATAAAAAATATAAATAATAAGAGTAAAGTAAAACACTCGATATTAATTTGATCAAACAACAGTCGAAAAGACAAATTGGATAATGAGAATCCCTCTCTCTCCTCTGATAATGAGAATTAAAACAAACACAGCTGCGATGTTTTGTCACATCAGTGGGATGGAGTAGAGTAGACTGCCTGAATAGATGTTGTACGTGAAGATGGAGGGAAAAGATCAAGAGTAAAGTGGATGGGTTCAGTTACAGATAAAGTGAGAGAAAGATACGACAGCAAGAGAGCAATGGAGGAGAGATGGTTCAGTAATAGAAAGAGGTGGAAAGAAGTTATGTTACGCCCGATCCAAGGAAACTTGAAAAGGTATAAAAAGGAGGGTGATGTGGATTAAAATAAACAAAATTAACACAACTGTCTAAAATGTACATACATTAGTTGCAGTATTAAGGTAGGAATAAACAGGAATTAATTTCTTTTTAGTATTATATCCAACTGTTTTGCAATTACTACTAATGCAGACGATGAGAAGGATGATAGATAAAGATGAGTGATGAGAAAATGCCAGACCTGACTGGGAATTCAATTCGGGACCCCGGCGTAAGGAATTTAAAAGGTAACAAAGGAATGTGACAGTGGAAATAAAAATTTCAATTATTCAGATACAATTATAACAGTCAGATAACGTTATAAGTTATTAAACATAACTGAATTCTTTTTTTTTTGTTTTACGTCTGACTGTTTTGTAATTTCTACTAATGCAGATGGAACTGAAATGATAAAATTTATCAATATTATTAATGTCTATTTAATAAAACCTCATTAAACCAACATTTAAAATGCCTATTTAATATAAATTTCAGTTTAAGAATGTTAAGTACAATCAGTCTCGGTAATGCATATTTGTTAAAGTACAAGTTATATAATAAATTAGCTATTTATAAAATAGGTTAGGTTACATTAACCTAACCTAGATAACATTAATAGTAAATGACTCATAGAGTGTCACATTTTTCTTTCTTTCATAAAATATCACTGGTAACATTACTATTTGTTTATTTCCTTTAACAAATGTAATCAACGGCAGAATACTACTAACAAAAAATATAACCACTGTGTACACAATTACAGCCACAGAATATTAATCTTTGTAAGAAATTGCCACATACTAATGTACATTCTTAAACAGATCCACAAGAATAATTGCAATAACTCATAGTTGATTGCTACAATATAATATAACATTTATTTTTAAAAAATCTACTATCCTAAGAAAAACAACATAATTGGACGGAAAACAAATTCCAACATAATGGACGGAATAAATTACAATTAAGACATTCTGAAGAAAAATTTCTAAGAAAATACAATTTCAAGATAAAGACATTATAATAAGACATTATAAGACATTATAATTTTATCACTAATTTTAAAAAAATCCGTTAGTCTGGCATACAGTAAAACCTGTTCATACAAAATCAAAAATCATCAATTTTATATGAATTTTTTAACAATAATTACAGATTATTGTATAATAAAGTGCCATTATAAACTATTTTATCATCCAAAACAGTCTATTAAGAACCACCAGTTTTTTAATGTTTTAATTAGATTGTTAAATAACATTTTGTTTAACGTTTTGCTGTGCATTGTTTGGAAGTATATAATAAAAAAAAACAACCAAATACCCTAGTGGTTCTCAAACTTTGTAGACCCGAGGCTTCCTTGATCTACAGATCACTTCCGGTGGCGCCCATATTTTGAACCAACCATTGTACAGTACAAATTGTAATTATATTACAACACCCATTGAACAGTACAAATTCTACATCGTCATCACGTACGTTACGCAGATAATTCCATTCCAAGAAAAGGAGATAAAAAGGTAAAATGTAAAAGGATTTTGTATGCCGAGGCATGGCCCAGGCGCATTAAGAAGTGCAAATTCTCATTCTTTAATACCATGCTTCCCAACAAATCGACATATAGGGAAATTAAGATTTTTTTTTTTTTTTTTTTTTGCGCCCTGGAGGAGTATAGGACATGTCGTCAGATATAACACCTGAAATACATATAAGAAACACACTATGTATCACTACTATCAAGAAAGAAATTCTTGTACGCTATAAAAAGTTTCACCGATCAAGTAATTTTTTAAATTTTTTTTAAAGGAATTCAAATCCTCACAACACTTTAAAGATTGGGGTAATTTATTTATGAATTTTCTCCCTGCATAAGTAGGTTTTTGTTCAAACAATTTTGTGGAGTGATTAGCCACATAATAATCATTCCTGTTTCTCGTGTTATGATTGTGAACATTGAAATTCTGCATAAAATTATTTTGCCTAACATACATAATCACCTCAAAAATGTAGAGACAGGGAACTGTAAGCAATTTAAGCTCCTTAAATAGTGGCCTGCATGAGGTTAGCTGGTTAGCTCCCACCATACACCTAATAGCTTTCTTTTGAATTTTAAAAACCCTATTCATATTACCCATGCTAGAATTACCCCATACTAAAATACCATAACGGATATGAGACAGAATGAGGCCATGATAAGCTGCCATTATACAATGTACTGTCAGCATTAATCTTATTACAAGGGTGTAATCTTACTTTTATTACTCCAGTTGTTTGGAAACAGAATAAAAATGAGTCTAAAAACGATTTTAGTAGCTAATAATTTAAGTATTAATAAAAAAAGGCAAAAATGTTATTAAATTTCCAGATAGTGCAGTACTTACATAAGAAAAAATTTTGCCTCCATTGTTGTCTGAACGTTAGCTGGACATGTAAAGTGGTCAGTTTATTTTCATTTTTGATATTACAGTACGAGAGGCCAGGAGTTTGAGTCCCACACACTTATTTAAATTTTGTTTTTCTTAATTGATCACTGATTATTATTAATTAAATAATGAAAAACATAAGAAATTGTAATTTTAATTTTTAATTCAACTAACTCAAAATGTTTTCTATTTAATTAAGTTAACAAATTATATAGTAAAAAAATATTTAAAAAATTTTAAATAATGTGTAGGATTCAAACTCACAGCCTCTCGTACTGAAATATCAAAAAATGAAAATAAATTGATCACTTTACAAGCTCATGTGAATGTTCAGACAACAATGGAAGTGAAATTTTTTCTAATGTAAGTACCAAGCTATATCAAACTTGAATAACATTTTTGATTTTTTTCTTAATAATTAAATTATAAGCTACTAAAATTTTTTATAAACTCATTTTTATTCTGTTTCCAAACGACTGAAGTAATAAAAGTAAGATTACATTCTTGTAATAAGATTAACGTTGACAGTACATTGTCCAATGTTTATTTCCCTATACATCTAATTTGTTGGGAAGCACGGTATAAAAGTTTTCATTAGCTTGTATATCAAATAAATCTGTTTAAAGTTTCCCTTTACAATTAAATTACTACACAACCAAGTTTCTGAACGAAAAACTTTCTTTTAAAGGTAAAATAAGAATTTTAAGATAAAAACACTTTGTTCGTTGGTTAATACATGAAAGATATTCGTTTGTTTAACAGATAAATAAATACTAGAATTAGAACAACATTTAAGAATATTTGTAAGCGAAAATATACAACTTATTCGCTTATTTGAAAGAATTAATTTTTTGAATTTAAATAATACCAATAAAAAAAGTAAGAGCATAAAATGATCACACATAAATGCACTTTGTGCTTAATCAATTGTGCATAAAAATTACTTTAAAATATATATATAGTATAAATATATACACACATACAAATATTAAATCAGAAACATACATCGACACTGACAATTAAGTCAGTTTTGTTACAACAAAAAAATTGTCATTTAATAAAAAAAATTATATTATAATCAATACTACAATAATGCTAATCATATCAATAACATATAATCAAAAAGATTAACAAAAACCTTTCATATTAAAATAATGTCATAATCACCCATTGTATAAAGCTTATAAATGATATAACATTTTTAATTTGTTTAGATATAAATACAAATATATATATAAATAACGCTTATAATAACACTTAAGGTGCTACACAACATTCTGTATGGAAATTTCCATGGAAATAATTTCCGGTGTTTGATATGTATATGATATGAAAGGACGATGATGTAAAAGAACTGGATTAAAGTTCACAGATTCAGCTGTCGTTAAAATTAGCCTGGAAAAAACAAAATAAGATTAATATTGCATACCTCAATAAATATTAATTTAAGGACTCAAATGAGTAGAAAGGCATAAATAAATACAGTAAAATACATTTAATACGATCATGATTAATATGATTTCCCGTTTGATACACAGTTCTAAAGAAGTCCCTTAACCCTTGCTAACCTGGAAGCCAGAAATCACGCATGTGTCATCACCTTTCTTTAAACTCAATTATCTCCGCAACTATTCATTATTTTTCAACAGGCTTAGTATAATTATTGGATAGAGAATTTTCTCCTCTTTCATTTGATGTATCGTGCATATTTGTACAATGAAAATTGACGACAAGGTGTTACGCGAAATAAAGAATTTTTTTTTGAAGAGCCAGTACTAAAGTTTGAACGTTTTTATCCATAACTTTTCAACAAAAAAAGGTATTTGTTTGGGAATGACATCATCAGTTAGCTTTAAATGTTACGGTCAAAATTAATAAATTAGAAGTGCCGGTGACAAATTTTATGACTCTAAAACCGAACAAAGAAGGTTAACACTAACCGTCTCGCCTATCCCTCGGTTTAACCTTATAAAATTAGCATCAAAATAAACAATAACATATTTTGATTTATGCTATCATGTTTAGAAAAGGATAATAAATAAAACAACGTGCAGAAAAGAGATAGAAACTTTCATAGAAGAGGAGTAAATAAAAATTGAAGAGAGAAGACATTATTTTGAGGCGATTATTTTCATCCAGCACGTTACTTTGTTGAACAAAAAGTGTGATATCTTTTGAACGCATCTATCAATTTGCATTATCGAAACGTTGTTATTTTTACAATGAATTGCTTATTTATGTATACAGCTAAACATATTTTTTTGTATTTTTTAGTGATTTAGTGACACTTTTTCGTACGTAAATTGATATTTCTAAAAGAAAATATTAATTTTTTAATTTTCAATTTTTATTCTGGTCGTAAATGAAAACGGAAAAATTTGGTTCAAATGTGGTTCTAATAACAATTTTTTTATAAATAAATGGTAATTTTTTGAAATTTTTAGGAATAGAACTGAATGAAATAAAAGAGTTTTTATTAGGAGTAAAATGACAGTCCACGCGATCGTAAAAATCGCAGTTCTCATCAGGTTAAGAAAAAAGAGGATAGAAACTTTTGAAATGTGGTGTAATAGGAAAATATTAAAGATTAGGTGGGTGGACAAAATAAGTAATTTAGAGGTTCTTAGACGAATGGATGAAAGAAGAAGTATATGAAAAAATCTTACCAGAAGAAGAGATAGGCTAGTTGGGCACATCTTAAGACATCCACGTATTGCTCTATCAATAATGGAGGGTAATATTGAGGAAGCGAATTGTAGGGGGAGGCAAAGGTCAGAATATTTAAAGCAAATTACAAAAGATGTAGGGTGTTGCACGTACTTAGATATGAAACGACTTGCACAAGATAGACAGTTTGGAGAACAGTATCAAACCAGTCATGAGACTACTGATAAACCCTTTTCAATGCGTGCCAATTGCAGCTTATATGATCTATTTATGTTCAATAAATTCTAAAGAATAAATTATTAATACTGTAATTTATTCATTTTCAATATAAAAACCTGGGTATAGAAAGAAGAAAGGGTCACTGTGCATTTCTCTTTCTCTCGACAAGAAAAGCGTATATCCCAAAGATACCACTATCCAGTTCAATTAACTCATACTTAACGCCTACTCATAATTAAAATATCACACAGATGCAACAATAAAAAATTGTTAACCACAAACTTGTTTAACAAATGGATGAATAGAACACTTAATGGTCTATCACTTAATAATATTATTGTTTTATTACTTAATAATAAAAACGGTGCACAGCCACCCCTAAGAATTACGCGTTTTGATTTGCACGATTTTGAAGTCACACGTTTTTAATTCTAGTACCCATCCTTAAATATAAACAGCTACGGTTTTAATGTTACACAATAAAAGATATAACTGAAAACGTAAGCAGAAAAAAAGACAACTGAAAACGTACGCAGAAAAAAAGACATGGAAGAAGTTATTGAAAGAGATAAACTAGCCACTGCATAATGAAGATCTCATAGCAATAAAGGCAGAAGTTGGTTTCTCACCATATGATGTCATCACAACAGGAATTTGTGAAATATGGAAAGGCAATGATTCGATACCACAACCGTCTTGCTCTACGCCCACGTTTCCACCACCCCTGAGTGTGAAACGTTTATGTCAAGCTTTCGAACACTTGCAAAAGTTCTATGAATACATAAAAGAAAATGATATTGAAACCGAGATAAGTGATAAAGTGATCATACTAAATGTGAGGTTAATTGTAACCAAATGGCACTTGATTAACTCAAGTTGTCTACTAAACATACAAAACTGGATGCTTTAAGAAACCAAGACTAGAATGAAGGTATGCTATGTAAACTTTTTTTTAAAATTAATGATACAAAAACTGTACAAGTTGGCATATGTGGTTTTTATTGGTGTTATTACAAAATTAATTTTTATTATTATTTATGTAATATTTTTGAAATTTTTACTTTCTCTTGCCTATATGAATACATAGGTAGGAAAGTATTGTTTTCAAGTCGATTTTTTGAAATCGAGTTTTCACCGGATCTATACATTTTCAGACCCCGAACCCAAAAAACATGTTTTTAGTGATTGGTCTGTGTGTGTGTGTGTGTGTCTGTGTATACAAAATATCTCAAGAATGGAACATCGTACGAACTTGAAACTTAAATTACAGACCACTACCGGACTCGACACCAACATTTTCATCAAAATCGGTCAACCGGAAGTAGTAGGCTAGTTTATTCGTGTAATTTTTCACTTTTTTTGCGATTTTCTCAAAAACTGGTCCTACGATTTTTTTTAAAATCGCCTGATTTACTAATTTTTTTATGTTCTGCAAGATAGGATAGGCACCATGTTTGCTGAAATTCTTTGTGAGTGTGTTTTCACGTATAAACGTTGTTTATTTTTAGATTACGGCTTTAATATGCATTTTAGAGCAAAAATTTATATAAAAGAAGTTGTAGAGAATTTAAAATCCTACAACTTTTATTTTAAACATTTTTTTGTATAACGCTTAGTTTAGCGGTAATTAGCAATTTTCTGTTTTTTCTCACGAAAACGTGAAAAATCGATTTTTTTTAAATTTCGGCCTTAGTATGCATTTTATGACAAAAGTGTATATAACAAAGTTTATAGAAAATTAAAAGATCTACAACTTTTATTTAAAGCATTTTTTGTACAGTGCCTAGTTTAGCGTGAAAGAGTGATTTTCCATATTTTTAAGCCAAACAGGTCGATTTTCATTTTGCGTCTTTCATATATGATTAAAATAAGGTTATGTCTATTGAGGTTAGTTTTTTGTTTATTTCTAATGTTTTATTACTAATGTTAGGTTATATTGTTTAAATTTTTGCATTGGCAAGAGAAAGTTGTGTGAGTGTTTCACACCAGATTTTTAGATTTAATTATATCATGTTAAAGTCAAATCAATGTTTTCACATTATTTTTATCCTTTCTGTGGAACAAGTCACTATATATTAGTACTACAATGTAATGTTATAGGAAACATGGTCTTGATTTACGCGATTATGAATTACACACTGATTTTTCGAAACCAATTAACCGCATAAATCAAAGGATGCCTGTATATAGAATGGACTATGGTAATGAGGATTGTGATAAATCTTATATTGGTATGACTAGTTGTAATTTTCAAGTGAGATACAATGAACACCATAAAGCACTGAAATATAATTACATCAAATTACACAAATCATGTGAAAAAGGTAAACCATGAGTTTGACAAAATAGAAAAAAACATTTCAGTCAACAGAGGCAAGACATTTTTAATGAACAAGTTCAATTTGAATAATTAAACAGTTTTATACGAATGACTTCTATAAATTTTAATAAAAACTCATTCTTAGTGTAAGGACTTAATAAAAACCGCTAATTAAAAAGGGAATTCTAGATGGCAGCATGCTAAAAATCAATAAAAGAGATTTCAAAGCCATCAGTTCAAGTATATGAACCACAAGTGAAAATTTAAGTGTAAAGCATAAATATACGGGAACAGTACTCTCTGGTAATCAACAACAGTTAATATAAATACACAGTTGTAGTGCCTGCCGGCACCAGGGGAGATGGTTTAGGTAATTAGGTGAATATTGGATGAACGACACAGATCTAAGAGCATAACATATTTAATAAGCGATCAAGTTACATACCAGAAGATTCCATCTTCTACACGACACCTGGGTTAGTCGTAGTTGAGGCTGGAGCCGGAGGATGGACCTGGGATGACCTAGCTGCAGATGTTCCAAACTATCATCAATTAAATTAGGCCAACACGCGCCTTTTATGAGTGTTACGTCAGAGTGGCCAACATACCCATATAAAAATATGTACAAACATATGTACAGCTACAATTATTTAATACTTTATTATTTAGAGCACTATACAGTATTAGCAGTGAAAGGGTTAAGAAATCTCTATTGGTCGCACCATTATTTGAATTTTAGTTGAAGGGTTGAGGGCACCGCTATCGCTTTTGTATTGTGCATGCTGACCAAACACTCGCTCACCAGTATGTGACGTATACAGTTGGTCTGTTCGCTTAATTAATATCATCGCTTTAACGCACACCCAGAAAACAGCATACAACCGTGGTTCCTGTGAAGAAATCCCCTGGTAGAAGACAGCAATGCAGTGAGTATACCTATCCCTATATTCCTGTCTTTCCCCTTTTACCCCCACTCATCACGAGTACTAACCATGTTGGAAAAAGAAATAACAGACCAAATCATTTTGTATTTCTTTTTTATTGCATTTTGGACTCTTCAAATAAATAATAAGTCCACAAGACACAAAGCAGGCCATGTGCATACAGAATTGTCACTGCTCAGGAGGAGGGTCCCGTGGCATTCTTCCTCGTTTCGTTTTTGTCTCCGCTCGGAGGGCAAACACACAGTAGCACACAACCACACTACCACCTATAATGAAACAAAACTAAAAAAAATCACAACTTACCCTGAACTTATTGATGTTACATAGCTGGAGCTGTTGACACTGTACTATGAGGAGTCGTTGGACGGGATCCAGCTAAGGAATGGGTAGTTGAGGCATTCAATGAAGCCATTGTACCCATCTGAAACAAACACATTCAATTGTATTTTTATTACAAGAATTGTATATCACCAACAATACACATGATAGATAATATACAACAATACAAAAATGTGTAACTTCATTTCTTACCATATTAAATTTAGCAGTAAAAAAGTTAACTCTGTAAGACGAACAGATATTTTTCTAAGATCTGTAACTTCTAACCACCTTTGTTTTTATGGTGAGGTGAATACTAATGTCAATTTGACTTACTAGTCAATACTTTTATTACCTTAGAAACTATGTTTCTGATTACGTCTAGGTGTGTTGTTACACACCTGAAAATAAAAATCTCATTTTTAGACAAAAGTATTCACGGACACTGTTTTCTAGAACTAAAAACATAATAAAATCTTGGTAATGTTTATGTAAGGTTATAGAGCCCACACCACAAATTTCCAAACTTGCTGTTGTAATACCAAGTTATCCACCAGCTGTGATTCTACTACCCTTTTAGTATAACATATTTCATTTCATGTTGTTGAAAATATAAATAATGGTTATAACATAAACAATGATGTATTAGGCCAGGTACAGATGGAGGGCCCATTACACCGGTGTTACCATTGGGCAGTGAGTTACATGCATGAGTCAGATAGTGAAGGACAGATGACAAAACGGTAACATGCCGATGACATGATGTTGGATTTTTCAATAGTTCTTAATACACCCCGTCATTCGCATGCACTACCGCTCAATGTTGTCTGCGCAGTAGCGACGCATCAGCACGCTGTCCATCTATTATTACCTTTAAAACAATGACTAACATTGTCATTATTTATAATAACAATAACAAATTGTTTGTCTTTATTTACATAAAAGTATACATTAGGCCTATTTACTTCTTTTCTAAGGTTTATAGAAATTATTGTACAATTTCTTGACATTTGCTTAACAAAGTAAAAAATTACTAATCACCCAAGCCTATATTAATCATATGAAATAACATGAGGGAATGTTTTCGCTTAGATAGTAAGCACCATAGTACTGGTCAGATGGTAAGCCTGGAAATTTGTGGTGTGGCCTATACCTTACATGAGACAACTCACAGGAGATACGGAGTCATTTTGGAAAGGCCAGAGAGGTTTTCAATGCAATAGGTTCAGTGTTTACGAGCCATGAACTGACATTTGACACCAAATTACGGATCCTTAGATGCCATGTTGTCCATCCAATGGTAAACTCACGAATGTGCAAATTCTCAGTTTTACAGGAGAGCAAAAAATCAAATTCATTGCTTTCTTCTTTAACACACTTCGTGTATTTTTTTAACTTTACAAAGGCTGCATCTCCCTAATTGTATTGCCGACCGCATTGGCGAAGTTGGTAACGTGCTCGCCTCTCATCATGCGGTCTTGGGTTCGAATCCCATTCAGGCACGGTATTTTTCATACGTTACAAAAAATCTTTTTATCATTCACCGTCTGCATTAGCAGTAATTGCAGAACAGTCGGACGTTAAACAAAAACAAAAAAAAAAGTATCTCCCTAACCGAACAAGATACATATACGCGAATTTACTACTACAGGCGTTGGTTTGTATACATCAGCATGCACTAACAAACTCATATTCGCAAAATTTGCATATTTACGAGTTTACCATTGGAGAGACGATGTGTTCTCTGTTCTTCTGTATGGTGTGGAGAATTGGACCTTAAACAGGGTGATTGCATGCCGGCTTGAGGCTTTTGAACTGTGGTTGTATAGGAAAATATTGAGAATTTTGTGAAAGCAGGAAGTCACTATTGTTGAAGTTTTATTGAGAATGAACAAAGGTCTGGAATTGGTCAAAATTGTTAAGTGTAGTCAGCTGCAGTACCTTGGACATATTACAAGATTTCAAAAAATATATAATCTACTGCAGAGCATTCTGCAGGGTAAGATAGAGGGAAAGAGGAATCCTGGTAGAAGAATTTCCTGGCTCGCCAATTTGAGGACCTGGTTTGGTAAGAGCTACATGGAATCGTTCAGGATAGTGACTAACAAGTCAAAATAGCCACGATGATTACCAACATCCAAAACAGATAGGCACAAAAAGAAGAAGGTTATACCTACATTTTATAATAAATACAAAGAGTGATTTATAGAACTGACAACAAAAAGGCAACCATCTTACTTTAAATAATTTGTGTTAATAAATTTGTATTTTATAATACATTTTATGTTGATCAAATACATATTAGCCAATTCAATTTCTCAACTAGTTATTGTTTTTCCAAATTATAAACAACAGCTGTTCTTAAAAACCATAAAATGTTTATTTTACTTTTAAACCAAATCTGTTTAAACTCATTCACAAATTCTATCTTAGATATTTTTCTCAATGGAGAAAAAAGTGTAATACGATTGGAATGTTTAATATTTTTAACGAATACAACTGCCAACTGGTTACACTTGAATTAAATTTGAGTAATGAATTATCATGATAAGTGAGAAACTGTGTAATTAGGGAACAATTTTGGATGGATAATCTGACAAGAATTGGACAAACAAATCTACAAAGGTTTGGACATGTCAGTAAATTGAAGGAAGGTAGGCTGTATTTGAAAGTGGAAGGAAAAATACCAAAGAGGCAGACCAAGCAGAAAGGGAAGGGTTGAGTTATGTATGAATTGGAAAAAGATATGATACCAAGAAAGTAATGGAGAAGAAATGGTTCAGTGACAGAGAGAATTTCTTTTGGGGTTGACCCAAGGAAACTTGGAAGAGGGAAAAAGCGGTATGATGATACAAGAAATAACAACTTTACAGACAGATAAGATGTAGGAAAAGTTGTAGGGTGTGGCAGGTATGCAGATATGAAATTACTTGCACAAGATAGAACAGCTTGGAGAACTGCATCAAACAAGTCAAGAGACTGATGACAAAAAAAGACAGATAAAAGAAATATAATATCAACTTTATAAAAACTAAATGCACTTTTCATTTCATTCCAAAGAAGACAATAATGACATAATTTAAATTGGCCATATAATACTAAGTTCTGTTCAGCAAAAACTTTAGTTTAGGATATTAGTGTAGTTAGTTAATACATGAAGAATACTACAGAATGGAAGTAGCTAAAATAATAGGTACATATAAGAATAGTCAAACAAGAAACTTGTTAATAATTGAGATATAATTAAACTAAGTATAATAAACTATAATTACACTTTAAACTAAGTGTTGTACAAAAAATGTTTGAATAAAAAGTTACAGTTTTTTAATAATCTTAAAAAAACAATTTTTCACCACAAGAGCACAGCCTTCTAACAATTTCAGCCTTCATAGTACTTACATTATCTTGTAAAATATAAACAATGAAGTAAATGATTCGATTTTAACAAAAATTGTAGGAGTCGTTTTTAAGAAAATCACATGAATAAACTAATACTTCTGGAGGACCGATTTTGATGAAAATGTTTGTGTCGCGTCCCCTTGTGGTACCTAATATAAGTTTCAAGTTTCAACTTTGTACGATTTTCTGTTCTTAAAATATTTTGTTCACACATGCACGCACGCACGCACACACACACACACACAAACAACAAACAATCAGAAAACATGATTTTCGATGAAAACTTAATTTTAAAAAATCGACATGAAAACAATACTTTCTTTCCTTATGTACTCGTATAGGACAAAAGAACTTAAAAATAAACTAGACAGTTAAAATGCCGTAACCTTATTTTATGGATAAGTTTTGGTCAGTTTAAAAATTTTATGAGAATTTACTAAAATGCATCACTTGGTGTTAAAAATATGAACTTATTAAAAAGACCATCAGATGAAATGTTGAAATACCTTGACATACTGCCAACATTTTAGTACCAAAGTTGCTTTAAAATATAACACATCTTTTATACAAGACATCATGCTTGTATACTATAGTGCACGCCACGAAAGAAGTCCGCTGAGAAGACCTGTTGCCAATTCAATAAAATTTTCTATTTACATCACAAGTACATTTCTGTTTTATTTGTAATTATAAATGGAAGAGTTTACTACACTTGGCACTATACTGTTGTGAAAATGCATAGTTCAGTCTAAAAATCATTTTCCAATCTTTATGTGGAACCAAAATGGCACTTTTTTTTAAATCGCGGCCATATTAAAATAGAAAATGAGATTTGACTTTTTAAATATTCACATTAAAGAAAAAATTGTGATCTTTAACACACTTAAACCCTAATTTTTTACGTAAAGCCTAGATGAAGTAACAGACGTTTAAAAAGCACACCAACAGAAAACCGGCTACGAACTGGGTACTTCTATTGCATAAATTGCTGTAGCTCCAACAAATTTTTAAATGAAAAAAATTAATTTAAACGAATAAATGCCAGGAAAGAACAGGTTTTAATTTGCTGTAGCGTTAAGAATTTTCCGTTTGGTCGTTTTTTAAATAGAGCTTTTCAAACACAATGGACTACTTTCGTGGCAGGCACTATAGAAACACTGAAACAAATAAAAGGTGATCAGTATTACTTACTCTAAGATGAGCCAAGTCTTCAAGTTTAGTGAGATCACATAGTTCTAAGAACAATGAATATACCAAAATCCAACCATAGATATTTATTATACAAAATACAGCCCACAGAAGACACATTGTGATATTATAACCAAAGATTAAGTCGTTAACAATTGAAAAGAATAACCACGCCAGAAATCGGAGAATTGTGAAGACTGCAAAAACATAAAGCCATGGAAGTACTTTATGTTCATATTCCTAAAACAAAAAAATCAGAAAAACATTCATAATACAAAGTGACATATTAAAGAATAAAATTGTGCGAGACTGAGAGACATTTACAACAGTTGTCAAATTTTAAGTTGGTTGGGAGCATAAACAAAACCAGCTGTTCAATAGACATTCCACAGCACAACCAGTGTTTTACAACAGGTTGGCACCTGTCGTTACTTGCATCCCCATTCCATTATTTTTATCCATTTTAAAATATCTGCTAATTATTCATCACTACTGTAATTAGGCGTATTGTTGTTTAGGTCTTCAGCCAAAAGGCTGGTTTGAACCTGTAGAGGTTTTACTAAGTAAAACGAGAAGTGAGGTGGTTTACCATTGCCTTCCTCACTGAGTCGAAAAGTACGCTTATCAGCATGCCGGGCCCTCTGAAAAGCACATATTTTCCACTCTGCAAATGACACCTTCACTTCATTCACCACAGGGTCTGGCTGTATAATAAAATTCATTACTTTCAGAGGAGATAATAACTCTGATTAGTGTCTTTTACACCTCTACCTCTTCTGTTCTTAAATGATTCAGTCATTTAATTGGCTGACCATGTGATAAGAAACAGAACTATTTATTTTAGCCCTGCAACGAACAGATTGAGTGTAAATAATTTGACACTACCTCTCTGTTATGGGCAGAATTAGGCATATATAATAAGGATTTCATCAGTTCAAATCCCATGCCGGCCGCATTGGCGCAGTTGGTAACGTGCTCGCCTCTCATCGTGCGGTCTTGGGTTCGAATCCCATTCAGGCATGGCATTTTTTCATACGTTACAAAATATCATTTCATCCTTCACCGTCTGCATTAGCAGTAATTGCAGAACAGTCGGACGTTAAACCAAAAAAAAAAAAAAAAAAAAAAAGTTCAAATCTCATTTTATAAAATACCTTGAACAGGAGTTATGAGATTACAAATATTGATTACAATAAAGTGTTTGTTTTAGCAGATTAAGATATAATACTCTATGAGTACCACAAAAATATTACAACACACTGATTAATTTAGGCTTTTTACTGGAAAAATAAATGATTTATTGACTGAGTTTTCAGTACAGTAAAACCTCAAAAACTCAACCATTTGTGAACTTTGAGGCTGTAGTTTTTGAAATGTCCAAGTAATATAGAATGAAATGTAGATAAGAGAATACAACTACAGTATTTGCTATGATTTATTACGTTTTTTGAATTATAATAAGTTATAAAACAATATCAATTAAATTTGCATATTTAAATAACAAATAAAACAAGAAATTAAAAACTAAATAATTCACCAACACACACGCCTTGTCCGATCACTGGAAGTTTTAGCAAAGAACTGGAGATAGACAATACGCACTTCCACATCTAAAGATAATTGGGATTAAAATTTCTAGGAAGTGAGCAGGCTCAAATGACACCCTTCACAGTAAAAAATCGAAGGGTAAGGTAGTAGGGTCTGCTCAATAATGGCTTGCTACCTGCTAGCTAATAAAAACAACAGCAAGTATCATTGACCGAAATTGACTGCTAGTCATCTGTTTTCAACAGTAGTTTTATTTCTAGATATTATTGTCGTTCTAGATATTTTATTTCTAGATATTGTTGTTACAGCAGTTGTCAAGTTACCCAGATTGTCGAGTTTTCAAGGTTCTACAACACTTATGATGTGCACACTTGCATTTTACAATTATTTTTAATAATTATAGTTATTTAAGTTACTAGTTAGCATCACAGCAGCAGAACCCATATTAATATTATGTTCTTATATGTATTATACAAACGACCTTTTATATTTTCCTTTTTACTGCTTCTTTTACTTTGATTTTACAAATGTACTTTCACGGTGAGCACCGCTTCTTCAGGTAATAACAAATAGTTTCTAGAAAGTTTACTTTGAAGATTGCATCTTCCTTGTTAAAGGTTTGAATCAAACTCAATTATTACCTGAAGAAGCTTACCTCAACCGGTCTGTCACCGGTTGTTTTAATTGAAGGCGCTGGTAACAGTGAATCATGATTACGTATCCTTTTTACTGACTTTCAACCCATAGTCTGTTTATATCTGCTGGACGATTCTGAGATATACTATAACACTGAAACTAAACTGCACATGAATTTAAGCATAATTTTTCACTATATTTTCCTTTGTTATAATATCTGAGGTTTGTTAAATCAGTAAAAAGAATTTCAGCTTATTATTAAAATTAATTTCCACTTTACAAGGGTAAATACAAACATATTTGTATCCAACTCACTGAAGCTTGCTAACAACAAAAAGTACTGCTGTGATTTTCATCAGTACGTCAAGCAACCTGAAAAACATTTGCTTTCAACCCTGCCAATGAAACCTTTACTTCATTCACAACACAGTCTGGTTGTATGACTATTATGAACAACTGACTAAATAATAAAAGTAGATGATTACAAAAGAACTAACCTTTCGCAATGCTATGATCAGCATTATTGTTGTGACAAACACAGCAATGGCAGCTATCAACGAAAACATAGCAAACAATATTAGAACATTTCTGACGTGTCTATTTCCGACGTACACAAACTGATAACTTATAAAATAGTATCCATAATGCGTTGAACCTGGAGCAGCAAGTGCCAAAGAATATAGATCGAATATCGCAGTAGCAAAAGTGAACAAGCTCAGAAACTAGAACAAAATAAACAAAATGAGCACAATAAATAATCTATATTAGATTTTTTTTTGGTTTAACATCAGACTGTTCTACAATTACTGCTAATGCAGACAGTGAAGGATGAAATGATTTTTTGTAACGTATGAAAATATGCTATGCCTGAACGGGATTCGAACCCAAGACCGCATGATGAGAGGCAAGCACTCTAATAGATCTCTAAAATAGAGATGATATAAAACTTTACATTAACTTAACCATAATTACCAGAGTAAATTAGGAAATTGCTGTCATTCACCAACTATCTTTAACAATTTCATGATATAATTAAGAAACTATGCCCATAACAGGCAAGTGGAGTGTTAAATTGTTTGCACTCAATCTGCTAGTTTCAGAGCTACAAAAAATAGTTCTGTTTCTTATTCAATGGTCAGCCAATTATAGGACTGAATCATTTAAGAACAGAAGAGGTAGAGGTGTAAAAGATACTATTCAAAAGAGTTTCTTTCCTCTGAGAGTAATGAATTTCATAATACAGCCAGACCCTGCGGTGAATGAAGTGAAGGTGTCATTTGCAGGGTGGAAAGTAGAAGCTTTTCAGAGAGCCTGGCATACTGATAACCATACTTTTCCACTCAAAGAAGAAGACATGGTAAACCACCTAACTTATTGTATTACTTAGTAAAGTCTCTAGTGGTTCAAACCAGCCTTTTGGCTAATGACTTAAACAACAATTAAGAAACACATAAAAATACAGGCAGAATTAGTAACATGAGAAAAATTGATTGTACACTATGATATTGTTAGGAGATAAACAAGATATTGAATGTGTTACTAAAACTAGAAAAGATTATGATTGAATACAGCATGAAAATGAATGTTAAAAAATTACAGTAATGAGAGTAGGAAACAATAAATTAATAAATATCTACACAAAACAAGGAAAATTGTGTATAGCGAAACGTGTACTTGAGAAGTATGCTAACTGAAATAAAAACAAGAATAGAAATGGCAAAAGAAGCATTTAATATAGAGAGAAACTTATCACGTACGTAGAAAAATGGAATTAAAACTAAAGAAACTTTTATTGAAATGTTATGTTTTGAGTATAACTGCTTTATAAATGTGAAACAGGTATTAAGAAAAAAAGAAATACTACAGGCTATTGTATGTGGGGATGGAAATGATTAGAGAAATTTTACAACCATTTGATGGAGAATAGTTTCTATAATGAGAAGAGATTTACTTAAAACTATTTTACAAGGACAAGTAAAAGGTTAAAAGAAGGAAAAAGGACATAAAAGAATAAAGATTATAGACAATCTCAAAGGAGGTATCAGCTTTCAAGTAATTAAGATAGTGGCAGAAAATAGAACAAGTAGGAGACAGACATGATGCAAGGGACCTGCCCAAATGCAAATGACCTCACAATGAAGTCTATTACCAGTAAAATGAATGTTTATACTTTACACAGATAATTATTTGACAAATTGAACTCTTCAGTAAAAGAACATATCCGACCCAACTTAATAAATGAAAAAGACTGGATTCAGCATTACAAAAATCTTTGGTACAATAATGATATTCGTGATGAGGATATAGAATGTAGGGATTTTTACAGTAATTGACATTGGAAGAATTCCAAGAAGCGATTAAAAGTACAAAAAATCAAAAAGCAATAGGATTGGATGGCATAAATGTTGAGTTAATAAAATATGGGTGAATAATCTTGCACTTCTTTAATCACTGCTGAAGAAGTTATAAGATTCCCGAAGAATGGTGAACATTTAAAGTCATCTCATTGTTCAAGAAAGGAAATCGACTATCACGCCAGAATTACAGGGGCATAAGTTTTTTGGATTCGCCTCATAAATCAGCATTTGAAACTAATTAAATATAGTTTGGTAGCAGAAGAACAAATGGGTTTCAGAAATGGGAGAACTTGCATGGATGCAATTTTCACAATAAACCAAGTCATTGAGAAAAGAAGAATTCAATAAAGAACTCCATATTGCTTTTATTGACATAAAGAAAGCATTCAATAAAGTCAGTCGTTCGAAACTATGGGTAGTGCTAGAAAGCAGAGGATACTCACACAACTAAATAGCAACAATTAGAAGTATGTATGAAGTGACCACAGTTGTACTGAGTATAGATGGTAAACTGACTGTTTGGATCCCTACAAACAAAGGATTAAGGCAGGGATGTCCATTATCACCCACACTTTTTAGTATATATATTGACGACATTTTTTGGTCATGGAAAAAGGAAAATAGCTTAGGAAAAAAGACATGTTTCAGTGAATCCACCATCATCAGAGTACAAAGACTTATAAAAACTGAAACTAAACCTATAAAAACTGTAACAGATGTTGTATTAAAAGTTATTCGTATGTTTATAATCGGGTAATTAATTTTTAGTTTCAATTTCTGGTATTTGTATCCTATTTTTATATCTTCATTTACAAATAAATCTTAATAATGCACCCTGCAGCTTATATTCAATTCTATTGTAAAAATACTGTAATGTTGCCCATGAGGACAAAATTAAATATGCATGCAAAACATTTAATAAAGAATATTGTGACAATATCGAAGAAGACATGGTTTGCGAGATTTCTAGAATTTCATTCATGAAATGGTAAAGAGTAGATAGTAGAGTGGAAAAGTAACATAGGGTGGCTATAAAGGGATGCCTATTCATGAAAGTTGTTTGAAAGCTGCGCTATTATGTTTTTGTTGTACAACTATTTATGAAAAGGTTGACCTGTAACACTTTCTACAATAGATCTATTATTACTTGTTTTACATCAGTTCATCAGTTATGACTTTTCGAGAACTAATAAAAAGATTATTGCTCGAATCTCTGTGTCGTTCGAGAAGTCTCTTTGAACCCCCCCCCCCTTATATAAATAGACCCCCGAGCGCGGTCAGTGAGTTAGTATTCATTTGATCTTTGACAAGTGGCTATCAGGCGTAGTACAGGCACGTTCCAGGCATTGTGTTGGTCAACAATTGTTATACTGTCTTTGTTTGTGCGTGCATTGTGAAAAGTTATTGTGTATCTGTATTAAATTCAGTTTTTGTGTGTTCAGTTTCATTTTGTATGTGCATTCTATAAAATCGATTGTAAGTAGTGCTAAGTAAATTATTAAGTTATTTATTGTTTATAATTTATTTTAATTAAATTATTAAGTTATTTATTGTATAACTTCATTATAATTAGTTTATTATTTATTTTGTAAATCTTTTAGTGTAATAAATATTTGTAATTGTAAACTTTAGTGTATTAATTATTTAATAACCTAGATCCTGAAACGGCCCCTAAGCGATGTGTCACAATATATTTAGGTACCTACTTCAAAAATATAAACAAATCATCAGTGTTACAATGTTGTGTTAATTACGAATCATTACTTTAGTTATTATTTAATAAACCAAGCACCAAAAATTTCAGTAAAAGAAAGTGGGAACTGCATTTTTTTCAAAGACATACAAGTGAAGGTAGAATAGTATCTGACACTTTGTACTGTTATGCAAATGGTAGAACGAATGCCGAATAAGCTTGCTGGTGTAGCTGCGCAAACAGTTCGTATTCAGTCGGTAGATTTTGTGTCTTAGTACCAAACTGCCTATTAAATCACGGGCGCTGAACGATGTAAATTATTATCCATTGGCGACGTTAAAAACATTCAATTACAAACATTGTATACAACAATTAACGCCTACCACATACAACATTACAGACTAATGTTTTCAAGTTAGCTGATATATAACATTGCGAGAGCGATTTAACTCTGATTACAACTGGTACAGCACTGACCCCCACCACTCTCTGAGGCAACCGACCACGCCATTACCAAAATAAACCTTCTGCACACTTTAGAAAACCTGCAAGCTTTTTTGGCGTCCGTTTAATGACAAAAATAACATACCAATGAGTAAAATCCCATCATCATTGAACCTCTTTGAATGTCAATAAAATATGCATCTTGTAACAAAGGCCGTTTATACCAAGGCACTTGTATTGAACGTAATGACCTAGCTGATTTAAGATTTGCAGACGAACGAGATGTAACATGTGAGTAGACAGATGGTGTGCCCATACTTGGGCTCTTCTTACCGAAATTCATCTGGAATACAAATACTATTATTAGTAAATTAATTGCACCAACATTATAAATGAAAATCAATAACAAATAACCAGTTAGTTTTATTAATATTGTAATGGATTTAAATATAAATTTGATTATACAGTAAGACCTCGGCCTACACAAATTTGTTGTATTGTGTGGCAAAGATTTAATTGCCCTTTGAGAAGAGGAGCAGAATCGGCCCACTACTAGCCTTCTCAATAACATTTCATTTTTTAAAAAATATTTGTTTAACACTGCAAAATGCTCTAGTCTTATGTAAAATTATGATACGCATGTATTTTGTCCTATTAACTTTTACGATAAATGAGACAATTAAAAAGTTATTTATGATTTTAAGAAAAAAATAACAGCCGTGAAATAGGACAATTTTTCGTTTCCACGATGATTACTTATTAACTGGAAGTTTACCATTGATAAAATTTCATATATGGGATCATGATATACCAAGAACACTTACAGATCAGATGAAAATGTATATTTGCTAGTGGTTTCAATATTGTAGCCACTCATTTTATAAAACATTTTGATTGAAGTACTCCCGGACTTGAAAAAGTCTTGTCACAAGAAAGTTTTCGGCTTTGTTACTACGTACGTGCAGCATACGAAATGTAGTTTAAAGAGTGAACTTATTTTTGGTGAAGGAATCATCCAATTTTGATGACCCCATCAAAAGTTAAGGATCTCTAAATATTGGCGTTTGAAAATGTTATTGATTGTAGTGTGTTCACAGTTTGTATAAATATATTATTGTAAAAGTTGATAGGAGAAAAAAAATGCGTATCATAATTTTACAAAAGACCAGGGCATTATAGTGTTATATAAAAATAATTTTTTTTCATTAAATGTTATTGAGAAGGCTAGTAGTGGATCAATTTTGCTGCTCTCCGCAAGAAGCAATCAAATCTTTACCACATAGTACATAATATATTATGTACTATATAATGTAAGAATGCCCATGGGATAGAAAGGCAGATAAGTGTGGGTACACAGAGAAATATGTGTGCATCATTGTACTTCATTTTATTGGAAAAACAGTTGAATAAACAAGTGGTGTATTTTTTAACATTTAAATCATTATGACACATAAGTTGTTATTTTTTCACTAAAATACATATAGTTATTATGTTTGTTATAACATCTAAGTGTTACATCATTAACAATCACAAGTAAGTTTTTATTTTATTACTGTCCTGTATTTTTTAGACTTAAGTTCACTTATAATATAGCTGTTCCTTCCGTGTTATAGTACCTGTACAGTAAGCACAGTACAATAGCATACTACAACATTCAGTTTTTATTTAGTAACCAGATGTTTTAAGGTTAAAACGAACAATCCAAATTACGCGATGATTTTGTGGAATGCATCCCTCGCATAAGTCGAAGTCTTACTGTATACTGTTACTCCTGCATGCGATAAGAGTAACAAATGTGTTACTTTAGAACATAATATTGACACAAAAATGTATACATTTAAAACTAAAGCCTGACCATGCAGGTATTAACAAAAACAAAAACTTACTGCCCATTCCCCAACAATTTTGCAAACCCTAACACGTTTCAGCCCTTATGAGACCATCTCCAGGAGATAATAGCCACTAAATCTAACCTACACTAATGATCAAATATTATATGCAATATCATCTTAGAAAAATTTACTTACACAACAAATAACAAAAATTTAAAATCACAAAAATGCCACCTCTGTAGCGTAATGACAATGAGCTAGCCTACAAGGTGGAAGTCCCGGGTTCAATTCCTGGCTAGGGTCTGGAAATTACTTTTCAAGTCAAAAACTACTGTTAAAGTTAGATAACCTACCATACTCACTAATAATCAAGCTGTTGAAATGACTTTAAATACACAAAAAAAACAATGAAAAACATTCCAACATCAACAATAAACAACCGGAATCCACAATCACTCTTCAGAGCAGACAACTTGTCCTTTAAAGTATTGTAGAAGTACCTAATTCAGCCTAAATTTGTACTAGCCATTCAAATACTTAAGAACGCAATAATGTTATGTCACAAAAACTTATGTTCATATAAGGGAATCCAGTACCTTTATCCAATAACCAATACAATCCTACAGTTCCTTGAAAAAATAAACAAAACTCTTTATATAAATGAACAAACATTATAGTGAAACCCATGAACAAACCCTAAATTCTTTTAAGAACATCGTCTTTGTCATTCCTAAAACTAAGTAGTACACTGAACTACCAACTAAAATATAAATCAAACAGCTTAATTTCTATATAGGGAGATTATGTAAGTTAAACACATATAAAACAAATCATATCATAAAAAGCTAACAGTAATAAACATTGTAAACACAACAATAATGTTGTTTATAGTATAGTTTAGGTGCTACACAATAATTAAACTGGCAATATAAAAATATTAAAAACAATTCATCTAAAAGTGTACAGTAGCCGGCACCTAACCTTACATTTTTTTTTGCTACTTGCATCCTGGAGACTCCAAAGGGAGTATAGGACATGTCAAGATAAAATTGATAAACTGAAAGTTTATCACCAATAAATAAATTTATCACTTACCACCAAAATTTGTTTTTGCTACTGCTTACTTCAGTAGGCTTGTCATGAACCCTATTGAATTAAATATCACACACAATAAATAATAAAAATAAATCAAACACAATGATAAATTCATCACCTACCAATAATTTCCCCCCTACCACTGCTTAACTCAGCAGGCTTGTCATGAACCCCTCTGTATCAAATTGTACACGATATTTATTTAATTAAAATTAAAAACCAAAACTATTTAGAAAGGAATTCGTGCACACTGTAAAATGTTTCATCAATCAAATATTGTTTTAGCTTTTTTTTAAAATGACTTAAATTGTCACAACTTTTTAAACATTGAGGCAATTTATTGATGTATTTTCTACCTGCATAAGTTGGTTTTTGTTCAAACAATTTAGTGTTGTGATTAGCAACATAATAATCGATTCTGTTTCTTGTGTAGTGGTTGTGAACATCAAAATTATGTAAAAAGGTATTTTTCTTTACGTACATTATCACTTCAAAAATGTACAAAGAAGGAACCGTGAGCAATTACAGCTCTTTAAATAGTGATCTGCATGAGGTAAGGTGGTTGACTCCCAACATACACCTAATAGCTTTTTTCTGTATTTTAAAAACTCTTTCCATGTTACCCTGTGATGAATTACCCCATACTAATATGGCATACCTGATATGAGATAAAATTAAACCATGATAAGCATATGTGAGATTGCTCCCCGTACCTCTCTCCACGCAACAATATCATGCCTTCCTAATAACATTATACTCATCTTGCAGAGAGTAAGCTAATACAATGTTATTGTTGGGCGGAGTGAGGTAGAGTGGATGCCAAATAAGCTTGCCGGTTTCCTGAAGTGCAAAGAATGTTTATTTTGGTAATAGCGCACTTGGTTGCTTTAGCACGTGGTGGGGGTCAGTGCTGTACTAGCTGCGATCAGAGTCAATGTCACTCTCGCAACATTATATATCAACTAACCTGAAAACATTAGTTTGTAATGTGTTGTATGTGATAGGTGTTAATTGTTGTGTGGGTACAATGTTTACAATTAAATATTTTTAACATCACTAATAGTGATGATAATTTACATCGTTCAGAAATGTGATTTAATAGCCAGTTCGGTGCTAAGATACTAAATCTACCTACTGAATCCACACTGTTCGCGCAGCTACACCGGCAAGTTTATACCACTCTACGAAAAGCAATCTCACATGTGCTAAGTTAGGCACCGCCTACTGTAATATACTTTTTAAATCAAATAACAAGTAGCTATTTATTGGGTCAAACAGGAAATGTTAGAAACATAGTTACCCAGAAATACATAGGCCTATACAGGGTGGACCAGGAGGAAAGAAAACATTTTAACAGGTGATTGTAGACCTAAAAACAAGACTAAAAGTTCATATAAATATATGTCTGGAAATGCTTCGTTAGCGAGATAAGTCTAGCGAAAGATTTCGCCCAGATTTCCACTCCGAGGACTAAATGAAACCGGATTGAACCAATTAGAACGGTAATTAAGACAAACATTTGATCGTTTCATATGAATTTTGACTTGAAAAATTGATTAAACTAGGTCCCAGAACTGTAAGTCCCTTAGTTTGTAAAATAACTTGCTTAAAATACAAAAATTTACTGTCAAAAAACACATTTTATAAGTTTGAGGCCCTATAATTCCATTAAATGGCTAACAAATGCATAAAATCCATGAACAACAATTGTAGAGAATTTAATTCTGAGAACTTTTTGTCTTGTTTTTAGGTCTAAAATCACCTGTTAAAATGTTTTGCTTTCCTCCTGGTCCACCCTGTATATGTACAAATTTATGCTGATGATAAGATACATATTAAAAAATAAGCCAAACTGACATTCTACCAAAGAGCATCAGAAGTATGAGGAATAACACAAAGAAATGATTTGAAATAAAGAAAAATGTATCCTCAAAAAGTTGTACTATAACCTGTATTGTCAAAAGTTCAAGAGAAAATCCAAAGAAAACATCCTGCAAGTGTTCAAATATGATAGGTTGGTATATAACAATATTAGATAAGATTACAATGGAATTGGAATCCATCCCTGAGACCCAACCCAACAAAACTGTTTAAAAATGAATGAACTCTCATAAGTAGGTAAAACTAAATAAGCTACACTAATAGAATATAAATGTTTTTAAGGGGGTAGTCAACCAGAAAAAGAAAATCAAAACTACTGGCTATAATTTATCATTATATATTTTTAATGAAAGAGATTTTGATAATGAAAGATTTTTACTCGTAATGATCTACCACTTGACCAGGCCAAAAAATTAATTACAGCCCCTAATATAAGAGTGGGGGTGGAAAAGCGGGCTTTTACGGGGAATCGAATATCTCAGGAACCAAGAAAGACATCAACATGATTCTTATACTAAAAAATACAGAAAATTGCTGTCTATTATTTGTTGTATGCTCTTGTATTTATTTTTTCGTACAAGAAATTATTTGAAGAAAAACCATATTTTCAAAAACATTTATTTTATGTATTCACAAATTATTTTATAACAAAGTCCCTATTAAGTTTATTGTAATAACCATTCGACAGATAATAGAGCATGAAATTATGAACATTTGACAAAAACAATTCATCAAAATATCTCTAATACTAACCAAAACATTTAATTCCCAAGAATGTACAATCATGCAAAAACCCTTTCCGGAAAACTTAAAAAAGTTAAAGGAATAATTTCACTCGCATTGCAAGTAAGCTTTATTTTAAATAGACGTTTTTATAACTTTTTGTCAACGTACAGACAAAGAAAACACATACTATGATTCAGAAAATTTTAAACTTCATATAAGTGAAAAAAAATTATAATTTAAAAAAAAATCATCTTCTTGAGTTGACTACTCCCTTAACAGTTAAAATGTTAAATTTAGATTTCAACCATTTAGCAAGATACATCACTGACAATGAAAAGCTAGACCAGACCTTACTAGTAATCCGCAGATTACGTTAGTTATACAAAAAAATTCTTATGACCGACACCCATTCAAGTTAATATAGTAAATAATTAGGATGCAAAAAGTGACAGATACAGGGATGAGCCAAATCCTAATTTGTGCTCATATTGTACCCTTAAGTCTGTAGTGTTTGAAAGACTGAGAGATCTAAACAATTATAAAAGCTAAAATTATTTTTAAATAACATCTCTGAAGAGCCAACATTTGCTGCATTTGTACAATGATTTTGTTCAGACCAACAAAACACAATGCTATGTTTTATTCTCTAAAATAAAACTGCTAATTACATTAAAGATGGACTAATTTATTTTCAACAAAAGGCTTAACATAAATGAAATGGCAAACTTGATATGCACAATTAAATACAAAATAACAAGCCGTGGTATCCATGATCATAATATAAGTATTTTTAATTACTGAATCGTTTATCAATTTTACAGCAGTCTACTAAATTGTCTATGATTATTAATGTAAATCCTACAAAGGATTTAATAACCTTTATAAAGGTAAAGTATTGTAAACATTACTTTTTAGTGTACCAAATAAGAAAATCAATTAGAAGACTAAATAATGAATGACACCAACTGAACACTGAACCAAGTATATAGGTAATTTAAGGTATTAGATCATACTTTAAAATAAAAATAAATAAAACTCAGGACTTCATCCTACCATAGAAAATTCAAACAATTATAATATTTAACCTACGTGGTAACCATACAGATATGTAACCTCTAAAATAATATCGATTTGATAAAAATTATGCTGAACCAAAACATCAATACAATAAAAGAACAAATCTTAACATAATTTTATGAATTCAAATAAGTATTGTTGTTCTATAACGCTCCTAAATAAACATACAAAATCGCTGTGCTTAACCACTTGTTAGTAGTCTTTCAGTACACAAAACACGTTTCCAAAATATTTAATTAAACAAAACGAAATAGAAAACAGATTACACAAGTTCACTTACGTTTACATAAAACTATCTTTTTTAAAAATCACAATTAAACTATTTTCAGATCACAATGAGGTTATACGTAAACAAGAAAGTTGGGCGTTGTCATAACAAACACCTAACCACCTAACGCTCATCCGCGTTTCACACAAATTAGTCACTCAAACGACTCAGGATACATTGCCTAACAAATCAGAAGGTGAAGCCGTAACGTCACAAAAGAATCACGAACAATACCATAAAATGAAATTGTTAGTGAACTATTTCGCATAAAATTAAATTATATTTAAAAATGTAAACTATATTAATTATATTAATATTGATAAATTCATTAAAATTTAGTCAGTTTCAGACACTTAGCCAGAGGGGCTTTGGACTTTCAGCCCAACGGAGATTCAAATTTCATACCAGACTAATTAAGCCGCGGATCCCTGGTGAAATTTTCTGGACTTAGACTCCGAAAAAATTTCCAAAAAGAGCCCTTTCCCCTTAAAACCGAATCGTGGGAACGTGCCTGGTCAGTTTGTTCAAAAGGTAAACTACAAAAACTAGACAGACTACTTGAGCTGAGTTGGTAGTTACAGCCAAAATAAACATAACGGTACACAGCAGGTAAACTATCTGTTTACCATCAATTTATATTTTGGTTCTAAATAGTCCATGTTTCATTTGTTACTGGGTCAACTTAAGTAATATATAGAAAAAAATGAAAATCGGCCGTTTTATTGTTACGTCACTACATGGCTTTGCGAGAACTTAAGTACGGCACTATCACCAACACTGAATTACTGTGGAACTTTGAAAGCACTCTAGTATGCAAGAAATTAGTACTACAATAGTTTAAATTAAAGTACAGACGAACCCATATGAAGTTTAAATTAAACTAATAAAAGCTTTCATTCATTAAACGCAAAGAATCATCCTTTGACAGAATTTTACCAAAAACACCTAATCAAGCTGTTAGTTATTCCTCAATGAATAAAAAAAATGTCAGTAATGTACTAGCATTCTCTTACTTTTTGGATAGGTACTGCATTTTTTATTGGAGACTGCTATTTTTAATAACCAATAATTTTTTCAATATTATACCATAGATACTTGAAACCAAACCAAACCCCCCACCATCAGTGTTTGTTGTGGCTGGTAGGCACAGATTAACTTAGCAAGTTGCTTACCAGACCAGTATATATTAAACCAACGTACCAACTGACTCCAAACTGAGGTCTAGATGTTGATCTTAAGATGACTATTTTTTCCCAGAGAGTCAACACTTTTCATACAGCAACTATCTGCCGCAGAGCATCCAGCTTCCTAACAAAACATCTTTGGACATTCTCATTCTTCTGCTTCCCAATAAGGATACAATGATGAAATCTTTGTGGTTATTCTACGTAGTATATTCAGGAAGTAATTAAATTGTATTATTTTTTTAAGATAGTAGGCCTACTTTAATTTGTAAAATTGTGTTCATTTTTTATTTTATTTCAAATATATTTCTGTAAAGTGCACCTTTTGATGAATATTGATTAGCTGTTATGAATATTTATATAACCCATTCTTTAAACTTTTTTGATAAATGTGAAGGGTCAAATGATACTGTTGTTTCTGGCAACCAGGAATGTCAACAGGCTGGTCTATTTAGATCAGGGGTAGTGCCTGGTGATGGCCTACCAGGTCTTTCCTTGCTGCCTGCTGTCTGAGAATAAACTTTAAAACAATTATAAAAGAAAAAAGTTGTTTTCTTGTATATACAGTGAGCCACAAGAATGCCTTTTGCATGGGCAAAAGGCATTCTTGTGACATTCTTTTGGATGGGCAGTGAGGAAGGGAAGTGAAATCTGCAGTGCTGCCAATCTCAACAGTGAGACACTACATTTTACTACCGTACAATTGCACTGTTAGTTAATCACATGCTGCCTTTCAATTAATACATTGTGACTAGTGTGTTTTTCCACTTAAACCCAATTCCCTTTAAAATTTTTCTTAACATACAAAGTTTCCAACTAAAATTTTGCCTTTCTTTCAAAACCGGTAATAATGTTTCATAAGTTGGCATCACTTTCTTATTGATATAACCGTTTCATTTTTTTACAAAGTATCAAAAAAACTCCTGATGAAGAATTATCTTCTTCACTGTCTTAACTTCCTTCTTTATTTTTCAAATTGTGGAAAGAGAAACATCACAGTAGTTAGCCACTCGTTCATGGCTTTTGTTAAGAGGCACGAAAGATACTTTTGTTTAGCTTCAACTTCACAGAATTTTATTACACCGCTTATAAGATTTTGTTCAGTACTGTGAATTTTCTGCCCACTTTTTCGAGAAACTAACATTTCTGTTTACGGCAACATACAGTTATATTCATACAGTTAACCTGCAAAAGGTTCCACGACATACTGTATATGCTCTGGGTATAGTATAAGTTGTGTTGGTTGTACTAAAATTAAAGCAGTTGTGCGTGCTTTTCCCCCTTTACCCCACATTGCAAACAAAGGCAAACTTGTAACTCAAGTAACTATAATGAAAGTCATTACATAATATTAGCGACACCCACGTGCACTTTAAAAAATACGTAATTTTTTGAAAGTATGAACATATATCTGTTAGCAGTTTTTTCAAAACCCAATTTTGTGAAGTTAAAAATTAGATCAAGACTTACTAATACAAACCTTGAAAACTCACTGAGAGTCATACCATCCAAAATGAAACCAAATATCAATAATCTTGTGAAAAAAGTACCAAACTTTTTATTAAGAATGACCTTATCTTTTACCACTACCCAACACTTCATGGTTCTGCTAAATCATTACATAATATTGATTTTTTTTTAGTTTTTTTAAATTTTATTGATTAAACAACAGTTCACTAATTAAATTGCTAAAATTTTTACAAATATACCTACTTTGTAAACATTTACAATGTTACAAATAAAAATACAAACACCAATTCTAAAATCTGATTCAGCTATTAAAAGTTGACGACTCCTGATTTTACTGTTTTGTTATTATTAATTATTTTAATGGTTTACTGTTTGATTTTCAATTAACTACTTCATCGTATTTTTACTTTTTCTTATCAAAATGAATACACTTTAGGGAAGGAAAATATTAATTTCATGTTGATTCTTCGAAATCAAGTTAGAAATAGGTACATGTTTTCAGGCCCCCTGAACCCAAAAAAACATGTTTTTAGTGATTGGTCTGTGCATAAACAAATTATTATTATTAAGAATGGAATATCATACAAAAAAGAAACTTAAGTTAAGCACCTTAGGTACCACTAGGGAAACTGACACAAACATTTTCATCAAAATCTGTCAACAGGAAATATTAGTTCATTTGTGCATTTTCCACTTTTGCGATTTTCTCAAAAACAGCTCTTCAGATTTTTTTAAATCGCCTCATTTACTACATTTTTATGCCCTAAAATATTCGGTAAGTGCCATATCTGCTGAAATTCTTGGGGCTGTGCTCTTATGGTAAAAATCCTTTTTTTAAGTTTGTGGTCTTAATGAAATCTTAAAACTGAAGTGTATAATACTAATTTTAATAATTTTTTCATGATCTTTTCGCTTCTTATATTTAAAGTTGTAGGAAAAATCTACAACTTCAATTTCAGGCAATTTTTCTACAATGCTTAGTTACCGTCAATTAGTGATTTTCTATATTATGCTAATCAAAATCAGTAAAAATAATTGGATTTTTTATGATTGTGGCCTCAGTATGCACTTAACGACCAAAGTGTATATAATCAAAGTTATAGGAAATAAAAAAATCTAGAACTTCAATTTCAATCATTCTTTTTCTCAGAGCCTCGTTTAACGTTAATTAGTGATTTTCCATATTTTCAAGATCTACAGAGGTTGATTTTTGTTTTGTCATTCACTCATGAATACAATTATAGTCAATTTAATAATTGGGGCACATCGGAACCGGAGCATTTTGGCCCAATTAAACGGCTGGCCCTAATAAACGAATTTGTAAACTGTGGCGGATACATTACTGTATTTTATTAAAATTGTCACATACATAAATTTTACCTGCAGTTCTATCCATATACACACAAAACTAATAAAAGGGTATCAAAACAATAGTTAACGTTTTAGCAAAACCTTTTGCCTTGGACCATTGAACTAACACCTTGCAAAGTTACAATGGCAAACCATTCATTCAACGCTTCTCAACAAGTGGATCCTTCCTTCACGTTTTTTTTTTTGAGATGTTTCATGATCTTTTAATGCCCACTCTTGGCGAATTTTATTTTCTTGGAGCACGATACAAGCTCTCGTAATTTTCGGTACACTAGTTAATTCCGATAGTTTACATTGGCTTAAGTTAGGTGGATAAGTTTTTACTTTATCGAGAAGCTTTATTCGTTCACACAGTCATATCGTTACACAGCATTTAGCTCATGAAGACGTTGATAGTAGGTATTGTACTGTAAGCCTACGCATAAAAATATCAATAAAATATGTGAAACGAATGGGAATTAAAAAAAATAAAAAAGTATGCCTGCAGATAACAAAACAAACAGACTCGAAAAACAGTGTGTTACTTTTGTACACTCATGAAATCACAAAAACTGATGAGAAGCATGGAATTACGAATGTTCCATGTACGTATGACAAGTGACAACTAACCATAAGTTGCAAGGAGGCTTCACATCTTGTAAGGTTGGGCATAACTAGTGGATACGACTCACTGAAATTTGTGCAATGACGATTATGTAGCCTAGATATTGTACTGTAAATAACACCTTTATTATGACTGATGCGTGATTACTGTTATTTATCTGTCAAAATGCTTACTACCTCCATCCTGCCCATTATCTTATCTTCCCGCTTAGAACCACGTGTTGTTTGCCACTGGCCTGTAATGGTTTTAATAAAACATATATTGTACATACATCAGTCCCAATAAGCGGCATTATGGACCGAATAAACAGAGTACTTATCAATGTAAAATCCCGTTCTGTTATTGTTCATTAAAGAACTGTCCCAAAAAATCGGCTGCCCCAATTAACCAGTGGACCAATTATCCGGAATCGACTGTATATGTTTTTCATTATACATTGTTTACTAATCATTATATTTAACTGGTTATATTTATCATTATTTACATTGCCAAGAGAAAGTCGAATGTGTTTCACACCAGTTTTTTTTTTTTAATTAATTGTTTCCCTACTGTTTGACATTTCTTTGCTGCAAAATCACACCATCTTTGTAGATGTAACATATCCGTACTTTTAGTTTTGTCATGTTCCATATATTTTAAGGCTCCTGTTAACATTTTTAAATAGTTGTTGAGCCATGACAAAGAAAACAGAATGACAGATAATGAGTTCACTGTACCAACATTTCATCATATAAATTTAAACATAACTAAATGAAAAAAATGAAGGTGAGGTAAATTAAATAAGAGAAATGGATATTTATTAAATTAATGTTTTACTTCTGAATGCTTACAATATCAAAAGAAAATACATTCTATAATTAATAATCCATACAAATAATAAAATAGTAGAATAACAGGTATCTCTATAGCTATACAAAAGAAACTGAAAAAATTATTTTAAAAAATAATGAAAATTAACTTTATTTACACAATATTCTACAAAGGTTACTAATTAATCGATTAAATAAAATTACTTTATGTTAACAAGTAATGATAATCTATTTACATATACAGTGCTGTCACAAATTACGCGAGGTTTGCGTTCCTGTAGCACGCGTATAATAATAGATTCGCGTAAATTAAAAAACAATTTATCACATTAACACATACTAATAATAATTAAGAGATGTAATGACTACATCCACAAGAATAACAATATTCTTTTATACAATTAATTAAACTAAGTGTACTTTTATTTTATAATTGTAATTATTTAACACTTTCCACTCTGCATATCTGATTGATTATCTGTTACATAACCACTTAAACAAAAAATATATCTTTCAGTAGTTCTAAAACTTTCTTTGTATTTTTTATAAGAGCAGTTAAACATCCTCTAAGCTAAGATGTGAAGTACTTCCAAGCCAAGGGTTAAACTGTACAGGGTAAGATACCGAAAAAAACCTCTCATATCCAAAAAAAAAAAAGATTTACTAACTATACAATGTATGAGCCATTATATTTTCGAAGATCAAAAGACTACAGAATGGGAAAACTTTTACAGAAAGTTGGGGCAGATTGTGTTGGAATATCCATCATAATTTATGACTATGAAACAGAAAGATAAAGTAAAACAAAATTGATCAAAATACCAAAATAAAAACTGATGAATCTCATATGAATAACAAGCTTAATGAAATAATATTCCTCTGGTTCATACAGCAATGAAATAAGTTGCGCCTTCATCCAGGCTAATTATTCAAGAGAAGGCAAGAATATTTAAAAAATTTAGCGAAAAGATCTCAGAATTTACAGCTAGGTAGTACTTGATAAATAGAAAACTAGGTGTTGAATTCGGTAGTTAAACATATGTATCCAAAAATGATCACCCAATAAAGATTGTAGATATTTTGATACTGAATTCCAAGAATTTATACAATGATATACAAAAGAACGAGTACATAACATGGATAAAATAAAAAAGAAGCCGAAAAAATTGTTAAGACTTTTTAGAAAAAAATGTAGGCTATACATACACATACTTATTTATATCTTTGTTTATATGAAAAGTTTGTACTGTAATAAAATAGTTTATAGTATACAGAATTCTATGAATTTTTAAACCTAGTGGGGGTGTAACGACGGTCTTTTCTCACATCTGAAAAGGGCTTAGCCCCCTTTATTTTGGATATGGGAGGTCTTACTGTAATGTAGCCTAGCAACCTATCAACATATTAGGTTTGCCTTGAACCTACATTTTCCCTGGCTTCTGTTGGATTTTATTATGCAAGTATCCAAGGAAATTTGTCTACAGAGGCAGGTTTTCCTATTTATACTAAATCAGAAAACTAAATAGCTCTAAGAAATAACAGCTGCTCATCCAATTTACACAACTACAGTTTACAGAAACTTTCTATAAACAAAAACTAAAAAGTATCATTTTTATTATTTGAGATTACAGGCATTTCAGTTAATCGACGATGTTAATGTTATAATTGAATATTTGAAATAAGTAAGGCAGTATTATCAGTCATTAATTGCAAAATTCAAAAACAAAAAATTTTTGTCAATAAAGAAAACATATGCAACCAATTACAAATACATTTAAAATAAATAACATTATACAGAACAAATTATAAAGGATATTAAAATCTTTCAATGAATTCAATAATTTAAACTTATATGAAAAACATTTTAAATTAAATTGTATTGCTTAGAGGTGAATTATCGTAACAAATTATTGTTTTTCTGTATCATTATTTTTGTGGCCTAATGGCACTTGCCTCATATTCTTTATTCAAGTATAAGTCCTAGTTTATAAATGTTTTGATTTGAATCCACTAAGCAGTTTTAAAATAATGAAAAAAAACTGGCAATATAATTTTCTTGAAGTTGATTTCAAATTTTTTAGCACGTGTGTTTATGAAACACATATAATAAATAAAATACGGCTGTTAAAAATACAGTTGACCCCCTTCCGTGAAGACCGTGGGTAATACGTGCCAAGAAATACCATGGATACTATTGAACGCCATAATGTTTACCATTTTATTCGTTCTTAGAACGTACTACATACAGTATTTCAGCGGTGTATATAAGAGGGTGAATTACAGTGTACAAGTACTATTACAGAAATTTATTAGCCTATTATGAAGTTCTGCAAAAAAACACCAGTACAGTATATTGTTCATCCAGGGCAAGAAAGTAAATACAGTAGAATCTCAGTAGTCCGGCCTGTTTGGGACCGAGATGGTGCCGGATTACTGAAAATGCCGTATTACTGGATATGTTGGAATTTTGGAACTATAAATTAAAAATTTAAACAAAAAATGAATATGCATCGATTTATATGTGATTTTAAATTAAATTAACTAATTAAAAAAGGTTTGCTGAGTACTTCTGTAGTCATTGTACTAAACATAATTATCGGCTATTGACATCGCCTAGTGCGGTGTGGGGGTGCTCATGTTCTGAGAATTACGTTTTGTTGTCAATTCAGCATGAAGTATAGAGTATGACCCAGTTCCGGTTTAGGATAAAAGGCCAAAAATTATTCCATTTAACAATAATTAAGATCTGCTTATTCATTTCTTTAATCAAATCCTAAACATACATGTTATATTAAATCGGCCGTAATTAGGTCGAGTTGATTTCCCTAATTTAATTTAAATATTTTACCAAAATCTGTCCTGGGTGAGGTTTCATTCTTTTAGATCTAATATTTTCATGGCCGAATTACTGGAGGAGCCGGACTACTGCACGGCTGGACTACCGAGATTCTACTGTAGTACATAAAATAAATTTATGTTAAATTAAAAATAACCATGAAAATCATGGAGACCCAATATTTATCTGCTAAAATTGATTTTACTCCACTGTATTTTATAGTGTGTAAGAACCCACCAAGTTTTTTTGTGTTTCTCTCATTCGATGACAATGATGATGATAACAATGCCTATGAGAGAATCCTTGGGTATTCAAGTTCTGATGAACCATGAGACATTTGTTTAGGATTCAGAAGACAGAGAAGGTTAAGCAGAATGCTCTCATCTGTCCGAATGATTGAAATGGTTCTATTTGTTTGTTTTTAATAAACAAGCTGTAGCTAGAACAGCACTAACCATACATTTTTTCCAAAGACTCCCAAAAAGTAGTGCATAATTGTAAATCGCGGACACTAAATCAGCTCTTACAGGGGTCCAACTGTACCTGCACAAGATTTTTGATAAAATAATACACATTATATTGTTAAATCAGTTTCAATTTTTTTATGAGTGATTTTTTTGAGTTTAGCGTTTGCATATAATTTTGTGTATATGTTCAATATACATATCATATTGTTAATTTAGTTTATTACTGTCGAACAGTGGATTAAATTCTATGATAATGTTAAAAAAATTTAAGTATTTGAAGCATCATTTCACGATAAGACAGTGAAATGGACAATTTTAATTATAACAAATAATAAATATAATACAACATAAATATAATTAGACTTAATTAAGAATTATATATAAAACTGTTTTGACTTTTTATATACAAAATAATTATGAATGTAGTATATAAATAAACAAATTAGTATTATTTTTACCAAAGAATACACAAGGAAAATGTTTCCTTTTTATTACATGTGTTATATATTTTGTTCACAGATCAAGAACACGGAACCTTTTACTTTTGCTACCTATACTGAAAGTTAAGTACCATCATCATGCTTAATAATATTCTTAAGCTCATGAAAAATTATATTTCAAAAGGAAACCTATACCATGAACTGATTAATAAATCTTGAGAAAACACAAAATTAATTGACTCATGACTGGACGAACATTACAAATCCAACAGATTAACAAATAGTACACAAACGAGTGGAAAGAGCTAAAACATAAATACATTATAAAATAAGAAAATATATAAAAAAAGAGGGGGATCTTCACACAGGATCAATACAAGATGATCTATCTGAGAGACACTGTTTACAATACAATAATAATATGCATACTTGTAATTATAACAGTCAATTTAGAGGGTTCATTACAGTACACAATTACACATTTAAACATAAACATAAAAAACTATAAGTAGAGTATTTTTACATTTACAGACCTAAATAATAATTAACATACTTATACATGAATTACTATAACTTATATTGGAGTGGTATAGACCCACCACCATTATGAAAATAATTCATTACATAAATTTTTATTTTATTTCTGTAATCATTAAGTACAATTTTATTATGAATAATCTGTAGTCTTAAACATATACTTATATGTGAGGGCTAATTTCACACATTTACCACCCTTTTGATTGAATTAACCAATAGAACTGTCTGTGGGTATAAGTCAATCAAAATGATATAATTTGTAGTAACTCACGGGTTTTTTTTAACCCTTTGTTGAGCAATAATGTTCCGGAACCTCAGCAAGCTTGCTCCTGCTCGGAGGATTGACATTTTAAAATTTTCGGTTAATTTAAAATGTTTCTAGGAATATATTGCTCTTTGCTGTTAAATATTTTAACATTTTGGTTTTTACAGCTTGGTTATGATGTCATTATGCAAAGTTTTTGTAATTGTTGCACACGTGTTACACATTGTTACACGTGTTTCGGTGGATCCACCATCATCAGAGTAAATGAAAAATTGAAACTAAAAATTTTTTTCATTTATTTAAAATTTACAGAAGATGATACATCTTCAGTCACTTGTATAAAAGTAGGAATATCTAAAAGTAGGAACTTGTAGTAAGTAGGAATAAAATAAAGGTGACACAGTTTAAAAAGAAGGTTAGTGAAATTATTATATTAATTCATTATATGAAATAGAAATTTTTTAATTTACTAAATTAAAAATTTACTGAAGATGTGTACAAGATACACGAAAGCACTGTACACATGAAAGCGCTGTGTTAACAGCTGGTAAGAATACCATAACAGTTAACACTTACCAATGTTTAGAGTCCTTTCGTGTATCTTGTACACATCTTCAGTAAATTTTTAATTTAGTAAATTAAAAAATTACTAAATTTTGTATACATGAAAGCACTCTAAACATTGGTAAGTGTTAACTGTTATGGTATTCTTGTGGTTTAGAAATATATATTTCAATTTTAAATAATACAGCTGTTGATAATCCTACATAGGACCTTTGATAAAATAATATACAGTATGTATACGCGATTTCTAACCTATGCAAACAACAGTGTTTTCTGTTGCTTTCCACAACTAATTTAAAGTTATTAAGAACAGTAATTACTCGACTGTTAATAAACAGTTGATTAGGCCAACAACAGTTTCTTTTTTTAAATAAAAAGTCCTTTATTTATTAATTTTATACTTTGGAATGGCACGATTGATGGATCATCAAATTATCAAGTGTAACAACTTGGTTTATGCAGACAATTATATATAAAAAGAATTAAATTTAGAATAATTATTATGGATAAATAATTTAGAATTAGGGTTAGAGGATGATTTTCGAAACAAATTATAAATTTAAAAAATCTTGCTCCCAGGATCAATATGAGGGATAATATATTGCACATCAAAGGGTTAATTACCTGAGATTACTATTAATCAAGGTACATTTGGTCTTTGTAAATGACTACAACTCCCATCTGGGAAGGCCTACATTTTATATATTACACTATTTCTGTGCAAAATAATAAAATATTAAATAAAATTGTGAATTTAAAAATGTTTAATTTGGCTGGTACTGAATACTAAATGACACCTTATGCTGTCAGTCCTAATTGTATTCCAAGTTTTTATTCAAGCACATCGGCAAGTGCATCAGCATTTGGTATCACCAATTGTTTTACAGGCATTCTGACTGAAACCGTAATCATAAAGTAAAATTTATCTTTAGTTAACTAATATAAAAAATTATATTATGAAATTTTGTAAAAAAAATTATGAATTGCAAAACTATTTCATAATGGGTGGGGCTATAACATACCCATAACAAATAACTACAGAAACAAATAATAAAAGATAACACATACATGCATATTAATTTACAAATTTCATTTAAAATGAAAAAATTGCTTTACAGTTTAAATTTATTTAATAAATAAGCTGTTTCCAAATCTTTATTCCTGCGATTATATAATTTACAAATTTTGTTAGTTCTTATTAATTCAAATTTTTTATCATTTCACTAACATCTTAACTATAATAAAAATACAGAATAATTTAAATTATTTAGGAATATCTCCAAAACTATACTTGTATATAAATATATTTTTAAGACCAACAATACTTTTTTCAACTTCTTTTCAATATTAAATAAATAGTTTTGAAATTAAATAAAATAGTTTCAGAATATATTCACTAGGATGACAAATTAAATATTAGAATTAAAAAGTGGTATTTTTACAGCCTCAAAAATTTTATTATTAATAAATTGAATACAACATTTTAGGATAATATCAGATAGATAAAGAAACGATAAACTGTTACCAACTAAAAATAACTAAATCACTAGCATAAGAATAGGTTATCAGGATATTATAAGTAAGTAGGTTAAATGAAAAAAAAACTACAAAGGACAGTATTCAGGAATAGCCAAAGGACTTACCAAATCTGAATTCGATAAAACCATGATATCATGGTATCATTAACGGCTCACATTTATCCCACATAGAAACCTGCCGAGAAAGTAGATAATAAAAAAATATAATGACATTTGCCTTAATAATGTATTTCCTCTTCAGAAATTACTTTGCAATATTCATAAAATATAATTTTTCAAACAATCTAAGATATTACTGTAAAAATTTAATACTTTAATCCATTTAGAAAAATTGTCTTAATACATGACAACTACAGGAGAAAAAATATTAATACATGGAATAAAAAATGATCAGATTTGGAATTTCACTGAAATTATCATGAAAACCATGACAAAATTTTTACATACACAATAAAAAAAGGATGTTAAACAAAAATTTGTACAAAAAATAATTTAGAATATATTAGATAATGGATTGAAATGTAAGGTACTCAAGATTCTTCAATGATTCTCCGTATAAAAATTATTGCAGTAAACATGATTGAACAAAAAACTTTTGAATAAATACTGTTGAATTATGTACAGGTCATTTGTTCTAGCTAGAAGCTTTCCCTCCAACGCTGTGTGCCGCTGAGCTGTTCTGTTTAGTGATGGGGGATGCACCTCGTAGTTGTAACATAGTATACGGTTAGAAAGAGAGGGAATGATCATTAAGTGAGAAGGAGACAACACTTGCCCCTTTGAAACTATCCCTACTCTACCTACTCGCCCTCCCCTTACAAGCTTCTTCCTAAAACAAACGTACTATACTCTCTTCTTAATTCACTTCCTATTCAACAAAACGTATTGCAACAGATTCAAGTATTGACAAACTTACTTTAAAAATTAAGTACTCCATAAAGAAAGTACAAATGACATTTTATTAACACATTTTCATTTCATCATTTTATACTGTCATTTTTGTGAAAAGATCAAATTCAATATACCAATAAGATATATTTCAAAATTACCTTAATATACCTCGAAAAATTCTAACAACGGCTTTGAAAGAACTTAGATAATTAAGGATTCCAAGACGTAACTGTTTTTTAACACCTACCAAAAATTTAAAGATTTGGGTACAGCTCTGTACAAAAATTTATCAATTTTTTTACATACAATCGAACCTATTTTTAATATATATATTTTGGAAGGATATAAAAAGATGGCATACAAAAAATTGTATTCATAACAAGCTAAAATTATTTATTTTTAAATTATTAAATTTAGGATGTAACTAATTATTTTAAAAATAACCAAAAACATAATTTATTTATTAAAAAAATATACACATATAACAATTTTATTGAATATCTTTTAAACAAACACAAACAAGGACATCCAATTAGAAAAATTTATAAGTGTGAAAACAAAGTAAAAGTGCAGGTTAGAGGTTCAACTAATATTATAATATACAATTAGTAATTTAGTGCCATGAAAATTGTGTTTAAAAAACATGAAACAATTTACACAAAGGAAATACAAAGAATGTAAAGTATTGAACACTTTCAAGTATAATTCCATAAGTTCAGTGCATATTAATTAAATTTAGAAATACCCATTTACAAAAAAATATATATAATCTTTGGGTAAGAGATTATTAAGTTACAGAAATCCAGGTATGCCTAAGGAAGGTGACTCAAATATTTTTTACTTTGTTCCAAACCACAAAACATTTGGAGGGGAAGGGAGTAATAAAGTAGTAGAAGGTTAAAAAAGAGAAAAAGTTGCAAGGTAATTACAAATTTATATAGTATAGTATACGTACTGTAGTTAAGTAAAAGGGCAAAAAGCAAGTGGTTTCTTCCAACGCGTGAGAGCCTCAGTTTGGAATCAAAAAGTTATGTATAATTCATATTTTGTGCCAATTTCAACTTATACAGCCAAGACATCAACTGGAGGAAAGAATGTAGAGAGTAGAATTCAGGCAGCAGTTATGAAGTTCAAGAGGATTATGCTGGGAAGAAGGATAGAAAAAGAAATGATTTAGTTGACTGATTGAGATTATTGCGTAGATTATTCCTAGGTGTCCGAAAGTTATTGGTTTTCCTCTTTAATCTTGCTCTATTCAGTGAATTTATTTTTATTCATGATGTGATTTCCAAGGAAAATTTTTTTATGAATGAATTTTAAATTCATTGCACTTTCTTGCCAGAGGAGATAACTAGAAATGGACAGCCTGTTGAGGAGTGTTGGACAGACAAAGCTGAGATGGTTTGGCCATGTAAATAGGATGGAGGAGGGAAGACTGCTGAAAACAATACTGTACTTAAAGATGAAGGGAAAAACCCCAGAGTGAAGTGGATGAATTCAGTTATGGATAAATTGGGAAAAAGATGCGGTGCAAAAACAGCAATGGAGGAGAGATGGTTCAGTGGTAGAAAAAGGTGGAGAGGTTGTGTTGAGCCCAACCCAAAGAAATGAAGAAAAGGCTTAAAGAAGATGATGATGAATACTAAAGGGTCAGTTACCTTATCACATCTCCTTCTTTGTTTCTTAAGGTTTCTACTAATGCACTCATATTACATCTTAATGTTTTATAGTTCGCAACAAACTCTAACCCTTTGTGGTCCTACGTCAGAAAATGTCTGACATTATAGTATTCCATTACCAATCCAAAGTTGGAGATCTTCCAACCGATTAAATACATTTTTTTTAAATTTTTGAACTATTACACATAATCCTGAAGGTAGTCACTAAAATTTTCAATAGACTGAACTGCTTGAGTCAATGTTAGTTTTAATACTACAAAGATAAACATACACATATCTGTTACATAAATAAACATGGTGTCCACACTAAGGTATAAATAAGCAGAACATACTCTGATACAAACCTCAGAAGCTCAAGTTCATAAAACATACCAGAATCTATATATTTAAAACGCAAAATCGCTTCCAATGTATTTTAAATGGGAATTCTATTCGCTCTTAAATACGGAGTTCTACTGAATGGGTTTTTACATAGTTTTAAAGAGTTTTCTTTCGTAATTTGCCCAAAAATTCTAAACTTGAAATTCATGCTAATATGAGCTTTATTTTACGAAATGAAAAAGGGTAAATTTAGTTTACAACGTAGCGGTAATACAGCATAATGTAATGCGGTTCTCCCACATTTACCCCCTCCATAAGCATACAGGATATTTGTAATCTCTCTTCTCATCTCACAACACCAACATGCTCAGTCGGTATTAAACATTGTGTTAATGTTGTTTTATTTTAAAACTGTTATTTTAAACGTACTTCTGGGCTTTAGTCATCACTCACCGTTCTAATAAGATCGGTTAAAATTTATTGATAGGGATTTAAAATCTAAGAACAATGTGCGAATTTATTCGCACGGGTCCACTATTCTATTATGATTTATGTAACATACAGAGTAAAAGAGAAACCTTCACTAGAAAATGTTAAAGAAAAAACATTCATGTAAAATGGTCTAAAAATAATACACGCAATTAGTCGCTTGACTATTTTGAAAATTAACAATTATTTTTGTGAATGATTCTGCGTGTATTGACAATTACAAATCACCTAATTTTTTTTAAATTCTTCATCTAAAGGAACCATTTTTATTTTACATATTAGGTCAGCTTATTTGAAATTCCAGACATTGAAAAATGCCTGATTAACTCAGATTTTAATAAACCTAGTGTTAAGAAAAACTAATATTACATGTAAAAGCCAAGCCCCATAATTCATCTGGTATACTTTTTACCTACGATTAACTTTATGGGTGAAAAACATCCACAAACTTTGGAATTTAGATGTTTAATAAATCAATGTTCTACTGAAAAAAGTGATTTACTTGTAATGTTTTATTGTTATGCTATTTATAAAATGCAAACATTACCCTAGTATAATGCTACAAATTTTTCACTAGTTAAGGAAAAAAATTAATTTACCACCTTTTGATAGCATATTCAAAGTTTATTAACTCCACTGGACAAATAAGTAAAATAATGAGATAGTGCTCAATACAAGCCTTGTAAGAGTTTGGAAGTATGCAACAAAAATTTAGAGTTGCTTATTTAACTTGTAGTGGAAATTATGAACAAAGAATGTTGAGAAAAACTTTAGATATATACCAGCTGTTTAGAAAGTCAAAATATAGCTGAATTTTAGAAAACTGATAACAATTAGAAAATCAGGATAATTTTACTTGATTACTCTATCAAAAACTACTCTGATTGGATTTTAAATGTGATTAAGGTCATATGATGTAATAAAACAGAAAGCAACATGATCCATGAAAGGTTGGAATTTCATTGGAAAGAATATTCACAGTAAGTAGCAGAGATTTTTTTCTTTTCAGTTTCACATCGAACTGCTTTGCAATTATTGCTACTGCAGACAATGATAAGAGTGATAGATGAAAATGAATGATGAAATATGCCAGGCCTAATCAGGAAACAAACCAGAACCCTTTGAAAATATCGAATGCTAACAATCTTACAATAGCAACTTAATTTTACATGGAGGTATACTCTAAATTTCATTTTCCTTCATTGATACTGAAAATTATGAAAAAGGTCCACTTTTTAATTGAGACCTTATATATAACAACATTTTAAACTACTTAGGTTCGACTGCACTTTATTAAAAATTACTAAACATTAAAGCTTATTATATAAATTAGTTGCAGTACGGGAATCCATTTGTGTACAATATAATTTAAATAATAAAATTAAAATACTATTTAACAGATAGGTCAAAAGAAAATAATTTCCAGAAAAAATAACCAAAACAAAATAAATTAACTAAATAATATATTTTAAAAAAAATCAAAATTATACTAGATACAAATGTGTTTGAATACATAAATTAAAACTAAAGTTTCGTATAATCAAAATAGTGCAGATTCAAAAAAATAATTAAAATTTTTTTTACATTTTAAAAAATAAAGATTTAAATATTGAACAAAGCCAAAATAATTTACTATAACTTATTATACAGTTGAATATAATTTATATGTACAAAACTAAATAATTAAAAACAAATATTTAAAAGATCACCATTTACAAAATTAATTTAAGTTATTTATTTAATTAAAATAATACAAAACATAAATAAATTTCCTAATTTATTACGTTCGAGTAAGTAGTAATTTATGAAATCGAATTCACAACCAAATAATAGTAATAACAATTATCAAAATATATACAATAAATAAAATTATTAAATACATAAACAAATCAAATAATTTTGTTCTTTTGTAATTATGTTAAACTTAAATAAATGTATTAATATTATGATTTTAAATGGATATTTAAAAGAAATTAAGTTAGAATTAATACAGAACATAGTTCATAAAGCATTTTTTTATCAACAAGGAAAAATGCCAAAAATAAATGTGGTATCAAATTTAAAACTTTTAGTAAACTCATGTTTCACTGCATACTAATTCAGTTTTTTTTTTAAATTGATAAACATAGTTTTAAATGTTCTCTTTTTACTTTATAATTTTGTTCCACCAACTTAATTAGTATTCTACATAAATCTTTTTTGTTTTCCTGATTTTAATTGTTTTATACTTAAGACGATTTTTTTAGAAATTTATAAAAATTATATATGATCAAATTTGTACTCAAATGTCACAAGTTAATGTTCACAATAATAATGTTCATACTGTCATAATATTATTGTTATATACATACAAGACTGCCCTTAACAGACAGGTGGAGTGTCAAATTTATACTCAATCTGTTCGTTGCAGGGCTAAAATAAATAGTTCTGTTTCTTATCACATGGTCAGCCAATTAAATGACTGAATCATTTAAGAACAGAAGAGGTAGAGGTGTAAAAGACACTAGTCAGAGTTATCTCCTCTGAAAGTAATGAATTTCATTGTACAGCCAGACCCTGTGGTGAATGAAGTGAAGGTGTCATTTACAGAGTGGAAAATATGTGCTTTTCAGAGGGCCCGGCATGCTGATAAGCGTACTTTTCCACTCAGTGAGGAAGGCAATTGTAAACCACCTCACTCCTCGTTTTACTTAGTAAAACCTCTACAGGTTCAAACCAGCCTTTCGGCTGTTGACCTAAACAACAACAACATATAAGAAAGTTAGAAAAATTATACTGAAAATTAAAGTTTAAAGAACTGTTACAGCACTAAAATGTGCATTAAAACAAATCGCCAGATTAAATGAAAAAAATTGCTAATAGCAGCTTACCATGGTTTAAAAAATGTTATCTCATATCAGGTATGCCATATTAGTTTGGAATAATTCATCATAGAGTAACATGGAAAGAGTTTTTAAAATTCAAAAAAAATTATTAGGTGTATAATGGGAGTTAACCATTTAACCTCAAACAGACAAATTTTTAAGGAGTTTTCAACTGCTTGCAGTTCCTTTTTATGTACATCTTTGAAATGTTAATGTATGTAACGCAAAATATCTTTTCGAAGAATTTAAATGTCCACAGTCACAACACTAAATTGTTTCAACAAAAATTTACTAATGCAGATAGAAAATAGATCAATAAATTACCAGAAACTTTGAAAAGTTAAGGTAATTTAAATATGTTTATTAATAACTTGATTGATGAAACATTTTAGTGTACATGAATTCTTTTATAAACAGTTTCTGGTTGAAAAATACATAAAATTTAAAGTAAATCCTTAGGCAAATTGTGTATTATTTTATTCAAATGATTGTTTGACACGTTTATTGAAGCAAGCAAGCAAGTAGTGGTAATAAATGAATTGAAGTGTTAATATTTAGGCTTATAAGCTTTATTTTGAGTCTCCTGAATGCAGTTCCATAAAAAAAGTACTATAAATTTTTGTGAAGGGGTAATATGTGGGTATAAAAATCAGAAAAATTAGACATTTCACAAAGAGAATTGAACCTTAGAACTTTTTTCATATTTTTCTCAAAACTACATTTTTGTTACATAACATTTTTACCATTAAGCTCTTCAATTAAAATAAAGAAAAAACAATAATACTTAAAAATAAATAAACAAAAAAATGTTTGCTATTTAAATGTTCCAAACAAATTTTATAATTCTGCAATATTTTTCAATGAAACAAAAGTACGAGTAAAAATCTAAATTAACAGTCTTCAATTTGAAAGAAAAACTCTAGTTTTATATGTACAGAACAAACAAATCAATAACTTTTCATTAAATAAAGTAAAAAATATTTCATTTCTTTATGCTATTTAAATTTTTAAACTTAGTTTCTCAATGCACTATTTAATAAAATATTTGTATATTAATCAGTACATTACAGAATAAATTAATTTAAAAAATATATAATATTTATTGTGATAGGAGATCATTATTGTCACATATTGATAAATGGACAAACAGGTAAATAATTAACATGATCGATTTATTGATCGTTTACTGTTTTTACCTCAAAAAATATGAATACTTATGTGCTTAAATTATACAAAAATAAATTAAATTTCTTTCAAAAACTTTTTTTACGTCTGACTTTTGCAATTTCTGCTAATGCAGACGATAAACATATATTAAATAAATTCTTTTAACATTTAAATTTTAGTGTTATATTATATTAAAAAATGTATATGATTTAAAATAACTCATTTAATTTTTTTGGTAGCTGAAGAAGATAAAGATTAGATTTGAAAAGCTTTTTAAGCTTTTCGAGTCTAATCTATATCTTCTTCTGAATTAATTGAATTAACATTATTAAAAAGAATTCTTCAAAAGAAAATATGTCACTTTTGTCGTCAAATGATTTATCATTAATTTCAAATAAATTAAAATACATCAAATTAAACTACACCAAATACATGTTATAATAAATGAAAACATACATATTAACATGTTAAAATATATTTTAAACTTTTCTTTAAATATCCATTTTTTAAACAGATTTTTTTTTATTTTAATAATTAAGTAAATAAAGATGAAACACAAAATTTTATAATATAATATTTAAAATACTCAAAAATTAATTAACAAACACTTAAATAACATTTTAAATAAAAAATCTTCAAATATGGTATAAATGCAAATAATTTATATTTTAAAGTAGAATATGCTAATGACTCCAAAAGAGGAACTGAGGTGAAAATATCAACTTCCATAACTAAATCTTATAACTATAATTATTTGTGTGTTGTAGAAACCTAATGAGACTTGCTACTATTAAAAATTTTATTTATCTTAATTTAAAGTCTAATCAACCTATTTAGAGACATACACAAATAAATACAAGTTTATATAGTAAACAATTAAAAACAAAGAAAAGGTGTTTTACAAGTTTAACAATATAAGAAATTTTCAACTTTAAAAATTTAACAATATTATATGAGGGGGTACCCAAAAGTAACCTGAGTAGCATTGCTGTGGGCGGTGCTTGTGTAGTACGCATTCCTACCGCAAATATGTGTATAGCGCAACTCATTGTGAGTTCAGCGCAGTGATTGCAACTCATTGCGAGTTCAATATTCATCTGCAGTAATTGTTTTTGCTAGCGCTGTTTTGTTCTTGTTTCATTTTTTTATGATGGCAAGTTAAAGTGAACAACATGCAGCTGTGAAATTTTGTTTTCTACTCGGTAAAAGTGCTGCTGAAACTGTTTTAATGTTGAAAACAGCTTAAAAAGATGGCACTATGGGAAAATCTCAAGTATACGAGTGGTTTTCTCGGTTTAAAAATGGCAACATGTCAATTGATGACAAATGTCGTTCTGGACGTCCATCAACTGCCTGAATTGACCAAAATGTTTAAAAAATTCAAGAGCGTGTGCTCTCAGACCATCAACTGACAATTTGGACGTTTAAAAAAAATTGGGCAACAGTGTTCGTCACAAAAGATCAGATTTATAGCAAACAGGAGACTGGTTCTTCCACCACGACAATGCACCTGCACACATAGCCATCTTAGTGAAAGATTTTTGAATAAAAATGGCGTGGTTCCGCTGCCCCATGCACCTTACACGCCTGACCTGGCTCTGTGCAACTTTTTCTTATTTCCACGCATGAAAAGTGACATAAAAGGACACCAATTTGACAACATTGAAGCGGTCAAGAAAAAAACAAGGGACGAGCTGTCAGACATTTCTAAAGATGACTACAAAAAATGTTTCAAACAGTGGAAGCACCAGCGAGATAAATGTATTAGTTGTAATAGAGAGTATTTTGAAGGGGATAAGGATGTTTTATAAAAAATTGAAAATAAATAGCTTTTGAAAAATAATTCCGGTTTCTTTTGGGTACCCGCTCGTACTAACCAAACCAAACTTGTGAAAAATTGAAATAAATGATATAGGCTAGTTAAAATTGAATTTAACACAAAACTTACCTCGATGTGGATATATTAAATTTTAACTTTTTATAACAATTATTTGGGCTGTAATCAATAAATTCATAAAAAAATTATGTAAGTGTTTATCAAACATTAAGTACATAACTTCTTCAATTATCAATTTAAAAATTAATATCTTGTAGGTTACTCATATATCAATAAACATTGCTTAGTATCAAAATTTTAATACATAAGAACAATAAAAAAATTATTTTTAACCAAGATTTTCTATTTCCAAAAAGAAACTACATATTTTATAGTTAATTCCATTCCAAGTTTTAATAACCACATTGTAATGAATGCGCAAGAAAACATAATATGAATTTAAAAACTAATAAAACAAAGTTAATAATGCAGATTCATATGTCACCTACTAAGAACATGGAAAAGTTAATTAATTGCTGTAAAGAAAACTGACACTACAGATTCAACTTTGACTGTACGGACATACATAAATATTTTTTTAATCTACAAATAATATACTTATTTAAAATACACACAACCAATAATCAGTTTTTTCCTTTAGCTAAAATGACCAAATTTTTACCTCAGTCCTCAAAAAAAAAAAAAAAAAAAATTTTACCAATGTTGAACTTATTCCCAATTACTATTGTAATCCATTAACTAGATAATTATACAAACTTTTAAAGTAATTTACAAACAAGTACAAAAAACATAATTTTTTTGAAAAAACTCCCCTATTTATCTAGATCAATTTAATGTAAATTACCAGAATATTAGACTAGTTTTATAATAGTTTATTAAAAAAATGTTTATCATTTATAAAAACAAACTTTAAAAGCTGTTTTGAGTAGTCAAGTAACACAAGTTGGGCAAATTACTTTGTACAGCGACCAACTGATGTACATTCATTAATGAAACCTAACAGGATACCCAGTTGAAATTCCTATCAAAAATGCAGCATAATTTACCAATCAAATTAAAAGATTTTTGAAATGAACCAGTTTCTGATAAAATAAAAAAACTATAAATAATTTTCTGTGTTAGAACTGGCAATTAAATTACACAGTTTAAATTTTACCAGGAAAATAATACACAAAATATCCATGCGATGAGAATTGTCAAAAATATTGACAAGAAACTGTGAATCAAACAAGAAAAACCTTAACACATTACAAATTACACAAAGTGAAAGAGCTGAATGGGCACATGTATGAAAAATAGATGATTATCGTAAAACAAAGTTAACAACATCGTGGAATATAAGAAAACCTTTCAGAAGTACATGAAATTACTTGAGAAGTCCCTCCCTAATTTTCCTAAATGATGAAGAAACAAAAAAAAATTGGAATAACTACGGTTTGGTCTGCCAGTTCTATATTTCATTACGATATTAAAACAATAACAGAAGTACATTTAATTAAATATATTGCGTTTCAAATTAACCCTTTGAATGCCAGGGTCTGATTTTATTGGATGTGAGGGTCTTCTGAAAAGTGACAGACCTGGTCACATCGGATGGTCAGTAAACTGTTGCGTAAATGGCTATAACTTCCGTATACACCGGTAGATTGCGTTGAATTTTGGCTTTATTTTTAATGTAAATACGAACTTTCATTTTATGTCAATAGATTTCGCTATAATTTAGTCTGTTTTACAAAGAGTTTATAGTTTGTGTACGTTTTTGTAAACACATGCGTCAAATGGCAACTTCATCGTTTTTATATATAATTATAGTATTTTAAATAATGTTGTGTTATACATCAATCTAATCAAAACAAAATTGTCTATAAAATGAAATATCTCATTATAGTAAAAATATTTTTAGTTAAATACCTACTGGATGAAGAATATTACATGAACATCAAATTCGGGAATGAATAAAGATATTTTAGTAAATAAAAATAAATTATCAATGAATAAATTGTTTAAACTGTGCTACTTATAGAGTAAGGTTTTCTGTTAATTTCGATAAAAGAATTAAGCTAATATCCATATTAGTTTTGATGAAATTAATTTTTAAAGGAAATAGTGTCATAAGCTTGCTTTTACCCTGGCATTTTTCACCAGTTTTCTACTACAAGGCGCGGCACTCAAAGGGTTAAAATAATTTTGCTTCTTTTTTTTATTAAAATTTGTCTACCAAGACCTAGGTAAAAAGGGTTTGCATATACCAATGAAAAACTTTTAAGATTACTTTTAGTTTGATCTTTTAATAAAGAAATAATGAAAAACACAAAATAATTTTCATTTAAGAATAATTACGAATTAAAAAAAATCTACAAAAATAAATGTAATACCAAATTTATACCTGTCAAATAGATGTTTTTAAAACAAAATGTTAATTGTAAGTCATGACACAAATATGAAATTATTAATACAATCATAGTGAAAATTTTCATGATATAACATTGAAAATGATTTTTTGTTTTGCTGAGAAAACATGAAAGTATGCGAGACATTTTTAAATATTTTTTATACAGATTTTCAGGAATGTTACATAACTATATAAATCGTTAAAAAATATTTTTAACAAAATAAAAAGGTAGATTTCGATAAAGGCACATAAATAAAAGTGTGCCTTATTTAAATTGTACTTATTTCTTTAAATATGTTACGATTATCTCTAATAATAAATAATTGCTTCTATTACAAACATGATTATAAAATAGTTTTACTATGAAAGAATGAACTATTATAATATTTAGGGCATTCGAATAATTCTATTATATTTTTCATTTATGTGCTATATTTTGCTGTTAAGGCATCATAAAAAAACTGCTGTCATTATGTAGCCAGTAACAGAACATACAGTTGTGTATGATGCATAAAGTACCAATACAATCGGAAAAAAAAGTTATAAGCCCGTAAAAATTATTTTTATGAGATGAATTTGTACAGTTAAGTTATTGAAGCGTTGCTATGAGCAAATTTTACTTTTTAAAACTATTTTTTATCTCTTTCAGCATTTCGCTGTGGTAGATTATTAGAATAATTAGTAACAATGCAACAGTTAGTAGTATACGATGTAATAATAATTATAAAGTTCAAATTCGCATGATGTTGCGAAAACATTAACCCTTTCAGTACCAACGTCCGGAAAACAGGACGTCGATATCTTTTATGTAGTGACAACATTCGATTTATTGGATGCACGTAAGTTATGCATAAAGTGCATAACTACGTGCATCCAAACATCCTGATAACTAAACATTTACAAAAAACTTTTAAACAAAAAATAATGGAATAATGTATTTTGAAACCGCCTCCATGGCAAAGTGATTAACACACTAGCCTACAAAGCGAAAGATCCCGGGTTCAGTTCCCGGTTAGGGTCTAGAAATCTTAACACGTAAAAACCACCGTTAAGGAACCAAAACCCACAGTAATAACCAAGCTGTCGGTGCAACTTTAAACTAAAAAAATATTTTGAATATTTTAAGTGTTAGAACGAATTCTTTTTTTATGAACACAATAAAAATTAATTTTGAACAGGAAATTTTATTTTTCTTTAGCGTTAAGAAAATTAGCCTGCCAACGGCAGGCTTACCGTACGCCTGCAAATTTTAAAAATAAGGGCTGGCATTTTTTGTACACCCTTATTCAAATTAAATGGCTTTAGATCAAACTTTTAAAAATATTGTTTTGGCACTGAAAGGGTTAAACATGTTTTTAATATTAGTAATCAGTTTCTCATTTTGAAACTAGGAATCGGCATGTGTGAATAATAATAAATAATTTAAAAACCTGTAAATTGATTGTGACCCAGTTAGGTGACCAATAACAGCTAGAGTAAGCTGAATCTATTTATGAAATTAGATCCTGGGATACATACAATAAAAACATTGAGGCAACTCGACTTTGAGCAAATTTGCAAGGGTGATAAAGCGGTAGTAAACACTGAGGCAACTTGTGTATTATTTGATACAAATGGTTTGATGACACGCTTATTAAAATAAGCAAGTACGTAGTGGTAATAAATGAATTGGTAAGTAATGAATTTAACATGTTCAAATTCAGATTTATCATTTTTATCTTGACATGTCCTATACCCACTGGAGTCTCTTAGATGCAATTATAAAAAAATAAAAATAAAAAAGCTGTCTTAATAACAAAAAAAAACCGTTTAAAACCAAATCTTGGCAGAAAAAATTATAAGATAAATTTGAAGAAATTGAAGACTCGGACAATCAACTTTTCAGTCAAGATTATTATTAAAGGTGATACTGTAACATATTCCACATTTTATAAATTTCTTGTCATTTTTTTCAAAAAGGTTTTTTTTCAGTATTCATGTACTTTTTCTAAGCTTCCATAAAAGAAAAGAGATAAAAATTTAAAGAAGTTTCAATTTGGCTTTCCATTTTAATGATACAGATTTTTAAAATATTAAAACAAATTTCGTCCAAAATTTTTAAATCATAATACAAGGTTAGAATTACTATCACCGTGATTACATGACCGATTTGATTCTTTTTACCATCACATGCTGCACTCTATTGGGTTTAAAAAGAGCTAGTACTCTTACTGAAATATCAAAACTGGAATTAGAAAACAACCGACTGAAGAAAACAAGGACTGCAGTCGGTTGAAACAACAAGGTGCTAGTAAGCATAAAGAGTTACGGTGGGAGCATTTTCTTTGCAATTAAAATTTATTTTTAAACATACAACGATAATGAAATAGTAAATATCTGTTAAATACAGAATCAAATGAAGATGTAAACAGTGATAGAGCGATGTTGATAATGAGGATACTACTGAGTTCAGTCACTTCCAATAGCCTTCAGCAGAAAGACCTACTAAAATAATTGTTTGATACATTTTTCTAAACACATTATTAATTACAACTTTTCTTTGTTTTAAACACATCACTATAACCAACAAAAAATCTTGATCTGGAAGGATTCAAGCAAAATCACGAAATGTTGCTTCATCATGACATGAGGCAGTATCATAAAAAATCTAATCTGTGTGTGCATTCCTTCTTGTAAGAACTCCATATTCAAGGGGAAGGCTGGTCTAATACAAACAGAGAAATTTGAGACAAAGATCCTCTGCAAGATAATGATTATATATATAAATAGGTTACAAGGTCGTGAAGAACAGATACAAGGAAAATTGACGATTAATGGAAACAATTAAAAAAATACGACTAAAATTTTACAGACCCCTGTATAGAAAGATGACAAACAGTTGACAAAACAAATTTTAAGACATTAAACAATAAATCAAAGGTGTCGGATAAATGGTTTATAGAAGTCAAAAAGGATATAGAGAAAACCGAATAAACCAAGAAACTGAACTGAACCAAATTCAGACAACTAATTACAGACTTTAAGAGTTTCTATGAAGAGCAAAAACAGAACACCGAGTGGACAGAAGAAAGAAGAAAAACCTACAGTGAACAAATGCTGAGAATATGGGCATAAAAAGAGCTTCCACAAATGTGTAAAATCACCTTATGTGCCAAGCATGATCTAATTGACCCAATATGTCTAAAATTGACCCTACAAGAGCAAAAATATATCAACCCTGTTTTGTAAGAAGGTGCTAACTAACTGACATTTTTGGCGAAAAAGGGTTAATTGCAGTATGAAGGTCCTAAAGATGTATACTTTTATGAGTAAGAAAGAGACAACTGTATAAGGAATAGTTACAAAGTTAGATGTCGGTTATTAGTGAACATTTTTAAATTCTGATCTGTAAGAAGGAGTTAACTACCACCAGTTAGCTCCCGTTCACAGTTTCTAGAACCGTCACATGAAATACGTTAGAAGGAGTCAATAATACAAGGAATACGTAAGATCTAATTTCACCATAATAAAATGAGTAATATGTGCTAATATTAGCTTTCTACCTGAAGAACAATTTAGGTTATAAGTTACGTACATTATGTGCAGTGGTTACTTCTTTTGCTTTTCCTGAACAATTATATCAATGCGGGTTAGACCCTTCTTACAAAACAGGGTCGATATATAACTATAAGTTGTGATTGGTGAGAAATAGGTATAAATGTTAAATCACGACAGATACAGAAACAGATTCCTCCTCCTTAAATATCGCTCAGTGATGGACGATGTCTTAATAAATAATGAACAGTGTACAAGATGACTGCCTACATAATGACAGCATAAAAAATAGCACATTATCATTATCAATGTATATATATATGTATATATATATATCTATGTATAAAATATATGAAAATTTTAATGAATGTGCACATATAAATATTGTATAATCATTTTGTTTTATATCATGTATAACTAACCATAAATACAACGTACGGTTACGTAATATTATTATTATTTACATTAAATTTTTCTTTTATTTATTAAGTTATGGTTTTTATATATATACAAGAATCAATTAAATGTTAACCATTTCAAAAAAATATTTATATATACAAATACATCTATCTGGTTTCACCTAAATACTAATCTAAATAAGTTCTACGACTTAACCTAAAAATATGTAGCTAAATAACAAACTCCTTCTTAAAATTATGTTATTACTTTAAATAACTTTTATAGTCACGATAATAATTTTATTGTTTATATATTTTTAATATATAAATATTATGTGTTTCAAAGTGAAGTGGAGTGCTCGGGTTCTTTGGTTACATCAGGAGTTTCCGTTTTAATATCTTCATCGATTGATGTTGTGTTGCTTATTACATCGATTGGATGTGTTATATCAATATTCTTTACATCGTCGACGTCATTAATCTCATTTGTACTATCATTGACATTAAGTGACACGTCCTGTGTGTCAACAATGATGTTCTCATTGTTTCCTCCATTGGACAAAATGATTTCAGTTTTGATTTCAGGTGTCGATTCAACGGGTTTTATTACATCAGTTTCAGGCTGTTCAGTTTTTATTTGTTCCTCTGAATTAACAACGGGAGGTAATTCATCTGTACAATTGTCAGTTTTTGTGATTTCATTTTCTTCATCCTTGCATTCTTTTTTAATTTGTTCATTCGATGAACAATCATCATATGTTGATTTCACGGGTTTCTCTTTATGTTTATGTTCGGAGGATTCATGTTCTCTGTTTTCATCACATGATTTTAATCTCTTTTTATCTCGACCATCACCTTCTTTTTTAGGTTTTCTTTTACTGTGATGATGATCAGATGTCGGTAAAGAGGCAGGGATTGCAGAACCAGGAAGGCTAGTTTTCTTTTCCTTATACAGATGTTGTGTAGTTAAACCTGATACAGCACGGCTTAATTTCATCGACTGTATATTCTGTTCATCTGGATAATATTGTTTCAATCGTACATGCCATGCTAAAAAAAAAAAAACATTCAAAATCTCAGATAATAATTATCCATAATATTAAAACTGTTTCTACACATTCCTCTAATATTTACGTATTATGTAAGTTGATAAAACAAATAGGACCCTAAACAATAGATCTACGGAGTCGGATAAATTTTAAAGAAGTTGAAAGAAAATTGGAATAAACCATGAAAACACACTGGCCCAAATCAATCTTAAGACTACTGATCATTAACTTCAAGGGCTTCCACGGAGAACAAAATCGGGTCCTGGACGGATGTGACAAAGGAGAAAATGGCACAGTGAAAGAATGGTGAGCATATTGCTACAAAAAGAGCTTCAAAAAATCTGTTTGAAGTTACTTTATGTCGTCTAACATGGCCTTAAATGAAAAATCTATTTCTTCAGATTCTAGGAGTGTTTTAAGGATTTTCCTAAAATGGTTCTTTCACAGGTATCGGCAAGATATCTCGTAAATACAGTTCAAATTTCGGCACACTGTAGACCAATAACTGTTGCAACTTTTTAATATAATACATTTGTTTTCAGATTTTGATATCTGACTGATTTCCACATAAATGCTAATGCAGACGTTAAAGGGTGATAAACGAAACATGCCAGACCTGATTGGGATTCAAAACCAGGATTCCTGGTGTAAAAGCCAATTACATTGGCTACAACACCACAGGTTGGCCAATGTGATATATCAATTTTATCAAATTGAAACAGGAAATTTTATTTATATGTTTTCGAATTTGTACGCATTCTGTTGTCATAAGATGTTTACACACAGAAGCAATGTTTAGTGTTCGCTAATAAGATTCATTGCAAATGCATTGCCAATTGTTTCTATCAGATAATTAATATATTAAAAGTTAAGCAGTGTACAACTAACATAATATCCATTCTCTAATTAGGTACTTCAAAGCTAGTATTTTTTTTCCCTTTTTCCCCCCATTTTTTAAATTTTTTGTTATCGAGTTTAATTGATGGCTCATAAAAGGGTTAAAAAGATCACATAAAATTGAGCTCTGAAATAAATAATTACTATACTCGTTTGCACATTCAGTTGACACAACAGAGCAGTATAGGACAATGTATTTCTTATGGGGCTCTTACTGCTACTAGCAATTACACATAAATTGGCTTTGTAGATCAATTAATGCCATCATAACCAATAACATTCCCTCCACACCGCCCCATCCATAACAAACCTTTATAATATAGAGTAGTCTATATGACTTTTAATTAATAATAAACTCTATAAGTTTATCCGATTTATACGCGGATTCCAAATGAGAAATATTTTTTCGATAGCTGTACTGGGAAAGATCTTTTACATTTGTAATAACCGATTGCATTATTTGTTTATATTTATCACGCCGCAGTGTTTAAAAAGTTTAGCATGGGAATGTGGAGAAGGTGTTAGTAGGTCTGCACTAAAATAGATAAGATATTCATTTAACCCCCCTCCCTAATAGAAGAAAATGTTTTTACAATTTTTTTTTATTTTTACAATTCATTACACATTTTACATAATACATAATTTTTTTCTGTTAAGCAAAAATTGAATTGTAGTTCTACCTTAAAAAATACATGTTCTATAGAGGTTTAAAAAATGTATTCATACACGCATCCAGATACCTTTAATTGATGTTTTTAGTGGCGTTGACGATTCCCATAAGATCCATTGTGTCAACTGAACGTGCAAACGACTATAGTATGGAACTAATTTCAGGGTAAAAAAACTGCTGCAAAAGAGACTATACAAAAGCACAAAAAAGAAAGATAAAACTCATTAAAGTAAACCTTCGCTTTTTTGACACTCGATTCTTCAACACTCTGTATACATCGACACAGCTCGTGGCAAGGTGAAATGATGTGGTGTAAGTAGCGATCCGGCACACAGGTCAGCCCTTCCACTTTCTCCTCATCACTGCCCTTCCCTTCTGTTATCCTTGAGTACAGTATTGTACTGACGAACACGTCAACTTATTTGTATTCATTAAAACTGGGTAATTTTTATATTAAAATCATGTTTTTAATGCCTTCTAAACATAATTATGCCATATGCTCCGAATAAATCAACATTTTGCTACTTTGACAACCTCTAAGATCACAAAGTGTCGAACTATCAAAGTTCTACAGTATTTAATACACATAAATGGAAATGAGATTGAAGGACATTGACTGTAATTTAAATATTATAGTAAATTCCAAAAAAACTTTTTAAAATGTGATCCACAGAAAACTGATACAAAAACACTATATTATGACAATAAATGGCATACTATTCTGCATATCAGTGGTTTAAATACACTCAAATTTTTGTTTCTATTGTTTATAACCATTTAAAAGATGTCATTTAGCTTAAGCTTCATGTAGCAACTAAAACATGTCTGTAATTTCAAAATATGTATTTCTGTACCCAAAAAATTAGACGATACAAAAATTAAATAAAAATTTTTTTACTTACCGATACTTGTAACAGCAGAAACAGTTCGAAACTGATGTATTATATTTCGCGGTAAGAAATATATGTCATTGTCACATAATTGTATACGAGCATATCGCACGCCTTCTCTTCTTAGTTGATTCAATTTCGCATCTTCTATCCATTGAACACACTGAAAATATAATTTTTATACATTACCTATACTACTTTAAATAACTCTACAGGATTTGATAACTTCCTCAAGATCACAAGAATTCACAACCTCTATCTTTATATACACATCTCAATATATTTAAGTTTTGGAATAGATTTTACGGTAAATTCATGACAAAAACTGCACCTATATTACAAAAAAATTTATCACACACGTTTTAATTTCCTGATTAATTTTATAATTTTTGAATGATTGAACCGAAATACAATTGTTTTCATTAACCCTTACTAACCGGGAAGCTCAATATCACTCATTCGTCATCATCTTTCTTTAAACTTAATTATCTCTGCAACTATTCATTATATTCTAACGGGTTTAGTTTTATTTGATAGAGACTTTTTTCTTTTTTCATTTGATGTATCTTGCATATTTGTACGATGAAAATTGACGACGTGGTGTTACGCGAAAAAAATGTATTTTTTTTGAACAGCCGGTACTAAAATTTGAACGTTTGTAACAATGGAAATCAATAAATTAAAAGTGCCGGCAACAAATTTTATGACCCAAAAATCGAACAAAGAAGGTTAATACTACCCGTCTCGTCTACCCCTCAGTTAAACCCTACAATTAGCGTCAAAATAAATGATAACATATTTTGATTCATGCTATCCTGTTTAGAAAAGGATAATACACAAAGCAACAGGCGCAAAAGATATAGAACTTACATAGAAGAGTAAATAAAAATTGAAAAGACAGCACATTATTTTTAGGTGATTTTTTCGCCATTTTTTTCATCCAGCACGTTACTTTGTCCAACAAAAAGTGTGATATCTTTTGAATGCGTCTTTCAATTTGCAATAACTAAACGTTGGTTTTTTTGCAATGAATTAATTGCTTTATTTATGCATATATAACTAAACATATGTTTTTGTATTTTTTACTGATTTTGTGACACTTTTTCGTACATAAAGTGATATTACTAAAAGAAAATATTTTTTCTTAAATTTCAATTTTTATTGTGGTCGTAAATGAAAACGGAAAAATTTGGTTTAAATGTTGTTCTAATAACAAATTCTTTATAATATATGGTAATTTTTTGAAATTTTTAGAAATGAAACTGATTGAAATAAAAGAGTTTTTATCAGGCGTAAAATGACAGTCCACGTAATCGTTAAAAATCTCTGTTCTCGTTGGGTTAAATACCAATTTTCACACAATGTGAAATCTAAAAATCTTTGATTAGTTTTATCACTTTTAGGACTATCGTCAAAAGTAATACAAACTTTAGTCTAACATGGAAGACAGCGCCCAGACAGTTTACAAGCATCAACTTTACATTGTTATAGATGCATTTTCCCAATATCCATAAACGATATCTTGATTTACAAATAAATCTGTATAATGCATCCTGCAGCCTACAAACAATTCTATTGTAAAAATATTTAATTTCTTTACTGACCTATTATGTGTATGTTACTATTAATAATAGTGTTTTGTTTTTCAATCCCATTTCAGTGTTTTTTTGGTGTTCATTACATTACATCCTACTTTTCTCCATAACAGGCAGGTGGAGTATTAAATTATTTGCACTCGATCTGCTAGTTCCAGGGCAACAAAAAATAGTTCTATTTCTAATCACATGGTCAGCCAATTACATGATTGAAGCATTTAAGAAGAGAAGAGGTAGAGGTGTTAAGGACACTAGTCAGAGTTGTCTCTTCTAAGAGTAATGAATGAATTTCATCATGATACAGCCAGACCATGTGGTGAATGGAGTAAAGGTGTCATTTCCATGGTGAAAAGTAGATGTTTTTCAGAGGGCCTGATATCTGATAAGCACAGGCTACGTTTCCATTCAGTGAAGAAGGCATGATAAACCACCTCACTCCTCGTTTTACTTAGTAAAACCTCTAGAGGTTCAAACCAGCCTTTCGGCTGAACACCTAAACAACAAATCTTACTTGTTACAGCTGCTATTTTATACATTTTATTTTATACTTTTTATTTTTTATTTTATACTTTTATTATCCACTGATATGTTCTGGTGGTTTCACTATCATCAGAGTACACAAATTAAAAAAAAAATTTGAAACTAAATTTATTCATATAAAATTGTTTAATTACTCAAATTAAACTTCCCTCATATTCAGTGCAGATGGCAATAGCAGACAATATTGTTTCATCATTTTTAAAATTTAACCTGTTCATTTAAAATGTCTTGCCTTGGTTTACTAAAATGTTTACATACATACACCTCATATTTTTCTATTTCACTTTCGTTTTATTATTACGTGGTTCTATTACACTAAAATATTTGTCTATTATACCAAAAATTATAGTTTTTTTTTAATATGTTTTGTGTAATTTGATTTCATGTAATCACATTTCAGAGCTTTTTGGTGTTCAGCAAATCTCACTTAAAAATTACAACTAGTCATACCAATGTCATATTATTTCAAATCCTCATTACCACATCTTAATTTAAATACATAATTTTTATTTCTGCCCATAACAGGCGAGTGGAGTGTTAAATTGTTTGCACTCAAACGGCTAGTTCCAGGACTACAAAAAAATACTTTTGTTCTTGTCTCACAGTTAGCCAATTATATGACCGTAACATTTAAGAACAGAACAGGTAGAGTGTAAAAGACACTAGTCCAAGTTATCTCATCTAGGAGTGTTAAATTTCATTATACAGCTAGACCCTGAGGTGAAGTGAAGGTGTCATTTACAGGATGGAAAGTAGATGCTTTTCAAAGAGCCTGGCATGCTAAGCATACTTTTCCACTCAGTAAGAAAGGCAGGTAAACCACCTCACTCCTCATTTAACTTAGTAAACCCTCAAGAAGTTCAAATCAGCCTTTCGGCTGATGACCTAAACAACAAAAATTTTTTTATTTAAATGTTCCATTCATTTCATTGTAAAAATCTGTTCAATGCTTAGTAGAAACTGTTTGTTGTTGTTTCATTATACTTTAATGAGATATAGTATAAGATTATACTGTAAGATTATACTTTTTAAGATTATCTCTGTCTAAGTTTGATTTTAAGTCAGCTCTCGAAAAAATTCTTAATTTTATTTATTATATTGTTTATTTCTCCTTCATTGTATCTGTTTTTATATGCTAATAGCAACCCCCCCCCCTTGCTTCGCTTCACAGCAGCTAATGTAGGCCTAAGTAAATTATTTTAAAACCTCTCTATATACAATATTTGTGGATTCGTTGCCCTGTGGTAGCAAAATAAATTGTTTTTCTGCACTTCCAGCTCCAGAAAGTCCAACATAAAGTTGGCCATGAGTGAAGGAAGCACTCTTGTCTCAAATCGATGCCCACTGTTTTAAATGTTTGTCCCTACGATTTAACAGAATTGAATAGAACGCATAGAAGAATACTGATGGAAAAGAATAAGACAGTTGATATATGGCTAAAATAAGAGACGGTAATATGAGGGTGCGGTACGCAGAGTAATTGGAAATATAAGACTCATTCACTACCTGTCGAATGAAAACAAATACATGAAATACAGAACAAAAATAAAAATTTTGAATATTTCCGAATTTTTAATGTTTTTGGAATCGAATGTTATAATTCTCGTTTTTCTATGAAATATAAAAGTTAAATCGTGCTTCTAGCCCAAAATATACACCATCCAAAGGACTCAGAAAAAATAAAAGTGCTATGCACCCAATAAACTAAATCATGTGACATCGTCACAGTTTAAGTTGCTTAACTCACTTAATTAAAGTTATTTAAAGTTGCAAAATAGCCTATATTGATCAGGAAGCTCTAAGCTATGCAACAATGAAAGAATTTTTAAAATCAGTTCAGTAGTTTCTGAGATTACCTCATACAAACAAACAGACGTTTCTTCTTTTTTATATTAGTACAGATGAATTTATTATCTTTATTTCATTTTTAATAGTTCCTTCATTTTTTTATAAATTACGTGAATTCGGGTGGTTACAGGATGTATTAATAGCAGTGATGGGCTACATATTTTTACAAAAAATATTTGTTATAATTTTATTGTTATTTTTAATTAATTGCATGTCGATAAAATTTAATTTATTGGTTTTTTGCAATTTCTACTGTTATTTTTTTAAGCCCTAATATATGTACGTTGCAGCCTGTTCAATTTAGAACAATAAGCAACCCCATGACCCAGTGAGATGAGGATATTTAAGACGTGTAAATGAGGTGTAGTCTTGTACAGACTTAGGCCGACCATTCCTGAGAGAATACGAGGTTAATTGAACCCCAACCATCAAAGTACACAAGTAAAGCCATATTTCTGTTTGTATATTTTATTATTGAACTCTAAATCCTATCAAGCCAAATAATTTACCTGAGATATTGGAGGCTCATGAAGATCCAACTGTAATTTTTCAACAAGCTCGGGAAAATCTCCAGCATAGAAAGCAACAACATCCTTAGTAATACGATTGTAGTCATATTCTTGGCCCCCATTTACTGCTTTCAAAACACCTACACAAAAAAAAATATAAATTTTCAATTATAAAAACCATTAGTAACAAAACTAAAAGACACAACAGTAACCACATACTTAAATTTGAATATTTTATACCTTCTTGAAAAACCAAATAACACTGGGTGTTACTGAATTACTTATAAGAAAAGTAACCTTTAACAGTGAAGAATTTAAATAACTATATTAAATATTTTTGAGGAAGGCAATGGTAAACCACCTCACTCCTCGTTTTACTTAGTAAAACCTCTAGAGGTTCAAACCAGCTTTTTGGCTGATGACCTAAACAACATTAAATATTTAATAAATTACTGAATCCAGTACATCTTCAAATTCTATTCAGACTAAAAATTTGGTTTCCAATATTCTCACTAGGTGGAATGTGCAAATGAGTGTTTCCCTTAGTCATCAAGGGCACTGTGCTGTCCGAAAAAGCTGTCATAAAATAAATCACAAAATTTATGGTCTTTTTGTTTATACTAGTTATTTATAACTGGTATATCATACCTAGACATACTTAAATATTATCTAATGCCAAAATTACTACAGGATTTAAGCACAAAATTCATTTACTAGCAAAATGCCGTGAATATTGAACTTTAATCACCTAATTTAATTCCAAAGGACTTTTTGGTACAGGGTTACATTAAAGACAAAAATTTATGTCCTTTCAGTTCCAGGATATGTGGACAAACTGCACCATTGAATGGCACAAATAATTGCCACTGTAGATCCAGATATGCATCAAAGGATTTCGGACAAGATTAATTACAGATGAGACATCTGTAGTGTTACAAAAAGTAGCCAAATTTATTATTTGTACATGAAACTTTAAGGATATACTGAATTCAGTGATTTATGGAATACTTTTGTAAGTTATTTACTTTAATTACAATTAAATATTACTTTTGTAGAGTTTGTCTGATGGCTCGAGTCAGCGGCACAAAAAGTGTGGGACAGTCCAATTACCTTCGCACTGGAATTATGTTCTACAATAGCAGCAACTGACAAAGTGTTACCAACACTTTTAATGTACAGTTTAATTACATAACATAAATTTAAAGTACTATAAAACAACATAAGCATACAATTAATTTGAAAATGTTTTAAATTTAATACAGTTGGACCTCCTCTAATCCAAACCTTCATAATTTGAAATACTCTTTAAATTGAATATTTACTTATTCCCTTGAAAGGTTCTCCTTAATTCAAATTAAATTATCTCCTTTACTCCACCATTTAGTGGTCATGTATGTTGAATGAAAACATTTTGAAGCATTATTAATAAAGAGTTAAATAGTGAGCCCACAATTTCTAATGCTGTTCATTTTCAAGTCCACCAGAAGAAAACTAAAATAATTAAAAACTTTTTCAATAAATTAGTAAAGGTACATAGTCTTTAATTTACATTGATGTATTTTTTCTATAGAAATCAGTTACAAAAATTGTCCACTTTGTTACAATTTCCAATAATTTGTTTTATTTTCTGTGCCGTATTTCTTTGTATTACTTTCTATATGTATTGTTTACATACATTTGTCCTAAATTTATTTTATACTGTTTTTATGTCATCATTTTTTTTATACGTATTCCGTCTATTTTTATATAATAATACAGCATGTGATACAGACACAATCATGTAATTCTTAATCACAGTATTGAAAAAAAAATATCTGTAGTAATCACTTTTCAATCAATGGTAGTCGATTAACATATTTGACCTTTTTAATGTACTGTTTTATGAAATAATATGAATGTTTCTTAAAATGAGAAATTTTAAGTTTTAATATTTTACCTGCGTTGAAACTTCCCTAAATTGAAAAAATATCAGTTCCTTCAGACTCAAGTTAGAGAGGTCCAACTGTAAAATAAATTTACCATAAACTTGTATAAACAGTTTTTTCTTCGAATACATCCAGATTATGTTTACAATAAAATCTCCCTCAACTTGTGAAAATTTCCTACACCTTGTGGCTGTCAAATTTATGGTTGCCCGAAAATGAAAATTCCTTTTTTCCCCGGTGGTCATTGGTCAGAGGTAGAGGTGGTCTCTTAATAGGGGTGTAGAATTGGTCTTATGAATAATAATATCGGTTCCGCAAACATTCGGTTGAAGAAAGGGGTGGTCATTAAGAGAAGTTTAACTGTACTTAAATTCACACAAACTGAAATATTCAACAAATTTTGATGGAGTTTGATGTGGATTTCATCACAAAATCACAAACTGTTGATCTATTTGCAAAAATATGATTGAAATGTAATAATACACACCAACAGCAGCTGTTGTCATTCTATCAAGTCCATGTCCAACATGATCAGCATGTGCTTTTGTTCGATCTTCAAACATGTATTCTCTTGCCTCTGAAAGTCGTGGTAAGTATTGCAGATTACGAAGTTCATTGATACCCGTTCTGTGAAAAAAGAACATAAAGGTTCAGAAATGAAAAACTTGTTCGATAAATAAAATTTTGCCCATAACAGTAGGTAGGTGGAGTGTTAAATTATTTGCACTTGATCTGCTAGTTCCAGAGCTACAAAAGTAGTTCTGTTTCTTAAGACATGGTCAGCCAACTATATGACTGAAGTATTTAAAAACAGAAGAAGTAGTAGTGTAACAGACACTAGTCAGTTATCACGCTGACAAAATGAATTTCATCATACAGCCAGTCCCTGTAGTGAATAAAGTGAAGGTGTCTTGTGCTGGGTGGAAAGTACACGCTTTTCAGAGGGCCTGGCATGCTGATAAGCATATTTTTTCGCTCATTTTTTTCCTCACTCAGTGAGGAAGGGAAAGTAATGCAGCACACTCCTTATTTTACTTAGTAAAGCCTCTAGAGTTCTCAAACTAGCCTTTCAGCTGATGAAATAAACAACAACAAATAAAATTAACATTACAATAAAAATTATAAAATAACTATGTAGCAATAAATTGGTTAATTTTTACAGATGATATAACTTTAATATTCGAAAATATTGACACAACAAGAAACCAAATACAATTATTAGAAGTGTGCAAACAAGTTGAATTACAGACATCATATCGTCCTAGTACAAGCAAAAGTCACTAACTCAAAAATTTGACTTGATGAGTTATGCACATCACTAAACTACAAAAAATCTGCTCTTTCCAATGGCAAAACTCACTAAGTCGTACGAGGTATAATAAAAAAGTTGTTATGGTTTTTTATATATCATTAACTCTTGTTTTCAATATTCTTGACTAGCAAAAGTCACTAACTTCTTAATGGAAAAGAAGATATTTAGAAAAGAAGAAATTTTGTCAAGCAAAAGTCATTAACTGTAGTTCGTGACTTCTGCCTGTAGAGTTATGCCAGCTTCGCTAGTCACATTGTCACTAGTTTTTATTAAGTCTGGTTAGTGAATTTTGCCTGTCAACGTTCAACCTACATCGTTATATTGTAAAAAGCAAATGTTATTAAATGTAGATAGTGAATTTTGCTTGACAACTTAGTGAACTGAATTTAGCTTTTTCAGAGGAAAAAGTAGTTATGTTGTGGTTAATGAATTTCGCCTAACCTACAATAGTATTAACATTCGGAGTAGTAGTTAGTCTGTGAATTTTATTTTTCATAATAATAATATTATTGACATAATAATTTATATTTTATTAAGAATAGTGTAATAGATTTAAAAATAGTGGATATAATATATTAAAAGTAGTAATGTTTTAACCAAGTTATTTTTTATTTTGTCGTTTAACTGTAGTTTTCTGATCATGCATCTCTTTTGTTTACTAAGTTTAAGGTTATGTTTGTATTTTGTACCCGATATTGTTTTAACAGTCGTGGTTTTCGGATTGTGTAATAACTTATTTTGATTTCGTGGGTGTATTTTAAGAGTGTAGTTTAATATTTCAGCTTTAATTTTGTGCAGTAATTTTGCTTTGTTATTAAAATGCAATGCAATGTGATAATTGCAAATTTCTCTCAAGAGGATAGAAATAGATTGTGTCAGTGTTACTGGAAACTCGAAGACTATCAACGAAAAAAGGATTTCTTACTGGCAAATGTAGTAAGTCAAGAAATCAAATATCATAAAGTGTCAGAAAATGGGAAGGCTAGAAAAAACACTAAACAATATTCTTTCTTAAAAGATGGGCTTAGAATTAGAGTATGTCAAAACTTCTTTTTAAAAACCCTATCAATTAGTAATGGGCCATTAAATGATGCTTTCAAACATGTTTCAGAAAATGGAACATTTAATTCTTGTGACATGCGGGGAAAACACATACCTTCTAACAAAACTAATAATAAGAGTATAAATTTTGTTAAAGAACACATTGAGAGTTTTCCAGTAACAGAGGCACACTATGTGAGAAAATCCTCATCTAAAAAATATCTGGGTAAAACCCTGTCCATTTCAAAAATGTACCAATTATACAAAGAAAAATGCACTACTTGTAATGAAATTCCTGTGTCAAAAATCACGTACAAAAGAACGTTTTGTTTGAATTATAATTATTCATTCTTCAAACCGCGCAAAGATCAGTGCCTCTTATGCAACAAATATGATGCAATCAGGGGCCAGGAATATAGTTCTGAAAAGCTAGCTCTTACTAGCAAATATAAAGAACATAAAATACGAGAGAAAGAAGCCAACCAAGCCAAAGAGGAGGACAAAAAAAGAGCAGCTGTTGATGCAACATTTTTAACAGCAACGTTTGATTTACAAAGCGTTTTGCAAATTCCATCTACTGAGGCATCATCCATGTATTATAGCCGTAAATTGTGTTGTTACAATTTGACAATTTATGAAGGTGCTAAACCAAATGCAGCACATTGTTATACATGGATGGAAATAGACGGCAAGAGAGGAAGTAATGAAATAGGTACGTGTTTGTATTTATTTCTGAAAAGTCTGCCCCCAACAATTAAAGAAGTATCCCTGTTTTCTGATACTTGTGGGGGGCAGAACCGAAATCAGAATGTGGCTGCTATCATGTTGTACATGGTTCAAAACAGTAATCTAGAAATTATAACGCACAAGTTTCTAGAGTCTGGACATTCTATGATGGAGTGTGACAGTATGCACTCTGCCATAGAAAACAAAAAAAAATACAGAGAAGTGTATACTATTCATGATTGGATTAGTATTTTTAAAAATGCACGATCAAAAATGCATAATAAAAATGCTAACCCGTACCAAACTACTCAACTTAAATATACAGATTTTTTAAACATATCAGATATTTCAAAAAATTTGTTAAAAAATAAAAAGCTGGACACAGAAGGACAGAACATAAACTGGCTGAAAATCAAATGCCTAAAATTCATCAAGACAAGTCCAGACACAATTTTCTTTCGATATGGGCATTCTGGAGAATACCGATTGATGAGTGTTCTTGGACGCAGGCGCAGCAAAATTAATACAAGTGGTACAAATGTTGCACTCGCTCCTTTGTACAATAGTCAGCTACCAATATCGTATGCAAAATTTAATGATTTGGTAAAGCTTTGTAAGGAAGGAGCAATCCCAGATGAACTTCATCACTGGTATTGTAATTTGCCATACACCAAAAATGGTGGGCGGGAAAGAAACCCTGAACCTGAAGTTGAAAGTGATGGACTTTCAGATGATGAAGAAAATTGACTAGAAATGTGATTTCAATGTAATTATTTTATTTTTTTATGTATGTTATTGATTAATTTTTTTTTTTTTTTACGTCGCATCAACTGCAATGGTCATTAGCGATGACGTTGGGGTGGAACTTTATGCGATGTAGGGTGAAATGATTTTTTGTAACGCAATATTAATATTATTATTGTTTATAAAATCCATTTATAGAAAATGTAAATATAACTGAAGAAAATGAAGAATGTTTTGAAAGAAAATTGAAGTGTTTTGTTAAGTTATTGATTATTGCTCTTTAAAAATATAATTGACCTACTATGATGCTGTAATTAAAAAAATTAAAGTGATTATTATAACTATAATCGATTAGAAAAGTTTATAATTTTTCATTATTACACTGATGTTTCAGAATTATACATTTTTATGTTGTACTGTTGTGAAGTTACATTAAACTGCCTTTGGTTTCAGCTGATAGAAGAGCATCATTAAGCTAAGTAAATGTATAATGTTGACAAGCAGAAGTCACTAAGTGTGCAATATTATTTTTAATCACATTTTATTAATATCTATTTGTTTATTATAAGTATTTTATTTTATTTACTACACAGGAAATATTCTCAAGTTTCTTTGGTACTAAATAGTTTTCATTTTCATAGTTTATTAATTTGCTGAGAAGTATTCAAAATGTAACAAAAACTTCAAATACATTTTTCTCAAAACTAGGTTAGTGGAGTTAGTGACTTTTGCTTGTACTAGGACGATATAAAAAACTGAAAAATAAGAAAAAAGTTCAAAATACTTAACAGAAGATTAGAGAACAAGAATAGTAAAGAATTTAAATACGTAGGTAGTATAATCCAAGAGAATGGATGAAGATTAATGAAGATTAAGAAATGAAAAATATAAATTTAAAGGAAGTGGAAAAAGCCCATCAATTGATGTAAAATATTTAAAATACAAAATCAATACAGTTAAACTGAAAATTAAGACACTACAAAACTGTATATGGATCTAAACATATTCTATCAAAAAAAGTGTTTAAAGAAATACCTATAAAAGAAAGAAAAATCCTACAAAAACACATGGTCCTAAGAAAAATTTAAATAGAGAATATAGATAAAGAAGTAATAAATATGGGGATTTAAAAGTAGAAAAGATAACAGACTCTATGAAAGAAAAAAAATTAGTTTTGTGATGTCTATAGAATGGCTTGAAAATATTTACAAAACAGTTATCAGACACAGTCAAACATGCAAAACACAGAATAAAGGTTCATAGAAACTGAAACACATATGAAGGAGATGAAGGTGTTTGATAAGACAAAGAACAGAAGTAAATTTAGAAAAATGGTTAAAGAATTGAGAGGTTCCAAAAGAAAAAGACGAGAAATTACAACAAGAAATGGGTCACAAAAGAAAGGAATAGTTTAAATGAAAAAATTTAAAAGGCTTGAAAAAAATTAGTAAAAAATATAAGAAAACATCAGGCATGAGAAAAAATAATTTAAAGTGGTCCTTAGTAAGCTGAAACAATAGAAAAAGACAGATATTGTTCAGAAATAGAAAAATCTGGTGTGAAACACTCACACCACTTTCTCTTGCCAATGCAAATAATTTAAACAATATAACCTAATATTAGTAATAAAACATTAGAAATACACAAAAAACAAACCTCAAAACATAACCTTATTTTAATCATGAGTGAAAGACGCTAAATGAAAATCGACCTGTTTGGCTTAAAAATACGGAAAATTACTCTTTCACGCTAAACTAGGCTCTGTAGAGAAAAACGCTCTAAATAAAAGTTGTAGATCGTTTAATTTCCTATAAATTTGATTATATATACTTTTGTCGTAAAATGCATACTAAGGCCGAAATCTTAAAAAAATTGATTTTCCACACGTTTTCATGAGAAAAAAACAGAAAATTGCTAATTACCGCTAAACTAAGCGTTATACAAATGAATGTTAGAAATAAAAGTTGTAGGATTTTACATTCTCTACAACTTTTATTATATAATGTTTTGCGCTAAAATGCATATTAAAAAGCCGCAATCTTTAAAAAAAAATGTTTTTACGTAAAAACAGCCTCACCCAGAATTTCAGCAAACATGGGGCCTACCCTATCTTGCAGAGCATAAAAAAATGTAGTGAACTAGGTGATTTTAAAAAAAAATTGTAGGACTAGTTTTTGAGAAAATTGCAAAAAAGTGAAAAATTACACGAATAAACTACTACTTCCAGTTGACCAATTTTGATGAAAATGTTCGTGTTTGGTCCGGTAGTGGTATGTAACTTAAGTTTCAAGTTTCAAGTTCGTACGATGTTCCGTTCTTGAGATATTCTGTTCATACACACACACTCACAGACCAATCCCTAAAAACATGTTTTTTGGGTTCAGGGGGTCTGAAAACGTGTAGATCCGGTGAAAACTCGATTTCGAAAAATCGACATGAAAACAATACTTTCCTTCCTATATATTCATATAGGCAAGAGAAAGTAAACATCAATTCATGTAATAGATTAACAACTTAATCTAGGAAACCGAGTGAACAAATGAAGGAGTTTTGGGAAAAGAAACAAAATCTGAACAATATGTAAATCTGATCCCTAGGAGTCAGATGCAAAAAAAGTTAAAAACCAGAAATTTAATACACACCTTCTTCTTTTAAATGGTGATTTATGAATGTCAGCGGTTGGTACCAACTGTTCACCAGGCCGGATCCACAGAATTGGTCCATCATTTGATTCTTGAGGCGATTCCATTTGTACTACTGATATTGGTCCCCATGGCATTGTCTACAAAAAAAATTATTAACATATTACACACGAGTTTATTACATATTATAATGTATTTTTTCATTCTTTCCCACTAAATTTCATAAGATGAAACAGTGATTCATTTACTTATCCATTGCAAGAAAATAAATAATCATATTCAATCTCTTACGTTGATTTAACACAAACATTTTGTGACCTGCAAATTCCATAGCCAAAATTTTTTTTACTTTTTCATGATACTAAAATCTTATTTGTGGCTCTTTAACCCTTAAATTACTGAGTCCTTTCAGAGCTACTCATTCTGCTACTGTGAACATTCAAATATCAAAGCACGCTCCTGAATATAACATTTATCTAATTTCATTATTGATAAAAAATTATGAAAAAATTACAGCTATTTTATAATAAGTACGGATATTTTGAAAATACAAACATAAAAATCGGTTTCACTTTCCGTTCGCTAGATGGCACGAAATATTTGCAAGCACAAAAAAGTTCATATTTTTTGCTGTAACGTGCTGACATTGTAATTTATCATAAAATTGTACATACGAAATTTTGTAGAAGACAATTTCATGAATAAAATGATGTATCACAATACTAATCTGGGTAAAATTTAGCTGAGATACAGTAGTTTGAAATTTATAATATTTTTTCTGCGTAGCTAGGTGATCGGAACGCTTGCCTTGTCCGCTCTCTCTCCAGATCCCAATGTCAATGTAGGTTAGAATGTAGAACAGGCAAAAGATAATAGTAGTAAAAAGTCGTACAGGGTAAGAGGAGAATAAATATTCAAATGAATGGGGCAGACAAAGATGAGAATAGGGCAGAGAAAGACGAACAGATTTCCTATCTCAAAACACAAATGTGTGTTTGTTACTGTAAGCTAGGAGGCGAAGTAAGTCAGTGATCGGCTGGCTTGCATGTGCCGAAGCATCACGTCCAAGAGAGCACACCTGCTCCCTTACTTTCTGTAGCAGTTTTTCGTGCCCGTGCCTCTGGAAACTCCTCGGCATCCTATGGTTACTTTTCAGCCATGCTTTGGTCCCGCCGAGGTGAGCTGAGATGCTGGGCTTCTGTCTGTCTATCCCGATCCTTGTCCCTGGCATCTAGCACTTTTTCTATCCGTGCTAGAGGCAACTTCTCCTACTGTAGCTTTTGCCCAACCCAGTGGTGTCAGGCGTTTACCGTGCCGAAGGGTGGATGGCACTGGGGCATTTAATCAGTGTCTTAACGGTGCCTGTAGGAAACTTGGCTAAATCCTACAGTATTTTGCCTTACCCCTGTACGCGGGGCTATGCAGGGGCGGACTGATTATTTCCCTAGCTGAAACGACAACTAAAAGTGGTTGTTGTTCCTTTTACTAGGAAAAGGAAGATGGCTCTAGATGCTTTGACTCTGGAAGGAGTGGATTTGAGCTACTCCCTGAGGTGGAGTATCTGGGGGCTGTCCTTGATAGGGGCCTGACTTGGAGGGGCCACATGTCAAGGACTGTTGAGAGGGCTGCAAAGGCCTTATGGATGTTAGAGTCCGTTTGGGAGGACTTGGGGGCTTAGGCCTCGTATGGCAGAATGGGCTTATGTGAGCATCATTCTGCCAATGGTCACATACGAAGCTTTTGTATGGTGGCCAAGAACAGATCGGCTGAGGAAGCTGAAGAGATTGGCCCGCCTAAGGACATGTTGTGCAACGAGCACTGGTCCAACGGCTACTATGGAGGCGTTGTTTGATTTGCCTCCTATTCATGTTCAAGTGAAGAAGGAGGCGATAAGAACTGCCTTGAGGCTGGAGGGCGGGTTCGGGGTCCCATCAGGGGAGATGGGCCACACCGAGATCTCCAAAGGGATTGAGGGGATGGGTGTGGTAGGTGGTCCTCGGGACCGTATGTACAGAGCATACGATTTCTCCGACACACTGAGGGTGAAAATTTTTGATCGTCAGGAATGGGCGGAGGGACAGCCAGTGATACCGGAAGGGGTTACCTTTTGGTACACTGACGGCTCAGTGATGAGCGAAAGAGCGGGAGTGGGGGCCTGGGGGGCCGGGGGAAAGATTTCCCTGGCCCTTGGGTGTAACATAACCGTCTTCTAAGATGAAATATTGGCCATTAAGGTCTGTGCGGCTCAGAAAGGGTCGCACACCTATATTTATATGCAGTTGCAAAGTGGTTGGCTGCAAAAGAAGAGCGCTGATGGGTAAGGGTGTGTAAACACCTTCTCAGATAAGTGCATTAGATCCTAGGCAGATCCGGCGCTTCATCGAAAGTGTGGGTCTTGCAGAAATAGGAATAGGGGCAATCACAAAAGATCTTTTAGGTCGCGGTGAGGAGGGGCTGCAAAAGCCTGAACGCCCTTATTGTAAAGTAAAGTAAAGTAAAGTACTGTAAGCTACGTCCTTGGTAAAATAAGACACTGCAGTGAGGGAAAGAACAGTTTTATGAGCTCAAAATTGAAATATTTTCATGTTTGATAGCGATGAAACTCAGATGTTACGTTGGCCCAACTTTTCCTGCTCCTTTATCCTATATATTAATAGGAATCCCGTAGTATTTTATAACAAATAAAACTACATTTCAAGTCGCATAATTTGAGATATTGTACGCGCTGATAGCTTTATAAATATGCATGCTACAGTTGTCCGAAGCCTGAAAAGTCTGAGTGAAGCGTATATGTTTCTCCCGTAGTTGAATGTTAAGGTGCACGAATGGGATTTTTTCCCTAATTTAATTTTTAGAAAGCCTCTCAAAAAAAAAAAAAACTGCAACATATTTTAAACTATTTTTTGCTTTGACCTCTCATATCCAGATTTATGTTGTTAAGGTCAACAGCCGAAAGGCTGGTTTGAACCTCTAGAGGTTTTACTAAGTAAAAACGAGGAGTGAGGTGGTTTACTATTGCCTTCCTCACTGAGTTGAAAGAGTATGCTTTTCAGCATGCCAGGCCCTCCGAAAAGCACCCACTTTCCACCCTGCAAATGACACCTTCACTTCATTCACCACAGGGTCTGGCTGTATAGTGAAATTCATTACTCTCAGAGGAGATAACTCTAAATAGTGCCTTTTACACCTTTACCTCTTCTGTTTTAAATAGTTCAGTCATATAATTGGCTGACTATGTAATAAGAAACAGAACTATTTTTTGTAGCCCTGGAACTAACAGATCGAGTGTAATTAATTTAACACTCCACCTGCCTGTTATGGGCATATCCAGGTTTATATGCGCCATTATAAATACAAAATTGAAAATAATACACTTTTAATTAATTATATTATAAAAAACAGAATCAACTCCTCTCCCCTATATTTAACTATATTTAACCCTAATTTAACACTATAAATTAAATAAAAACCAAAATTAAGTATTTATGAGTTTAAAGCAGTGAATAAATAATTAAACGAATGGTTTTGTAATATCATTTAAAGGTAAACGCATAAACTACCTTGAACATAAAAATGGTTAACAAACCCAGTAGCACCCATCTACTAGGCTTCATTTATGCACGTATTGGTAGAATATAAAATAATCTTTAAAAATTTCAATACAAGGACTTTAAAACCATTACCCTATATTACATTACAGGCAATAAATATTTATGAAAGTAATAATTACCATTTTTAAGAATGGATTTGCTTCCAACCTTGCCAACAGATCTGGAAAGTATCCTCCAACTTCTTCATGGACTGTACCAACAAGACTAATCTGATGCAGAGGTCCATGCCGAACAGTTCCATGCGCATAATTTTTAAATACCTGAAACGAAAAAACAGTAATAAAGCAAATTCAAGGAAACCAACAATGTCAATCTTATCAATCAATCATGGTAAATAATACTAGTCTGAACTGGAAAAATGTATTTCTTTATTATCGCCTCTATTTTTTTTTTTTGCATAAGCATTGTGTAGTGTAATTGTAGTTTTTGCTGAAATATTATTTAATTTTTTATTTAAGTTTTACTATACTATATGTTACATTTTTGGTTTTACCTTACTTTTAGTTTAACTGGAATCTCACAACGTTATGTATAGTCTAAACTCTTTGTTTTTTGTATGTGTATACTGTATCGTGGAATCATGTTTTTAAAATAAAATATTGCTTTAGATTTTTTTAATTTTCTTCGTATAGATAGACTAATTAATACATATACAGAAATTTATTATTTTATCAAACATCCTACATAGGATTATCAACAAGTGTATTGTTTAAAATGTAAATATATATTTCTAACCACCAGAATACGGTAACAGAAAACATTTACCCATGTTTATAGCACTTTCGTGTATCTTGTAGACATCTTCAGTAAATTAAAATTTTTTAAAATATTTTCACATCAAAATTTAAAACTTCCTACTCCTACCATGGTAGATAAGGAATCACACAGAAATTTATATATAATTCTTAAATATTTTTATCAATTTGTCGATAGTTGGACTCAGCGTAAGAACAAGGTTGGTGATTTTCTAAATCAGCACAAAGGTGCCCGAAATACCGTTCCCACAATTCAGCAGTGAAAGTGTTAAGAAATTCTACTTGCATAGATATATAGGGTGATTCAAAACTATACGGCAATCTCTTGGGATCTCATTCTATAGATTAAAATAAGTAAAAAGTTCATATAAACATACACCTGAAAACACTTAGTTAGCGAGTTACGGCTAGCGAAAAATTTCACCTAGAACTCTGTACCCTCGGTGAAGTAAGGCCGTATAAAAATGTTAAAGGTAGTTACAAAGACACAAATGCGATTATTTCTTATGTTTTTTAATCTGAAAAATTGAATAAAATTGGTTCCAGAGCTGTAAATGCAATACTTTCAGAGATATCTTACATAAAACACAAGAATTGGTGCAAAGAAATAACACATTTTTGTGTTTAACATAAGATTACGTCCATAAATGGTAAATGAAGGTGTTTTTTTTTTCAAATAAATTTGTAGAAAATTTAATTCTGAAAAGATTCATGTGAATTACTCAGGAAAAAATGAATAAAAGATATTGAAATTTTGCTTTATTTAAAATCAAAACAGACGCACATTCTTAACTGCATAAAATACTAGGTTGGGAGTAACAGCTGATCATTATCAGCTGTTACTCCCAACCTAAATATTAGTTAATATTTTATGCAGTTAAGAATGTGCGTTTTACGTGCATCTGTTTTGATTTTAAATAAAGCAAAATTTCAATATCTTTTATTCATTTTTCCTGAGTAATTCACATAAATCTTTTCAGAATTAAATTTTCTA